>SJYV01018792.1:1744026-1878430 GCA_006410875.1 Neotragus pygmaeus | reverse complement strand
TCTAGTCAAGGCTATGGTTTTTCCTGTGGTCATGTATGGATGTGAGAGTTAGACTGTGAAAAAGGCTGAGCGCCGAAGAATTGATGCTTTTGAGCTGTGGTGTTGGAGAAGACTCTTGAGAATCTCTTGGACTTCAAGGAGATCCAACCAGTCCATTCTGAAAGAGATCAGCCCTGGGATTTCTTTGGAAGGAATGATGCTAAAGCTGAATCTCCAGTACTTTGGCCACCTCATGCAAAGAGTTGACTCATTGGAAAAGACTCTGATGCTGGGAGGGATTGGGGGCAGGAGGAGACGGGGATGACAGAGGATGAGATGGCTGGATGGCATCACGGACTCGATGGACGTGAGTCTGAGTGAACTCCGGGAGTTGATGACGGATAGGGAGGCCTGGCGTGCTGCGATTCATGGGGCAAAGAGTCGGACACGACTGAGTGACTGAACTGAACTGAACTGAGCTTTCTTTAATGTGGGTTTTGTTTTAGCCACTGTGGGACTGTGGTTCTTCTTGCTTCTTCTGTCTACCCTCTGATGGAGGAGGCTAAAAGGCTTGTTTGTGTAAGCTTCCTAATGGGAGAGACTGAGAGTGGGAAAACCTGTATCTTGCTCTGGTGGATAGGGGCTTGCTTAGTAAAACTTTAATCCAGTTATCCAATGATGAGTGGGGTTGTGCTCCCTCCTTGCTAGTTGTTTGTACTGAGGCGACCCAGCCCTAGGGTCTGTGGACTCTGTGGTCGGGTTAATGGTGACCTCCAAGAGGGTTACCAAGGGAGGGTTACCAAGGGAGACCTTCTCATACTGCTGCTGCCAGTGCCCCAGTCCCTGTGGTGAACCCCTGCCAACCCACACCTCCATAGGAGACCCTCCAACACTAGTGCGTAGTTTTGGTTCAGTCTCCTGTGGGTCACTGCTCCATTCCTCTGGGTCTTGGTGCATGCAAGATTTTGTTTGTGTGCCTCCACAACTAGACTCTGTTTCCCTCGGTCCTGTGGAAGTCCTGTAATCAAATCCTGCTAGCCTTCAAGCTCAGATTCCCCGGGGATTCCCGCTCCCTTTTTCAGATCCCCAGGCTGGCAAGCCTGATATGGAGTTCAGAACCTTCACAATGGGAGAATTTCTTTCGTATTGTTGTTTTCTAGATTGTGGGTGACCCACCTGGCAGGTATGGTATTTGATTTTTATCATGACTGCCCCCCTCCTCGTTGCAGCTTCTTCTTTGTTTTTGAACATGGGGTATCTTTTTTTGGTGGGTTCCAACATCCTCCTGTCAATGGTTGTTCAACAGCTAGCTGCAGTTTTGGTGCTCTCACAAGAGGAGATGAGCACACATCCTTCTACTCTACCATCCTGAACCAGAAGCCCTTTTATTGAATTTGTTACAGTTTTGCCTCTGTATTTTTATTTTTTTGGTTTTTTGGCCTCAAGGTGTGTGAGATCCTAGCTCCCCAACCAGGGGTTTAACCCACACACCCTGCATTAGAAAGCTAAGTCTCAACCACTGAACCACCATGGAAGTACCTCTGGTTGACTTCTCTTTGATATCTAAAGATGTTAGCTTACTTTTCTTCATAATATACCTTCATCCTCATCTTTAGAAATTTTAAAGGCACACGTGTGTATACACAGAGAGAGAAATATATATATATATATATCACTATATAAATACTGAATGATAATAGAATTGGGAGTTTTCAGTTTTTTTCTTTTTGGTTGTAGAGCTTTCCTACTGCTTCTACAGTGAATATGAATTGCTTATATAATAAAATAGAAATTAATAGAGACTTTACCTGGTACATGGCATGAAGTTTGCATTTTTGTAGGTCAAGTATTTCTGACTTTACTGTTGTGCTAGGGGATATAAGGTAATGAATTCCAATCTCCTTGCCTTGGAGAATTTACACACACACAGACACCTCATACCCACAAATGCAACTAATAGAGGAGTGTTAGCTTTTTCAACAGTGAGATATAAAGGAGACATCATGGATGTATCTGACACTTAACCAATTTAGATTCCTTTCCCACAGCTTTCACTTTGAAGTGTGTCTTTTGATTCTCCACTTAGTGAAATCCGTCATGTTTGCTGATGAGAGAATGTCTATCCAAGGCTGTCCTGAAGTCTGTTCAGTCACAACAGTTAAGTAAGATGTGAAAATGCAATATGCAACCCAAGGAGTCACATGTGACAGTATTTCTAGAAATACTCTGCAATGTATGAAAGTCTTGAACATTAAAAATAAATAAGAATATCCTGTTTTACAGCACTACCAATTTTTTAAAACCTGATATTTCTAGACTTCCCAATAATCTAAGGACAAACAATATCTCTAAAGTGGCCTATGAGATCCAGTCCTGCCTCACCAACCTCATTCCTGCCATGTTCCCTTACTCTCTGCAGCTCAGGCCTCTTTAATCCCTTGGATATGCCCTGATTTTTCCTGCCACAAGGCATTTGCAAATACTATTCCCTCTGCCTATAATTCTCTTCCCCAAACCTTTTTACCTAAATCATCCAGTTCATAATTTAGGTGTCATCTGTGTCTTTGTTTTTTTACAGTACACTTTCCTTACCCCACAGACTATGTCTACTAACCCAGCTTCTGTTCTTACAACACAATTAACCTTTCCTTCCTATCACTAAAGATGGAATTCTACATTAGTATGATGATTTTATTAATGCCTATTGCATCTTCCAGAATGTTCTATGAGAACAGAGATGAAATTGAATTTATTTTCTTATCACAGAAGCCCCTGCACTTGGACAGTGCCTGGCACAAGTTATAGTTAAGCTCTAAATAATTAAATTGAAGAAATATAAAGATGAATGGAGATACAAACAATAGAACCTTCTCCTGTAAATCCATAAGACATAAAACTGTACATTCAGCTAGACAGATTGGAAGAACTTTGAAAGCAGCGGAGTTCAGTGACCATTCACAACTTGATGCCTAATCATGATGAGCAGTTTGCTGCTTTTTGAGGCATATTACTAGCTATTCTTATTCATGAATCCAGTACCCAGCATGACATTCTACCATTTCTTCTTAACATGTACATAGTGTCTTACATTTGTATTATTCAATGGAGTTACATTTGAGGAATATTCATGATGAAAAGGTGAATTCCCACATCCCTAAGTTATGCATTTTTGTTGTTGTTGTTCCGTCACTCAGTTGTGTCCAACTCTTTCCAACCCCAAGGACTGCAGCATGCCAGGCTTCCTTGTCCTTCACCATCTCCCAGAGCCAGCTCAAACTCATGTCCGTTGAGTTGGTGATGCCATTCAACCATCTCGTCCTGTCGTCCCCTTCTCTTCCCACCTTCAATCTTTCCCAGCATTGGGGTCTTTTCTAATGAGTCAGCTGTTTGCATCTGGTAGCCAAAGTATTATAGCTTCAACTTCAGCATCAGTCCTTCCAATGAATTTTCAGGACTGATTTCCTTTAGGATTGACTGATTTTCATCTCCTTGCAGTCCAGAGGACTCTCAAAAGTCTTATCCAACACTGTAGAGTTCAAAAGCATCAATTCTTTGGCAGTCAGCCTTCTTTATTGCCCAACGCTCACATCCATAAATGACTACTGGTAAAACCATAGCTTTGACTATATGGATCTTTGTTGGCAAAAGCAATAGTCTCTGCTATTTAATATGCTGTCTCAGTTTGTTACTGCTTTTCTTCCAAGGAGCAAGCATCTTTTAATTTCATGGGTGCAGTCACCATCTGTAGTGATTTGGGAGCCCAAAAAAAGAAAAATCTCTCACTATTTCCATTGTTTTCCATCTGTTTGCCATGAAGTGATGGGGCCAGATGCCATAATCTTCATTTTTTGAATGTTGAGTTTTAAGCCAGCTTTTTCACTCTACTCTTTCCCTTTCATCAAGAGTCTCTTTCATTCCTCTTTTCTTTCTGCCATGAGGTTGCTATCATTGCAGATCTGAGGTTCTTGATGTTTCTCCCATCAATCTTGATTCCAGCTTGTGCTTCATCAGCCTGGCATTTTGCATGATGTATTCCGNCCTTTCATCAAGAGTCTCTTTCATTCCTCTTTTCTTTCTGCCATGAGGTTGCTATCATTGCAGATCTGAGGTTCTTGATGTTTCTCCCATCAATCTTGATTCCAGCTTGTGCTTCATCAGCCTGGCATTTTGCATGATGTATTCCGTGGCTGGATGGCATCACGGACTCGATGGACATGAATCTGAGTGAACTCTGAGAGATGGTGATGAACAGGGAGGCCTGGCGTGCTGCAATTCATGGGGTCGCAAAGAGTTGGACACGACTGAGTGACTGAACTGAACTGATTCCGCATAGAAGTTGAATGAGCAGGGTCGCAATATATAGCCTTGATGTACTCCTTTCCCAGTTTGGAACCAGTCCATTGTTCCACGTCCAGTTCTAACTGTTGTTTCTTGACCTGCATACAGATTTCTCAGGAGGCAGGTCTGGTATTCCCATCTCTTAAGAATTTTCCACAGTTTGTTATGATCTACAAAATGAAAGGTTTTAGCATAGTCAATCAGAAGTAGATGTTTTTCTAGAATTCTCTTGCCTTTTCAATGATCTAACGAATGTTGGCAGTTTGATCTCTGGTTCCTCTCCCTTTTCTAAATCCAGCTTGAACTTCTGGAAGGTCATGGTTCACGTATCGTTGAAGCCTCACTTGGAGAATTTTGAGCCTTATTTTGCTAGTGTGTGAGAGGAGTACAATTGTGCAGTAGTTTGAACATTCTTTGGCATTGCCTATCTTTGGGATTGGAATGAAAATTGACCTTTTCCAGTCCTGTGGCCACTGGTGAGTTTTCCAAATTTGCTGGCATACTGAGTGTAGCACTTTCACAGCATCGTCTTTTAGGATTTCAAATAGCTTAGCTAGAATCCCATTACCTCCACTAGCTTTGTTTGTAGTGATGCTTCCCAAGGCCCACTTGACTTTGCATTCCAGGATGTCTGGCTCTAGGTGAGTGATCACACCATCATGGTTACCATTGTGGTTTTGCTTTTTTTTTTTTTTAACCTGCCAACGATTCCCTAGTACCCTGACCAAAGCTGCCAAGATGGCTCCTTTCTAGACTCACCTAGCATGCAGGGTTTCTAGATTCAATTATCCTTGCTTTCTAATAAGACATATGAGACAAAGAAAGAAACTAGTTCAAGGATTTTATTCTCTCTTCATTCCTTACCAGTTGCAAAGCCAAGTGTTCCTGAAACCTCCTGTCCTCTGCCTGAAAGTGGTTGTCTTCAGCTGTCTGAACATTCATGGGCATCAAAGCTTCCCATAGGACACTTAACCATGCTGCTGAATCCCAAAGAATTTTGCTCAGGACCTGCAGCCAAGCTTTTGCTGTCACTGCTGGATAATCATTACAAAGGAAAGGAAAATTTTCCCACCTCTTTTTGTCTAACTTAAGACAGGAATAAAGACCATGTTAATGGCCAAACACTATGTTCTCATGTCTCACTTGGAACATCAATGGTCTGCTTATTATTTTATAGAAATATAAAAGGCAAAATGTGAGATTTCAAGAAGAAAATGGGCTTTTGCTAGAATGTTTAATGGTTTTACACATTCTTTCTTCTCACCAACAGACAACTCATTGTATAGAAGAGATACCCTGGGATAACTTGCTTGAGATCTTCACTGTCTGTTTTTTGTGTACGCTTCCTCTGAGAAGGTAAAATCATTATGTGGTAGTGTTGGCCTCTCAGGTTACCTGTGGGGTATTTTTCAAAAGATCTCCCCAAAATAGAGCCAGTTTACTTTGTCACATTGCTTTTCAATTTTGTGCTCATTTTAATTGCATCCAGTCAGCAGTTCATTATAGTCTCATTCCCTGAAGGTCACTCACTGTTAACACCTCTGAAGCTGGTGCTGCACAAAACAGCATGACAGCATAGAGGAAGACCTCTAACTGCACTGTCCCTTCCTCCCTTCCAAACTTGCAACTTCAAAGAAAATGACTTTAGCATGCAGGTTTTATGTGGCATTTTAGACATCATAGGGTTTGTGTATGGGCTGTAAGGGGTGAGAGCCCTTTCTTACACCTCTGAGGTCTCGTAAAGGTAGTTCCTGATCTTGCTTATCTATAATGCTTAGCCCGTTTATAGACATCTTCCTGATGTCAAGCATGACAAGAATAGCCAGGACATGGAAGCAACCTAGATGTGCATCAGCAGATGAATGGATAAGAAAGCTGTGGTACATNAAGCATGGAAACATTTATCTTGGACAGCCCAATCATGGTGTGAGTTATATATATAGCTCCTTGAAAAGAAAATTTCCCTGCCCTTTATTCCTGCTTGGGAAATCCACTGGAAGTTTTGCTGTACATTCTGTAAAAGGCCCTTGACCAAAGGCATCACTGAGGTGGCCAGACATGAAAAGTTCTATTCAGTGGAAGAACAGAGTGATCAGTTAGCTCAGTCCTGTTCTCTTAGGAAATTCAGGAACACCACATAGAAGGTAATGGCAGAAGTGAGAAGGTGCTCCAAGACTACCAAGAGTGTGGTCAAGTCACGTCAATAGAGTGGATCAGACAGGCGACTCCTGCTGAGAGGGGAATAAGGAAACTGAGCCTCTCTTCTCCCGGGACTCCTCCAGTTCCCGAGAGTCTTGCAGTTTGTGAAGCCAACTGTCCACTGACCCTAGGGACTCATGGGCTATGATCTCCCTTCTGGTCACGGGAATCTTTACAATCAATGACTTACCAGAGGTCATCTGCATGAGCCTCTTTCTTGCACTCAAAGGAAAAAACTGAGAAATCCTGAGATGTAAAAGAGTTCTGTGGAACTAAAGTGGCAAGTAAATAACTTCAAGCCTTTCTTCCCTTCCATGTTTATCAGTGAAAAACAATACAGGCGGATTCTTTCTACAGCGAGAGTTGATGCAAGTTATATAAAATGATTGGAGATTTCACTGTCAGAAAAGATTTGAGGGGAAATTTTTGCATATTTTTTAAACCAACAAAGTCTCCAGTTCCACTCATTGGAAAAGACCCTGATGCTGGCAAAGATTGAAGGCAAAAGGAGAAGAGGGTGGCAGAGGATGTGATGGTTGGATAGAATGACCGATTCAATGGACATGAACTTGGGCAAACTCCAGGAGATGGTGAGGTACAGGGAGGCCTGGCCTGTTGCATTCCATGGGGTCACACAGAGTTGGACAGGACTGAGCACGCACACACAATTGTTGAATGAATGTGGTCGAGTTTTGGAAGGTACTGGTAATACAGTACCTGCAGGAGCATTAGGATGACAATGTTTATTGGAGGATGAAAAGGGAGTGTGAAGCATGATTGTGTTATGATAACATTACCAGCCATTTCAGTTCTCTGCTCTTTATGGAGACTAAAGAGGGTGGTGGCAAACAGAATCAAATGAAGAGCCCATCAAATTTAATTTGCCCAAACAGGTACTGTCACTTTGCCCATGCGGAAATGGCAACATGTATGTCTTACTGGAATGTGCAGGACTCTGGAAACCTCCCTCCAGCCACAAAGACCTCCTGTTGTCAGGAATCAACTCAGATCTCTCCATCTCCATGCCCCTCTGCCTGTACTGCTCTTTCTGATTTCATGCCGACTCTTCTGGTGGGCAGACACACACACACACACACACACACAACACACACCCCCCCCTCCACACACACACACCCCACACACACTATTTTGTGCTGTTTCACCGCTGAGTAAAGCACCATATGTATCTACTTAAATGTTTCTCTCTTTCCAATTAGATCACAGGTGCCACAAGATCAGGAACGATATCTGTTTTTATCTCTGTTGTACCCTTCAGTTCAGTTCAGTTCAGTCACCGAGTCGTGTCCGACTCTTTGCGAACCCATGAATCGCAGCACGCCAGGCCTCCCTGTCCATCACCAGCTCCCGGAGTTCACTCAGACTCATGGCCATCGAGTCGGTGATGCCATCCAGCCATCTGATCCTCTGTCATCCCCTTCTCGTCCTGCCCCCAACCCCTCCCAGCATCAGAGTCTTTTCCAATGAGTCAACTCTTTGCCATGAGGTGGCCAAAGTACTGGAGTTTCAGCTTTAGCATCATTCCTTGCAAAGAAATCCCAGGGCGGATCTCCTTCAGAATGGACTGGTTGAATCTCCTTGCAGTCCAAGGGACTCTCAAGAGTCTTCTTCAACACCACAGTTCAAAAGCATCAATTCTTCAGGGCTCAGGCTTCTTCACAGTCCAATTCTCACATCCATACATGCCCACAGGAAAAACCATAGCCTTGACTAGACGGACCTTACTCGGCAAAGTAATGTGTCTGCTTTTGAATGTGCTGTCTAGGTTGGTCATAACTTTTCTTNATTCTTCAGGGCTCAGGCTTCTTCACAGTCCAATTCTCACATCCATACATGCCCACAGGAAAAACCATAGCCTTGACTAGACGGACCTTACTCGGCAAAGTAATGTGTCTGCTTTTGAATGTGCTGTCTAGGTTGGTCATAACTTTTCTTCCAAGGAGTAAGCATTTTTAAATTTAATTTCATGGCTGCAGTCATCATCTACAGTGATTTTGGAGCCCCCCAAAAATAAAGTCTGACACTGTTTCCCCATCTATTTCCCATGAAGTGATGGGACCNNNTCTCTGCTTTTGAATATGCTATCTAGGTTGGTCATAGCTTTTCTTCCAAGGAGTAAGTGTCTTTTAATTTCATGGCTGCAGTCACCATCTGCAGTGATTTTGGAGCCCCCAAAAATAAAGTCTGACACTGTTTCCACTGTTTCCTCATCTATTTGCCATGAAGTGATGGGACCGGATGCCATGATCTTCATTTTCTGAATGTTGAGCTTTAAGCCAACTTTTTCACTCTCCTCTTTCACTTTCATCAAGAGGCTTTTGAGTTCCTCTTCACTTTCTGCCATAAGGGTGGTGTCATCTGCATATCTGAGGTTATTGGTGTTTCTCCCGGCCATCTTGATTCCAGCTTGTGTTTCTTCCAGTCCAGTGTTTCTCATGATGTACTCTGCATATAAGTTAAATAAGCAGGGTGACAATATACAGCCTTGACATACTCCTTTTCCTATTTGAAAAAATGTTAATGATTGAGAGGTTAATGATTGAGAGGTTAATGATTGAGTGAGATTTTGTGGTATTTCTGATTTGTAATTTTTTGTCAATTCACTGCTCCTATCCCAAAGAGAACACTGAGTTAAAAAGAAAAACTCATCAAAAGCCCTTCAAAGATTTAGGCGAGACCATTTCAGCAGTTGTTTAGTGTGATGGGGAAAGAATATCCTATAGACAAAAAAGAATTTTCAAATATACAAGAGTTATGACCTCATTTTTTGATCAAAGCATGATGATGGATAGCTGACTTTTAAAGCCAAAAACTTACTTTTGTAATATTGCCCCAAATTTTAATTTATGTATATTAATAATAAACTCTGGGCTTCCCTGGTGGCTCAGCTGGTAAAGAATCTGCCTGCAATACAGGAGAGCCCGATTCAATCCCTGGGTTGGGAAGATTCCCTGGAGAAGGACATGGCAACCCACTCCAGTATTCTTGCCTAGAGAATTCCATGGATAGAGGAGCCTGGCAGGCTACAGTCTATGGGGTCACAAAGAGTTGGACATGACTGAGTTACTAAGCACAGCACAATAATCAACTCATTTAGTTGCTTTGTGTTGCTTTAGTTGCTTTATTTAGGTGACAGTGTTTTAGAGAACACAACAGAAGATAGCATTGCTCAAAACAATACATTCTGAATACTTTATTGAGTTGGTGTTATGGATACAGTTGAATATGGATACAGTTGAATGGATACAGTTGAATCTTTACTTACAGTAAAGATTACCATGCTAAAATTGTTGTAGTCAAAGTCTAGAAGTAGAATTTTGGGGCTTTAGTTGTCATTTGTCCATGAATTAAGATAGATAGAAATTATTTTCTAAAAAGAATTTTCATTCTGCTCATTGGTAATGCCTTGACTTCTGATAATGCTCTGCATGGAAATAAACCAGCTTTATGTTCATTTTTTTTCAGTCATGTGTTTTTTGCTAGCCTTTAGTACTTTCATAAGGGGGAGGGGTATCTAGTTTGACATTTCATTAAGATATAGTTTTAAATTGCACTGAAAAAGAAAATAATTATATTACAGATAATTGCCAAGGAGAATAATTTCAAAATCAAGTTATCCAAAACACAGCAAAAGCCTACCTGAAGGAAGCAGAGCTTATGGGGGACCACTCAAAGAATATGAATGAAATCCACATACACTTGGACACACTCTAAGTATCTTCCTACTGAAGTGCATTTGGGGTAAAGTCTTAGTCCATGTCATTAGCCATATGAAATTGATCATGTTATCTCTCAAGTATTATTGAGGATATTGAGCAATTACAGTACAGAGAATCCCTTGTATATGTGACCTCAAGGATACTTTCTACCTTATCTTAGTATCTGAGCTTCTCCTAACAATTGCTCTTTGTTATTTTGCCTTCTGGATACCGTGGCTGGTGTATTGCCCTTTGCTTCTTACAGGCATAGTCCAAATAGCCATCCATAAATACCAAAGAGCATGGGCCTATAGGCTAGGCATTTTATATTGGTTGATCCCTAGATCTATTTAAGGTTGTTCTCCTTTTTTTTCCTTTTTCTACCTCTAGTTAATATTCTTTTGCTGCATTTTAGTCATCTGGGAAACCATTTTTATAAAAAAGAAGGCTAATAATATTGCTACTTAAGGGAAAGAGGTTGTTACCCCAAAGCCTCAGAAAAGCCTGAGTTATCCTATAGGAAGCTGGTAAAAATGAGAAAAGATTTCTGCTTGGTTTCTCAAGAAGATTGAAAAATGAAAAGTTAAAGAGCTTCTTTGAATAAAGAGCAAGCAAGCATAGAAAAAAATCAAAACTGAGATAAAGTCAGATACAAATATAGCTAAAATAAGGAAATAGTACAAGAAAAAATGTGATAGAAAAATGTAAATTTGCTTTGATATTGATTATAGACCGCATAAATAATTTCTAAATTCATATCTATACTGTGAAAGATATAGGAGATACCCATTCAGAAGCAGAGTAAAAAATGCAGAGGTAAGAAAAAAATATGAAAGGCATATATGTGAAGTCAGACTCAGATAGTAATTTTCCAAATTCAGAAACCAGAGCAATATGAGTGAAGCAATAGTCATGGATCTAATAGACAAAACTTTTCTGAGTAAAGAAAAATCACAACTCAAAGCGAATTACCAGGATCTAGGCAAAATTAGTTGGGAGAAGGCAATGGCACCCCACTCCAGTGCTCTTGCCTGAAAAATCCCTTGGATTGAGGATCCTGGTGGGCTGCCATCTATGGGGTCTCACACAGTCGGAAAAATTAGTTAGAAGAACCTACATCTAAATCTGGAGTAGGAAATGGCAACCGACTCCAGTATCCTTGCCTGGGAAATCCCATGGACAGAAGAGCCTGGTGGGCTATAGTCCATGGGGTCACAAAGAGTTGAACATGACTGATCAACTAAGCAACCACATCTAAATAAACAGTAATAATTTTTAAAACAAATTCAGGAACAAAACAGAAAATTATATAATCACTTTTCAGAAATACACAGCAATAAGAATGCTCGAGTTTCTTCTTTTCAGTTTTAATGAAAGAAAAACAAAAGAATGTTATCTATAAAATTTCAAGGCATAAAAAGATTGAGAAGCAAGAATTACATTATAAAATCTAGATGACATATCTATGCCAAGAGTCTCAATCAGGTAAGGATTAAAGGATATATTACTATGCATCCTTCCCAAGAAGAATACTTGAAGATAGATCCAGCAAGTGTCAAAAAAACTGGTGGGTTTCTGGGAACAGTGTAAAATTTAGATAATTATTAATAAGCTATTATAGGTATAATTGCAGAATTCAATGAGAAATCCTAGAACTATTGGGTGAAAAAGTAGAGTCAAGTGACAAAAAATGATGTCTAAAAATAAGCTGAATCTAAAACCCTAAATGAAATAAAAACTTTGTAGTAAAGACCGACCATGGAAAATTAAGGAGACCCTGAATTTTTGACCATATAAGGGAGTAGAATCAAAATTTATTTTTATGACCCTAAGGATTAAAGAGATATAGCTAAATTTAATATATCTAGATTGCTATAGAGTTCATTCAGAATTCCCCACTACTGTTAACTGCAAAAGATACCAATAGAGCAACAATCATATAACCAGTAGAAGAGAGAAAACAAAGACAACAGTATCATCAGAAAGTTTAAAATAAGACCACAGAACCTTGCAGAATTTTAGCTCTAACTTTGTATATGTAATCTTTCGGGTTTTCTAAGATACAAGGTTGTGTCAGCTGTGAACAGGGATAGTGTTGCTTCTTCCTTTCTAATTTGAATGCCTTTTCTTTCTTTTTCTTGCCTGCTTGTTCTGGCTAGAACTTCTCATATAATGTTGACTGGAAGTGGCAAAAGTGGGCATTGTTCCTTGTTCCGGGCAGGCAGGCTTTCTGTCTTTTGCCACTGTGTTGTTGGCAGTGGGTGTTCCATGTATAGCCTTTATTGTGGTTAACTTCTATTTCTGTTTTACTAAGTGCTTTTGTCGTGAAAGGATGTTGAATTTTGTCAAATTCTTTTATTGCGTCAATTGAGATGGTTCTGGTTTTTTTTTTCTGCGTTCTATTGATGTGATATATTACCTTGATTAATTTTTGTCTGTTGACCCATTTCTCAAGTTCAAGAAATAGGTCCCACTTGGTCGTGGTATATAACCCTTTTAATGTACTACTTTGCTTTGCTGGTATTTTGTCCAGGATTTTTATGTCAATATTCATAAAGGATGTTTGTCATTTTCTTATAGTGTCTTTGGCATCAGTGTAAAAGTTTGTAAATATATTCTGGATGCAAATTCCTTTTCAGATCTATACAAAAAAAAAAGAACACAGAAATAAACATGCCAGTTACAACAGTACACACCAGTAAGTTACCATTTCCCCTTAACCCTTTACCTTCAGCCCCATAAAAAGATAAAGCAACCAAAGAATGTGGACCTTACAGAAAATCTAATAGAGACAAAGGGGCTTTTTGTTTGCTTGTTGTTTGTTTTAGGTACACAAATTGATAATATTGAATATAAATATTGTGGTAGATTGAAGATGATCACAATTGCTTTGTCACTTTTCCCCCACCAAGAGGTGGAATCTATTTCCCCAACTTTTATATTAAGCTCACTTGTGACTTGCTTTGACCAATAAAAATCAGCAAGAAGGTATTTTCTGGGCCATGGACTAAAGAAGCCTGGCAGTCTAGGTTTTTGCTCTCTTAGAACATAGCCACCATGCTCTAAGGAAGCCTAAGAGCTCAAGCCTGTCTTGCTTGAGACCACAATATATTTTACCACAATAAAGAATATATACTGATAGAACAAATGTATGTTCTAAAAAATCACTTCATCTTGCTTTATCCTGCCTTATCACAGTTACTTTTAGTATTGATAATGATTTTTTCTTCTTATAGTTTGTTCAGTATTAAAAAATTTTTTTTTAGAAATCCAGATTTTTTAAGGGTTTTCAAATGAAAAGCTTTATCTAACAGTAATGCCCTCAGACTTCAAACTTCAGCTCCCTAAGGACCAGTGAATTGTGCTTGTCAGTTGCAAATTGGGTTTGCAACATTCCACACAGTATTTTCCTTTAAGGAAATGTTCTTTGTAAAAGTTCCAGTTAATTAGCAAAATAACCCAATTACTACCAGTCTCCATTATGCTAGTTGTCCCCCACAACCCAAATTATATAGTTAGTATCTAAAGTTTGCATTTCTGAAGTAAATAGATTGAAGGAGGATCAAATATATGATTCTTGCTGCATTTTGCTTATAGTCAATCCTTATTCAAGCATTTTGTTGCTGGAATCTTCTGTATGAATCCTGCTTCTCTCATACTCATCTTCTCTCCCTCTTGCCCTTACAGTGTGTTCTAGGGACACAGCTACTTAAAGCTGTCCTCCACCCCCATCCCTCACCTTGATATTTCTCACCTCTATACCTTTTTAGGGTTGCATTCCTCTCCCTCCCCTGCAAGTTTTTAGGGTTGCATTCCCCTCCCTCCCCCTGCAAGTTTGCTTTGCTGTGCACACACACACACACACACACACACATCAGCATTTCACCAAACACACACACACACACTTCAGCATTTCACCAAAACTCCCTTCTACTACCACCTCTTCCCAGTAATGTTTCTTGACCCCCTCCACTCCACCTTATCTAGACTCACAAACCCATGCATGCTTCAAGCTGAATGAGATGACTTTCCTCCAGGCTCCTAATGCTTTTTTCTTCTTCTCTTATTACATTTTTTATATGGCATTGCTGCTGCTGCTGCTGCGGCATTGCTTCAGTTGTTTCTGACTCTGTACGACCCCATAGATGGCAGCCCACCAGGCTCCGCCATCCCTGGGATTCTCCAGGCAAGAAACTGGAGTGGGTTAGCATTACATTTATCTTTTTCTGTGTTCACTACCCCCCAACCTCCTTATCACTAACCTGTAAGATAAACTGTATTTCATTTACTTTTGGATTTCCCAGCACCTAGCAATGAGACCAGAGAGAGGTGACTCATTGACCAAATCAGAAAAAAATGAGTGAGTAGCTTGAACCCCATGATATTAAATCTCTGCAAATAATAATGCAGAAAACTGCATGGTTCCTTCCTCTAGTACGTTAATAACCAACTTGTCAGTTATTTGCTAGAATATGGATACTTTACATTTCTTATTGTTCTATCACAAACAGCTATATTAAAAACCTTGGAATGTTCGGCCACAGTTGTAGAATTTGTTTTCTGTTACTATGACATCTCTGTTTTATTCAGAGTCTACTTCATTAAGTCCAGAATGGGTTAGTTTCAATACACAATTTGCAGCTGAAAGTTGTTCTAATAACAAAATTCATCAGACAGAGGCATCCTTCAAAGGTACAAAGAGTTAACTGTGTAATTTTCTTAATAAGACAGAGAAGGCAGTGCATCATTTTTTTAAACTATGGCATGCTCTGTGACACCATGTAATTTTTGGGGTATCTATACTTTGCTTGGAAAAGAAAAAACAATACCTAGTTTCTTTTTAAGACTATTTTTGCTGCCAAGAAAAAAAATCATTTGCTCTGTCACAATTATGGCAATAAATCTTACAGTGAAGACATTTAATGATGGCTACAAAGCTTCCTTTATTTCACCTTACAGAGACAGGCTTTAAGCTGAACTAACTTGGCATGTCAGAAAAAGCAAAGAATGGATGTATTTTTGTTTTACAAATGCCTGTTTAAGAAATATGTTGTTAAAAAGTACTTTTTTTGGTCCTAAGTTTGCATGGCCTATGATAAGATTGTTGCCTTAGGTATATAATAAGTTTAAGTACATTCAGAAGTAAAAGATTTACGTTCTTGGGAACTAAAATTTTAAGTTTAACTTGAAATAAGGTTGACTAACTCAGTTGTTTCAGACTTATTTGCATCTTGAGGTTCCATTGGCTTCTAAATTAATTTTGAATACGAAATATGCTCAGAATATAAAATTCAGTTCAGTTCAGTCACTCAGTCATGTCCGACTCTTTGCGACCCCATGAATCGCAGCACGCCAGGCCTCCCTGTCCGTCACCAACTCCTGGAGTTCACTCAGACTCACGTCCATTGAGTCAGTGATGCCATCCAGACATCGCATCCTCTGGCATCCTCTTCTCCTCCTGCCCCCAATCCCTCCCAGCATCAGAGTTTTTTCCAATGAGTCAACTCTTCGCATGAGGTGGCCAAAGTACTGGAGATTCAGCTTTAGCATCGTTTCTTCCAAAGAAATCCCAGAGCTGATCTCCTTCAGAATGGACTGGTTGGATCTCCTTGCAATCCAAGGGACTCTCAAGAGTCTTTTCCAACATCACAGTTCAAAAGCGTCAATTCTTCGGCGCTTAGCTTTCTTCACAGTCCAACTCTCACACCCATACATCACCATAGGAAAAACCATGGCCTTGACTAGACAGACCTTAGTTGGCAAAGTAATGTCTCTGCTTCTGAATATGCTATCTAGGTTGGCCATAACTTTTCTTCCAAGGAGTAAGCATCTTTTAATTTCCTAGCTGCAGTCACCATCTGCAGTGATTTTGGAGCCTTCAAAAATAGTCTGACACTGGTTCCACTGTTTCCCCATCTATTTCCCATGAAGTGATGGGACTGGATGCCACGATCTTCGTTTTCTGAATGTTGAGCTTTAAGCCAACTTTTTCACTCTCCACTTTCACTTTCATCAAGAGGCTTTTAGTTCCTCTTCACTTTCTGCCATAATGGTGGTATCATCTGCATATTTGAGGTTATTGATATTTCTCCCAGCAACCTTGATTCCAGCTTGTATTTCTTCCAGTCCATTTCTCATGATGTGCTCTGCATATAAATTAAATAAACAGGGTGACAGTATACAGCCTTGACGTACTCCTTTTCCTATTTGGAACCAGTCTGTTGTTCCATGTCCAGTTCTAACTGTTGCTTCCTGACCTGCATATAGGTTTCTCAAGAGGCAGGTCAGGTGGTCTGGTATTCCCATCTCTTTCAGAATTTTCCACAGTTTATTGTGATCCACACAGTCAAAGGCTTTGGCATAGTCAANTCCCTCAGTCGTGTCTAACTCTTGGCAACCCCAAGGACTGCAGCGTTTAGCATTGTCATGGACCCTACTGAAAACTAGTAATGTCAGGCCACTGCCAAGATATATTAAGCTCCTTTGATTTGTGGTCACAATTATTGTTTCCATTATCATACATTTCTTTGTCTTTGTTTGCAAGGCTGGCTCCTCATCAGTCAGTTGCTAGACCTAAAAGATATGAAAGGTTAGATGGGAATTACTAGCATAGTGACTGATGCGTGGTAGCTGTTGTTACTAGTGGCATCTGTACCTAGCCGAATTACTAATAAAAGAGGAGATTTGTGATACGTATGTGCTGCAAACAGCCTAAAATATCCTATGCATCTAGTGGCTGGACCTCTGCATTCCTTATTCACTCACTCACTCCACAGCCACACTGTCAAGGCCGATGGCTGCTCAGGGAAGGTGACAGACTCCTACAGGAAATCTGTCCTCCCATTCTTAACAAACAGGAAGATGGTGTGAAACAGATAAATCATATGAACTTACAAAGTAGCACTGCTGCTGCTGCTAAGTCGCTTCAGTCATGTCCAGCTCTGTGGGACCCCATAGACGGCAGCCCACCAGGCTCCACCGTCCCTGGGATTCTTCAGGCAAGAACACTGGAGTGGGTTGCCATTGCCTTCTCCAATGCATACAAAGTAGCACAAATCCCATTAAATGGGAAGTGTCTTCCTTTCCTTAAAAAACTTCATGAGGTATAATTGATATACAAAGAACTGCATATACTTAATGTGTATGATTGGATGATGCAAACATGACCATCAAGGTGTGAGACACACCCAAAGTTTCCGTAGGTCCTTCTCTCTTTCTCTATTCTCTTGATTTAAANTAAAAAACTTCATGAGGTATAATTGATATACAAAGAACTGCATATACTTAATGTGTATGATTGGATGATGCAAACATGACCATCAAGGTGTGAGACACACCCAAAGTTTCCGTAGGTCCTTCTCTCTTTCTCTATTCTCTTGATTTAAAAAAAATGGTTAATAGAAGATCTCCTTCTTAATGATTTTTGAAATGCACAATACTGTGTTGTTAAGTCCCAGTAATATGTTTTACAGAAGATGCAGTATTCCTCTAGCATATTCATGGAGGATAACTGACACTGGATATTCACTGAACAACTCCTCATTTCTCCCTGGCAACCACTGTTATAACCTCTGTTTTATAAGTTTGACTATTACAGATTCCTTGTATAAGTGGAATGATGCAATATTTGTCCTTCTGTGAGTGGCTTATAAAGAACTGTATGCCTAGGGAAATGTTTTCCTTGCTAAAGTTTTATTCTTATGAAATTTCAGATAAGGAACTCAAACCATATTTTTCCTTCCAGTTCATGTGGGCATACATTATTTCCTTTCACTTCTCTAAATGACTAGGATATGAGGTAGTCTCATCTACTTCCCTGGTGGTTCAGATGGTAAAGAACCTGCCTGCAATACAGGAAACCAGGGTTTCCATCATTGAGTTGGGAAGATTCCCTGGAGGAGGAAATGGCAACCCACTCCAGTATTCTTGCCTGGAGAATTCCATGGANAAAGAATTGATGCCTTTGAACTGTGGTGTTGGAGAAGACTCTTGAGAGTCCCCTGGACTGCAAGGAGATCCAACCAGTCCATTCTGAAGGAGATCAGCCCTGGGATTTCTTTGGAAGGAATGATGCTAAAGCTGAAACTCCAGTACTTTGCCACCTCATGCAAAGAGTTGACTCATTGGAAAAGACTTTGATCCTGGGAGGGATTGGGGGCAGGAGGAGAAGGGGACGACCGAGGATGAGATGTCTGGATGGCATCACTGACTTAATGGACACGAGTCTAAGTGAACCCGGGAGTTGGTGATGGACAGAGAGGCCTGGTGTGCTGCGTTTCATGGAGTCGCAGAGAGTCGGACACGGCTGAGTGCCTGAACTGAACTGAACTGTGGGGGAGAAAGTCGTCTCCCTGTCATATTCCTCTGCCATCTTCGGCAAATCCCCCAAAGGCCTCACTTTCTAATGCTGTTATGTTAGGCATTAAATTTTCAACATTCAGATCATGTTGGATGTCGATTTTGCCTTCATGGCAAATAGAAGGGGAAAAAGCAGAAACGACACATTTTATTTTCTTGGGCTCCAAAATCACTGTGGATGGTGACTGCAGCTGAAAAATTAAAAAATGCTTGGTCCTTGGAAGAAAAGCTATGACAAACCTAACAGTGTATTCAAAAGCAGAGACATCACTTTGCCAATAAAGGTGCGTATAGTCAAAGCTGTGGTTTTCCCAGTAGTCATGTATGGGTGTGAGAGCTGAATCATAAAGAAGGCTGAGCACTGAAGAATTGATGCTTTCGAACTGTGGTGCTGGAAAAGGCTCTTGAGAGTCCCTTGGACTGCTAGGAGATCCAACCAGTCCATCCTAAAGGAAATCAGTCCTGAATATACATTGGAAGGACTGATGCTGACTGATGCTCCAATACTTTGGCCTCCTGATGAAGAGCTGAACCCTGATGCAGGGAAAGATTGAGGGCAAGAGGAGAAGGGGGCAACAGAGGGTGAGATGGTTTGATGGCATCACTGACTCAATGTTCATGAATTTGAACAAACTCTGGGAGATAGCAAAGGACAGGGAAGCTTGGTGTATTGAAGTCCATGGGGTCTCAAAGAGTCAGACAGGACTTAGCGACTGGAAAACAGCCACCACCAAAGGCCCCAAACAGTGCTTGATACAAGGTTGATTCTTAAATATCTTAAAGTGAATGTTTATAAGATATGAAACAACTGTTGAATGGATATTGGACTTTTCAAATTCATGGGTTCTAGTCTAGCATTAGCAGGGAAGTATGAATCTGTGACACCCATCCTACCCTACTAGGATGTTTTCCCTAGTCTGGACCCTGTCTTGAGGCTATGTCATCATTTCAGACTTGTGACACTCCTGGAGACAGAAGTTCTGGCATTTGTCATGGGGGATGCGGTGTTCTCCCCAAACCCTGATCCTGCAGAGTCTGAGGGCAAAAGACCTTTGTCTTACCTGTTAAAGTGAACATGGGAAGTTCCAGGACCAAGGCTGGAAAACTGGCCCCTTGGCTTTCCCTCCAGTGAGTCTAGTTCTCTACAGGTGACTCTCACCTTCTCCTCTGTGGTTGTTGTTCAGTCACTCAGTCACGCCTGACTCTTTGTGACCCATGGACTACAGCACAACAGGCTTCCCTGTCCTTCAGCTTCNTTGGCTTTCCCTCCAGTGAGTCTAGTTCTCTACAGGTGACTCTCACCTTCTCCTCTGTGGTTGTTGTTCAGTCACTCAGTCACGCCTGACTCTTTGTGACCCATGGACTACAGCACAACAGGCTTCCCTGTCCTTCAGCTTCTCCTGGAGCTTGCTCAAACCCATGTCCATTTAGTCAGTGATGCCGTCCAACCATCTCATCCTCAGTGGCTGCCTTCTCCTGATTTCAGTCTTTCCCAGCATCAGGGTCTTTTCCAATGAGTCAGTTCTTTGCATCAGGTGGTGACAGTATTGGAGCTTCAACTTCAGCATCAGTCCTTCCAGTGAATAGTCAGGGTTGATTTCCTTTTTTTGTGACTGGTTTGATCTCCTTGCAGTCCAGGGGACTCTCAAAGTCTTCTCCAATGCCACAGTTCAAAAGCATCAGTTCTTCAGTGCTCAGCGTTCTTTATGATCCAACTCTCACATCCATACATGACTACTGGAAAAACCATAGCTTTGACTAGACAGACCNTTTCCCTTGCTATCTCTAATTTTCTTGGAGAGATCTCTAGTCTTTCCCATTCCTTTGTTTTCCTCTATTTCTTTGCATTGATCACTGAAGAAGACTTTCTTATCTCTTCTTGCTATCCTCTGGAACTCTGCATTCAGATGCTTATATCTTTCCTTTTCTCCTTTGCTTTTCGCCTCGCTTCTTTTCACAGCTATTTGGAAGGCCTCCCCAGACAGCCATTTTGCTTTTTTGCATTTCTTTTCCATGGGGATGGTCTTGATCCCTGTCTCCTGTACAATGTCACAAACCTCATTCCATAGTTCATCAGGCACTCTATCTATCAGATCTCGGCCCTTAAATCTGTTTCTCACTTCCACTGTATAATCATAAGGGATTTAATTTAGGTCATACCTGAATGGTCTAGCTGTTTTCCCTAGTTTCTTCAATTTAAGTCTGAATTTGGTAATAAGGAGTTCATGATCTGAGCCAGAGTCAGCTCCTAGTCTTGTTTTTGTTGACTGTATAGAGCTTCTCCATCTTTGGCTGTAAAGTATATAATCAATCTGATTTTGGTGTTGACCATCTGGTGATGTCCATGTGTAGATCTTCTCTTGTGTGGTTGGAAGAGGGTGTTTGTTATGACCAGTGCATTTTCTTAGCAAAACTCTATTAGTCTTTGGCCTGCTTCATTCCATATTCCAAGGCCAAATTTGCCTGTTACTCCAGGTGTTTCTTGACTTCCTACTTTTGCATTCCAGTCCCCTATAATGAAAAGGACATCTTTTTTGGATGTTAGTTCTAAAAGATCTTGTAGGTCTTCATAGAACCGTTCAGCTTCAGTGTCTTCAGCATTACTGGTTAGGGCATAGACTTGGATTACTGTGGTATTGAATGGTTTGCCTTGGAAACAAACAGAGATCATTCTGTCGTTTTTGAGATTGCATCCAAATACTGCATTTCGGACTCTTTTGTTGACCATGATGGCTACTTCATTTCTTCTGAGGGATTTCTGCCCGCAGTAGTAGATATAATGGTCATCTGAGTTAAATTCACCCATTCCAGTCCATTTTAGTTCACTGATTCCTAGAATGTCGACATTCACTCTTGCCATCTCTTGTTTGACCACTTCCAATTTGCCTTGATTCATGGACCTGACATTCCAGGTTCCTATGCAATATTGCTCTTTACAACATTGGACCTTGCTTCTATCACCAATCACATCCAGCTGGGTATTGTTTTTGCTTTGGCTCCACCCTTTCATTCTTTCTGGAGTTATTTCTCCACTGATCTCCAGTAGCATATTGGGCACCTACTGACCTGGGGAGTTCCTCTTTCAGTATCCTATCATTTTGCCTTTTCATAGTGTTCATGGGGTTCTCAAGGCAAGAATACTGAAGTGGCTTGCCATTCCCTTCTCCAGTGGACCACATTCCGTCAGACCTCTCCACCATGACCCTCCTGTCTTGGGTTTCCCCATGGGCATGGCTTAGTTTCATTGAGTTAGACAAGGCTGTGGTCCTAGTGTGCTTAGATTGACTAGTTTTTGGTGATTATGGTTTTAGTGTGTCTGCCCTCTCATGCCCTCTTGCAATACCTACCATCTTACTTGGGTTTCTCTTACCTTGGGCGTGGGGTATCTCTTCACAGCTGCTCCAGCAAAGCGCAGCCGCCACTCCTTACTTTGGATGAGGGGTATCTCCTCACCACCGCGCTTCCTGACCTACAACGTGGGATAGCTCAAGAGGTCCCAAAGAGAGTAGTGTGAAGTATCCTTCCTAATCTGGGCTCCCTGCTCTATTTAACACTTTCCCCTATTCATGCACTTATACCAACTTCTTCTGAATCATTTCAGAAGTGTTATATGCAAAGCAAATATTGAATATGAAAATGCAGTTTTCTTATTTAATGTCTTTGAGACTATCCCATATCAGTACATATTGCATTTATTTTAATAGTTGCATAGAATCCCATTAGATGGATAGAATATAATTTATAATCAGTCACATATTGATAAACATATGTTATTACAAATGACATCTCAAATGCCCATGTGTCTTTCCACAAATGTGAAATTGTGTATGCAGCTTGAATTCACAGAAGAGGAATTTCTAGGTCAAAGGTTATGTATGATTTTATCTTAATAGATATTGCAAACCAGTTTCCTTAGGTGTTACACCAATTTATACGCCACCAACATAAGTGTACCTGAATTTTCATATTGTCACCAGAGAACACGTTACCAAAATTTATTTTTTACCAAATATAAAGGTTACAGAATATTCCCATATATTATGAGCTATGGAACAGCTCTTTTTTTTCAAAATAGGTATCTGAAAAACTTTTTTTAAATGTGAAAATGTTCTTATTTAGAACATCTGAGCTATGATGAGTGACATAATCTGAAATGGTTTAACACTCATCAAAAAAGGAATTAAAATTTTTTCTTTGTAGTGTATGCATACATCAAAACTGTGGAAAGAAGAATTTGAAGTCTTTCCCCACTTCTTTTTTCCCCAGCTCCAAATCCGTTCTGTACTGGCTAGTCTTTACTCATTGCTCTCTTACCTTTTCCCCACTTAATAAAGAGATTGTTTAGTTAACAGTTATTTTTTCCTAAGTATGGTTATTTGAAGTATAGTGACTGGATAAAACCAAATGTCTTTGGAATTTAAGGGCAAATTCAACTAATAGGAGACAGGACATTTTCACCTTTTCTTTTAACCACTTTACCAGATCATCTTCTATGCTAATTTTCCTTTAGATTTGAGTTTTTATTTATTTCCTTTTCTGCTTTCTTAGGAAAGAAACCTATCCCCTGAATCTGCGGAGCTGATTTAAATGCTCTTTTCCAAAGCAGAGCACAAATTAATGAAGTCTTTTATTATATGGTAGTCACTGTCATTGTGGTTAAGTACAAATAGCGCAAAGGCAGTACTTTTTAAAGATATACACAAACACACATGTGCAGTGGTTTCTCTTTGATAAATATGGCAGCCTGTTCATTTTTTCACAGCTGTAAGACAGTTGTTAACAAGTAAAATCCAAATATCCATTTCATCTTCTCAAATGAGAGAGAGTATAAATAAGTTAAAGCTAAAACTTCACTAAGATTCATATACTTGGCCATGTATTTATATTTGAGGAACATTAAAAATTATTTATATTTGGCCATTTGAAAAATTAAAATGCAAAATTGGGCACTATGGGAGGTCCAATGAGATAGTGTTGCAGATTAACGCTTAAATATTATAGTTAGCCATGCTGATGCTGTGCTTAGTTGCATCTGACTCTTTGTGACCCCATGGACTGTAGCCTACCAGGCTCCTCGTCCATGGGGATTCTCCAGGCAAGGATACTGGAGTGGGTTGCCATGTCCTTCTCCAGGGGATTTTCCTGACCCAGGAATCAAACCAGGGTCTCCTGCATTGCAGACAGATTCTTTACCAGCTGAGCTACCAGGGAAGCCCATAGTTGGCCATAATGTTAGAGGAAGCACACTGACTGAAACTGCCCACCCTGGCCAGGCACCATAGTAACCATTTGTATGAGTTGTTTTATGACATGAGATTCTGGTAAGGAACATGGAACTAATAAGCCACCACCAACCGCAAGAGTTCGGGAAAGGTCAAAAGGAATTACCACATGTCGGACCACATCCCAGAATCATCCTCTCTGGCATCTAACTTGGCTGAACAAGGCATGCACCATCAGAAAGGACACTGAGTCAGAATGATTGGCCAAAGACAACCCAGAAGCTAATCCCGTCACCATAAAACCTGAGACTGCAAGCTATGTAGTAAAGCTATTCTCCTGGGTTCTCTTACCCTACTACTGTCCACCCGGGTGCCCTTTCCCAATAAAATCTCTTGCTTTGTCAGCATATGTGTCTCCTCGGATAGTTCATTTCCGAGTGTTAGACAAGAGCCCAGTTTTGGACCCTGGAAGGGTTCCCCCTTCCTGCAATAATAACAGGCTCTAAAATTAAGGTTTACACTAAAACCAAAACAAAAACTTAATTTAAAAGTATGAAAAAAGCCAATGATAGTTTCAGTAGGTTTTTAGCACAAGTATTTCTTGATTTCAGCACACTCAGTAGCAAAATCTTTAGTAACATTGATAAAGAAGTCAATCCATTATACATATCTAAAGAACCAGTTCCAAGTACTGATATTTTAGTTTTAGTTTGCTTTTGGTTAAAAATAATATATGCTGGGTATTAAGCACATTCTGATGAAGTATGCTGTTACAGTTCTAGTAGATATATTTATGTTCTGTATAAAAAAATAAAAGGCAAAATCTTTGAGAGAAACTGTTAGGCCAGAGGTAAAATCAAAAGGAAGATTCCAGTTATACAACAGGCAGACTTTGACAATACAGATAGAGCAGGAAAAATGTAATACAAAGCATGCTGAAGCACGAACCAAAATGTGTTGCCAAGATTTCTAGAAAGAGAGTGATGATGGAAGAGAAAGTTGATAATGTGCGCTGAAATGTCAGGGGCCATAAATAGGGCGTGTTCCAAGAAGAACCTTTTTTATGTCTCCTGCATTTGCAAGCGGGTTCTTTACCACTGACGCCACCTGGTAAACCACAAAGAACCTTTTTTAAATAATGCTAACATTGTCAAGGATAGCTTATGATCTGAATCTCTTGTTAGGTGGAGAATGACCTCCCAGTTCTAAAGTAGTGATTATTAGTGTGTGGTCCCATACCAGCATCATGGGCATCACTTTTGGAAACTTGATAAAAATAAACTGAGGCCCAGAAATCTGCAAATTTTACAAGGTTTCCAGGGATTCTGATGAAGGCTCAAGTCTGGAGCCTACTGTTCATAGACTGAAGCTATGGTCTCAGTGGTTTATAAGAACCAGAATGTGTCAAATAACCCCTCTTAGATTCCAGTGAACTCTATTTCCACGTCCTGGTATCACAAGATTGTCTGTTTGGAGCAGGAGGAAACAGGCCAAGGAATAGTCTCCATTCTGTGGTGTATCTTCACAATCACAGTTCATAAATTAGTTTTGATTTCTCACTGTCCCAGAAGTCTTTTCTGCGTTATTGATTGTTTTAGTAGAAGAGAAAGGCTTTTTCTGCTATTGGAAAGGAATGTTAATTATGTCAGTTTTCCCTTACTTATACCAATGTGAGGCAAACACTGTAATGAACACAAATTCCATGTGGAAATCTTGGAAAATATGTGTTTTCTAGATGGCAAAGCGTTTGGGGCATACTCTGCTCATATGCCATAGAGACCACCATGTTGTTGTTGTTTTTATTGTTAATTCATAGTTAATCACTACAATAAGAATTAATATTTTTGAGTGTTTTCAAGCTAAGCTTGTTGAGAAAAAACTTATTTAAGCCATTGGTCTAGAGGTAGGTGCTATTATAATTCTCGTTTTATACATAGTGGAACTTTAAAGGGGTTAAGTAACTTGTCTAAAATCATCCAATTAATAAATATGTGGAAAAGAGGACCTCACTAGATTTGATGCCAGATCTCATGTCATTAAAATCCTAGTCTCTTCTCTATGCCTTTCACCTGGACTGAGACAGTCCCCCAAGATTTTTATTCCATTCTTGATAGCTTCCACAACCCATTCTGTTCTGGGCTTTTGTTCACAACCGACATCTACAAAGAAGTGAGATACCTTTTAACGTTTTTCCCCACCTATTCTTCTTTTCATACAGAACATAAGTGTGTAGGCTATATAGTTTTAAGGATTTTATTGCCTTCATAATGAGAAAACCAGGTATCTAAAACTGACTAACATGGAGAAAGTAAGCAACTTTTGAAAATATATATATATTACTATGTTAATAAATATATGTCATACTATATTTAATAAAATTACTGTATTTAATATTNAGGTATCTAAAACTGACTAACATGGAGAAAGTAAGCAACTTTTGAAAATATATATATATTACTATGTTAATAAATATATGTCATACTATATTTAATAAAATTACTGTATTTAATATTAAAATACATATTTTTAAAGATATATTAGTAAAGTCTTGAAATTGTGTTTTATAATCCCTGCATTCCTTACCGCATTGTAAGGTAAGTTCAAGGGAGTTTCTCTGGATTTTGTACATTTTGAGTCGAGTAGGGGGAGGGGGAATGGGACCAGAGAAATAAGCAGGCAATCTCACATAGGTTGTTCCTGAACCTCCCCACCAGCACTTTCTTTAACATCATTGCCAATACTTGCTTTCCTCTCAACTTCTCATCCAGCTCAATCTCAGCTTCTATCACTTGCATCTTCTAAGTAGCCTGTATGTGATGACTTCTTCCTGCTTTTACTGTTACCACCTTTAGTATTACCTGATGTTTTTGAATTACATACTGAAGATAGTAGAGATACACAGAAGCATTTAAGGCAAGGAAGTGGCATAATCACATATGAATTTCAGAGTCATCATTCAGACAGATATGCAGAGGACAGATTTGAAGGGAAACCAGAGGCAATGAGGTAAATGAGATAAGGATGAATGAATTAAATAAAAAGCGTAAGAGCACTGAATACGGTGAAGGCAAATGATGGAAACTTCTGTATTGGTTTCTGTTCCTGTTCTTTGCAGATTACAAATTCATTTAACATTCATTCAGTAAATGTGTACTGAGCACCTAACCATGTGAGAGATGTGTTGCTAGCCTATGGCAACACAATAGTGAAGAGAACAGAACACAAAAATGCCTCTAGGTAGCTAACGCTTTTTGTTGTTGGCCACCAGTATACTTTTACATGAATGAATGCTCTGAGAGACTATTTTACTAAACAAATAAAAAATGTATTCCTGTGTAGGTCACTGATTTGGGGATTAGGACATAGCACCAGCAGAGTAGAAGTCATGAAAACACACCTTCCCTGTCTTGTGGTCTTAACTAGGTTTTCCCCCAGAAAGAAGGGAGATAGTTGGCCATTAGTTACCATTAAACAGAATCATATATTCAGATTTTTTAGATGTGCTGTCATCCAGCATATAGTAAACTCAAGAATGAGTAGAATATAAGTCAGCTAAGTCTGAATTTGGAAAAAGGAAAAATAAAAGACTGCTATCTCTAAAGAAATGTAGGTAGAAGCCCAGGTCAGAGGCTTGCCATCTCCAGGAGGGTCACCAGGTCATGATACTTGAGAGCGCATGGTATCCAAAGAGAATCCAAAGATGAAATGACTGAAGAATTGTGAAAGAAAACAACTATGGCTAGGCTACTATGAACATGGTATTGGGCTTGAAAGCAACAAACCTAAGTTTGATGCCCTGCTATGTTCTGCACAAGCTGTGTGATTTTAAGCACACGAGCCAGTCCTTCTGAGCTTGTTTTCCTATCTTTAAAAATGATGCATTAACACCAATTCTAATTGCACTACAGCATAATGTGGAAAGTCAAGATTAGAGTGAGAGGGTAATATAAAGCTATATTTTATCAGTTTTATTTTTCTCATTATACTGTAAAGTAAGCTACTTCAAATTAGTTTTTAAGAGAAAGATTACAGATGTATGACTGGAAGTATATACAATACACATGAAAGAAATTATTGCTATTATCCACTACCATATCCATGCCTACAAACAGGAACTGTATTTTTTTTGCTTTTTATCATTATTTTTATTGAAGCATAGTTGATTTACAATATTACATTTATTTCTCCTATAGAGCACAGTCCTGTAGAGCACAGTGATTCAGTTATATATGTGTATATATATATATATATATACACACACACACAATTCTTTTTTTATATTCTTTTTCATTATGGTTTATCTTAAGATTATTGAATATAGTTCTCTGTTCTACACAGTAGGACCTTGTTGCTTGCTTATTCTATGTGTAAAACTTTATATCTGCTANTATATATATATATATATACACACACACACAATTCTTTTTTTATATTCTTTTTCATTATGGTTTATCTTAAGATTATTGAATATAGTTCTCTGTTCTACACAGTAGGACCTTGTTGCTTGCTTATTCTATGTGTAAAACTTTATATCTGCTAACCCCAACCACCCACTCCATCCCTCCACCAACCCTCTGCCCCTTGGCAATCACCAGTCTGTTCTCAATGTCTGTGAGTCTGTTTCTGTTTAATGGATAAGTTCAATTGTGTCATATTTTAGATTCCATGTTTAAGTGATATCATATAGTATTTGTCTTTCTGATTCACTTCACTTAGTATGATAATCTAATCTCTAGTTGTACACATGTTGCTGCAAATGGCATTATTTTTTTTAATGGCTGAGTAGTATCCAGACAGAACTATAATTTAAGAAGATACATGCATCCCTCTGTTCATAGCAGCACTATTCACAATATCCAAGCCATGGACACAACCTAAATGCCCACTGACAGATGAATGGATAAAGAATATGTGGCAGATATATATATATATATATATATACACACAAAGGTATCGTTCTTAAATAAGTTTAGAATTCCAAGAATCTTATACACAATCAGTTCCGTCTCTCAGTCATGTCCAACTCTTTGTAACCCCATGGATTGCAGCATGCCAGGCTTCCCTGTCCATCACCAAGTCCCCGAGCGTACTCAAACTTATGTCCCTAGAGTCGGTGATACCATCCAACCATCTCATCCTCTGTTGTCCCCTTCTCCTTTCACCTTCAATCTTTCCCAACATCAGGGTCTTTTCAAATGAGTCAGTTATTCACATCAGATGGCCAAAATTATTGGAGTTTCAGCTTCAGCATCAGTCCTTCCAATGAATATTCAGGGCTGATTTCCTTTAGAAAAATTGTATATAATCAATTATCATTAAATATTGGTTGGATGAATGAATAAAAGCACCAAAAAAAAAAGTTGCTAGTTTTCCTAGGACTGACTCTGCAGAAAATACCAGAGACTTTCCAGATCCTTCTAGGGATGAAGAAATGAAGTCAGAATTTGTGTGACTTATTTTATAGTAGTTTAAAACTGGTTGGTACTGTACCTCAACTTAATTTGCAAATTGTCTAGTTTCTTGCTCTTCAAAGTATACTTCTAGAACAATGCTAGTCTGCAAGCTCTTTGTCACTGGTCTGTGACAATGTAAGTACAGAAATCAAGAGTAAGCATTTAGAAATGCTAGCAGCAACTTGACAGTGTAAATTTACATCTATTAAATCTTTTTAAAAGTAGGCTTGTATTTTTTCTTTTACATTTATTTTTCCATAAATTCATTTTATTATATGTTGCAAAATAATTAGTATATGGCAGAGGAGAGTTGGGGGAGAGTCGTCCTTCACTAAAGGTAGTCTGAGAAGCAGTGACCTGGTTCATCATTCTAGTTGTTTTTCAGTCACTAAGTCATATCCAACTATTTGCGACCCCGTGAACTGCAGCATGCCAGTCTTCCCTGTCCTTCACTATCTCCTGGAGTTTCCTCAAATTCATGTCCATTGAGTAGGTGATACCATCCAACCATCTCGTCCTCTGTCGTCCCCTTCTCCTCCTGGCTTCAATGTTTCCCAGCATCAGGGTCTTTCCCATTAAGTAGGGTCTTTCCCAATAAGTCAGCTCTTTGCATCAGGTGGCCCAAGTATTGGAGCTTCAGCTTCATCATCAGTCCTTCCAATGAATATTCAGGACTGATNTATATATATAAAATATAAGAGGGTGGGATGATTTGGGAGAATGGCATTGAAGCATGTACACTATCATGTAAGAAATGATGCACCGGTCTATGTTCAATGCAGGATGCTTGGGGCTGGTGCACAGGGATGATCCAGAGAGACGTTGTGGGGTGGGAGGTGGGAGGGGGAAAAAAAAAAATATATGGTCCTAAGCCATAAACTATAGTCTTTTCACCAGCATTTGATTTTAGGTAGCATGTTCAGGATGTTTCTAAAGGGATAGTTGTTTTCAGTGAACTGCTTTATTTGTTAATATTCAGTTCACCTATACTTTTCTTATCTTGCTTTATGATACCATATCTCCTTATTTCTTTGTAAGTTAATGGAAGATAATTCCCTGAGAATCCCATTTGCTATGACCATCCAATCATAAGGTCACTTAATTTAGTGCCCTTATTAAGTACCACTCTAAAGTTTAATAATTTTGCTGGCACCACCACTTTGCCATTTCTCCCCCAATGTATTTTGTGTAATTTATTCTTGTTACAACTCATCCCCCTTCATCTGCCCATAAACTTCAGTCATGATATTTCATGATATTACCAGCACCATATAATTTACAAACGGCCTTGCATACCTAAAGTTCTGTTTAGAAAGAAAGAATAAATTGTTGCAGAGAGAGCTTGGTTAAACAAGTGGAATCAGGAAGTTTCATTAGCGAAAGCTCAAAGAGATTTTTATAGTGGTAGTTTCTTATTCTTAGACAAGGAACAGATACTTGCAGAGGGAAATAAAGCAGGCGGCTATTTTGTGTTCCTAATTAAATTGTTTGCCACCAGTAGCAAAACAGAATCTGCCACTGTTAAATAGGCAACATCAAGGTAACTGACATTGGTTCCTAAAAATATTTAGTGCAAAGATTAATAAGAACAATTCTCAGAAAAGGACTACAAACCTAAATAAACAAACAAAAAATAAATGAATACCTTTGAAGTACTTTTTGTACATGAGCGATCTGCCTTAAATGTTGAAATGAACAAAAGTCTAGAATTCACAGGCGGCGACATTTTAAATCTATCCTCTGAATAGTGGGTAATTCTCTAAGCTACAGAATAGGAATCCACCGCTGTCCACAAGCCTTGAGGTGCAGTGCCTATTAAATGAATCCAGAGTACAAACCGTAAGAGAAAAAGTCCAGCTCTGTCTCCTCCCTACATTACAATTATGAACTGGATTTTCTATTCTTTCTGCATGGGTTTCATTAAAAATAACTGTGTTATCACTAAATGTACTGAAAAAATAAATATTTTAACTGCAAATTCCTTTTCATTTTCTGTTTTGGAATAGTACAATACTAGTGTTATTTTTAAATATTTTAAAAATTATATTTGTTATATAGAGTGTGAGAACTTGTGAGTCTTATCACTGCTTTGAGAAAACGTGTTTCCCCAGTAAAGGTGTCATTCTTTTAGGTATGTTTGTCTATTCGTGTTACGACTGAGAAATAATGAACAAATAATGCTAAGGTTTAATCAGTGTTTACAGATTCCCATTTTAAGACACATTCAGAAGCTTTAAGAATTAAATAATTCTCCTCCCCCTACCTTGAAATTACAAAATCAAGTGATCGGGGAAAATGTTTACTTTCTATAATTTTAAATAAGATTTAAGTCCTTTAAATCTTGCTTTACTTGCTAATATACTGCTAGTCCTTTTACTTGCTAATACTGCTGCCTGATTTTAGTTTCCAGAATAGCAGTAAGTAAAACAATTTTAAAAATAAAAAATAAAATATAAATGAAAAACACTCCCTTGTATTAAGATAGGAACCCTCTGGTGTTTGAAGCTGAAATTCAGGAGAGAATCTCACACACTCTCAAATATGATATCATTACTTTCCTTTAGCAGAAGGGATATGATAGGGCTGACAAATGTATCTCTGTTGGCAGAAAAGAGAATGGGATCAGCTCCTTTTATGAATACATGAAAAAGCCTGTATAACTTTAGAAACCTTAATGTGATTGAAGATTAGTAGATTTTAGCAGATCTCTCTTTTAAACAGTTTTCCACTATCCTTTGATAAGCCACTTCATTTTGCCATCTCAGGATACCAGTGGGGGTGGCTGGTATTTTTTCTTGCTGAGTGAATGACATCACAGAACTGGCATACCCCAAAAGCAGATAAAAGGCGCTACATCCACAGAGCCATGGGCACCTCTAGGATTTGGGGAAGCAGGAAGGAAAGAACACGAACATGCAAACTTGGTTAGGTGGCTTTCATTCTCTAGGTGTTTATTATTTGTATGTTTGTTTTTAAAGAAAGATATTTTCTGTCTCAGATTCTGGAAATTAATGTAAGGTGGTTTTCTTCTTTGCCTGAGAAATGTGATTGTAAATGTCACTTCTGTGTTCATGAAATGCTGATATTAAGAAAATATATCATGATCCACAAAAACCTAGAGACTGATTTTGTTAGCTGTTTCGCATATAAAATATGTTCATAAGGTGGTACAAATAATTCTACATATGGCTTAATAATCAGCCTGTGTATATGCTATTGAATGACATAGTATTTAAGAATTACAGTATATTCCTGTTTTCCTAAGAAAATTAGGGAGTGCATTTAATTAATGCTGAAATGCAATAGAATTCCTATGGAAATACTTATGACATCCACATGCATACCAAATAAGTTATGATGATCAGTGTTATTACAGTGAATACCAAATGAATTAATAATGCTGGAACACTCAAAATGAAGTGTTACCAAGTATTGTGGTATAATAAATATGGTTAAATATTGTGTGATTAAAGTTATTATAGGGCTTCCCTTGTGGCTCAGCTGGTAAAGAATCTGCCTGCAATGCAGGAGACCTGGGTTCGATCCCTGGGTTGGAAAGATCTCCTGGAGAAGGGAAAGGATACCCACTCCAGTATTCTGGCCTGAGTCTCAGTCAAAAGAAAGCAACATTTCATGTCTCTTGTAGGGAGTTAAGAGGGGAATCAAACTGCTCTTTCTAAGCACTGTGATTCTTAACTTTGAACAGTCCCCAAAAGTATTTTCCCATGTACTATGTACTATAATCATTTAAATCACCTTGGTGCCAAGTGGCAGAGGAGGTGGGGTAGGGTGGGTGGAATGAAGCAGTTGTGCGGTGGGAGGTAGGTGGGGGAGGAGCGACAGAGCATACCTCAAGAATTCAGCAAGTTGTAAGTGTATGTATAATTTTCTGTAGTTTGCATATTAAGAAAAGGAGTTTTCAGCTTAATTATTCTCCTCTAATGACAAGCTTATTAAGATAACTATTTAATATGTATTTCAGAACAGTGAAGCAGTGATAAACAAGGATAGCTTCTTTGGTTTTCTAGCTGAAGTCCCTCTTTTCTGTGTTGGACATTTTCTGTGTCATAACAATTTCTAAAATAAGTTGTTTTTTATACTGTATCTCAACTGTATTTGTGTAAATTATCTCCACACGTTCTGTTGTAGAAAAGCTGGACTCTACGTCTGCATTGTATTATTTATGCTCTTAGATGTAATACATCGTAACAATTCATGTCTATTATAGATTTAGTAAGATGTGAAGGCATAAGTGGATTTAATCAGACATGTAATTATTTTTATGCCTCCAACTCAGAAATATGTGTAAATGAATTTATGGTTATTTGGCAATCAGTGGAAATGGTCTTTATAAATGTTGAAACAGCTGCTGGCAAATATATTTGCAAAAGAAGGAAAATGGCACTTATCTTCTTGTTGGGTAAATGATAAAGGAATTATTGTTAGCTGCACGCAGTACCCTAGCTGCTAAATATTTGCTTTATCATCCTTAATATCACATAAATATACCCTAAACATAAGAAAAACCTTGAGTTTCTTTCCTTCTGTGATAATGGAACACACTTTTTTACAGAAGGATTTTTAGAACACATCCGTATTCTAAAAAGCTTTTCCTCTAAGTCTGAGCAGTTTTTGTCATGCTGTTTGACTTTTACATTCCCATTTATTCTGTTATTTGTGGTATCATTCCAGTTCTAGAAATAATGGGCCATGATAATGCACACACTTCAGATATGTTGATTCTGGTGTCTATTAGGATTTCTCACTGCCGCTTTTACAATAGCTTTAAGACATTTGTAAAACTTTCCTGCCACAGAGTAAAATGCAATCCCTGTACTACCAGATTATGACTTTGCTGTGTTGAAATGTCTAATAAATTACATATCAGTAAATGTAGATCTTGGACAAATACTCTGAGAAGATCTAATTTTCTTGAAGTGCATCTTTTTCCATTCTTTCAGATTTTCAGTTTAAATTTAATGCCTTTGACTGATGAAAAATTAATAGCCTCAGCACCTGAAATTTTCTTTATTCCCGGTAGCAAAGGAGAAAAGCTAGAACTCTCTAATGTGTCAATTATGACCCTGATAGATTACCATATGAAGAATTATTTCATTTTTCTTGGATCAAATATAAAACAGCTATAATATATTTAAGTTGTACTAAAACAGTCACACTGAAGACACTCCCACACACAGTATGAGGGCAGGCAACATAAATAAAGCTGTCACTACCTCTACAAGGTGAGCGGATTTGAGCATGCATCTGGGTTTTATGCAAATGATGATTTCCTATACTAACTCTTTGAGTGATACTCAAATAATAACACACCACTGACTTAAAAGTCACTTGCATCAGACTTTTGTAAATCACGGGGTTCTCTTTCACTCGGGCATGTTGTTTCAACGATCAGTAGCATTTCCAATGAGTTACACACTGACCAGTCGGAAGAGCTTCTGCCTGTTACTGGAGTAAACTCTGAGCAAACCTGTCAGATGCAGCACTCCCAGCTCTCAGCCCCCTCACTGGAGCTGAGTTCTTTGGCAAACGATAGACTGCCCTCTGTTGATGGGAAAAACAATGCTCAGTGCAGGACACACGGAGAAGCTTTCAGATAAGTCGCAAGGCTGCGATTAGCCGGTACACATTTGTGATAGAAAAAAATCGCATTTTAAGCTATAAAAATATTGATTTAATGGGTACTGATAGAGCAAAACTGTTGCAAATTTAGAGAGTTCAGAGGCAGTTGTAGAATTATATCTATTTACACACACACACACCTTATTTTTCAGTTTCTACATAGCTGGAAATGCTAGGTAAAATGATTTCTTTTTATTCTGCCTAGATACTGATTTACCTACACACACTGTGCTTCCATTCAATTATTTCTGAAGCTGAATTGAAAACTTGGCATGAATAATAATCCCAAATGCTCGGGGTCTATAATTTAAATAATTTTAAAGTGAAAAACTGTAACAAACAACTCAAATGAATAGGGAAATTTCTAATTCCCTCAGGCTCAAGGAAGGGTGGAGGTGTTTAGACAGAAAGCAAAATCGAGGAGAGCAGCCTCCAGCGCTGTCTCTGCAGGGCGAGAAAAATGGATAACCTGGTTTGCTGTTAATGGCTTTCAAATGACGTTCTAGTGAGCCCTTATAAAACAGTAAATTTTATTGCAATTTTAAAGCAGTCTTTCACTGATGCTTTCACTTTTCACAGTCTTTCACTTTTTCTTTCTTCTTTTCTATATTTCCATTTACTTTGAATTGGAAGGTGGAGGGGGTTGTAATCAAATCTCACAGAAGTGACAGCTTTCCATTTTAAATCCATTTCACATGTTAATTAGTTTAAAAGCAAACTTGAAAAAATGTTGACTTGTACCAAATATAGGAAGCATTTTAATTTGTGTGACTTCCTTGCCTATTTTGGATAAAGACACTTACATTGCTACTGGATGTTTCAAATGTCTTCTGTTTAAGAGATTGAATGTGGGAGATCTTTGTGTATTTCAGATACACAAAGCTGTAAGCTGCTCTTGTGCTTAAATCTGAGTATCTGTAACCACAAAATTAACCTTATGTAGGAATTTGATTGCAGTCTTCAATTCCACTGTTAGAAACAGAGTTTTTTTTTTTTTTTCCCCTGAGGTTCTATTTGCAAATGCCAAATGAAATTGAGACTTAATAAATTAATCTTTATGCTATTGCCAAAACACAGTGCTACCAAGAAAAGAAAGGGGGTATGTTAAGTTGAATTTTCTAGATATGTTATCAGTATTGATGAAATTGATCAGATAAATTACTCAGTAACACTTTTCATTTTTCTTACAGAGAGGCTAAGAGGTGGTTTTTTGTTTTGTTTTCAAGTAGTTTACTTAAAGCTTTAGGAAGTCTTTCTTTAAGAAATTTTTCTTGACTTCTTTAAAAAACCCAACCTTTTTCTATTTGAAATAACTTTGTTAATGTGAATTCAAATTTTCACAAGATTTGTTTGCATAACGATGGCACATGTGTTGAGGAAATAATTTAAAATGTGAGTTGAAATTCTCATTGACAATGATCTGATGAATGGGGCTGGTGATGCTTCAGAAATTGATGTACACAGCCTAAATAGCTGAGTGAAAACTGAAAAATTCAGTTAGCGTACCTGAGATATCAACTCACTAGAACCTCTTTATTACAAGGAATTGCAAACAGGAGAATGAGATCCTGTTGGATTGACAATGTACTGGACTTTGTTAAGATTCCAAAGGGTTTTGTGAATAGTCCCTAAACATGCTTCCTACTTTACCCATCTTAGCTCTTATACATTGATGTGGTATTTTTTAAGATTTTTTCCCCCCAAAGCAATATAATATGTTTTTAAATTAAAATATAATTATCTCATTTCGATTTCTTTTTTCAAACAGTAAAATTAACACTTAGGGACAGAGAACAGAACTTAAGTGTGATAAACACTTTTTTTGTTGTTATTGCTTAACAGTGAAAAAACAACACAATTATTAAAATGAAGATGTGTAGAAAATGAAAATAAAGTTCACATAACTTTTTGCATTGTTTCCACTACTTTAATTGAAGCTTGAAACTAAAATAAATTTCCATTTCAAGGAAAAACACGTTTTAAAAATTAGAAATAGCTAAACTTGTTATAATTTGCTTTTACATTTAATAAAGAGTATTTAACTGACTTTTCTCCTTTTCCCAAATATTAGTGTTATTTACATGGATTGAATTGTAAAATTGTCTTATGATACTTGTAGTATTTATAAAGCAAAGTTAGAGGTGCTAAATATTTTAGAAACAGCCCACCAGAGGGCAGTCAGCTTTTAGTCTAGCAGATTTGAAGTAGATAAATTTATTGGTATCGTTGGATTTTAAGTAAAATATCTATTTAAATTACATTTCTTTTTGTGTCTACTAGTTGAATGAAATAAGTCATGACTTCACATTGAGAAGGTTAAGACCTCAAACAAATTTTGAGTAAAAACATTAAAGGGTGAACAATTCTAACTTCTGTTCTCTGTACACCCTCACACTCAGTTTTTCCATTGTGATATTTATTTTTAGTCATAAGGTAAGATTTGTTTTGATTTGAGATGCCTTGGGACATTAATATTTTTTAATCAATACTGACTTTAGGACAGCTTCTTTTGGAGAGAGTCAAAGACAGAGACAAATTGGGGGGTGGCGCGGAAGAAGGAAGGAAAGGAGGTTAAGAAAGATTTTGTTTTCTTGCTCACCTCTGTCTCTTACTCTTTCCAAATGCATCTAGTATGGTTTTATTGGTGAATAGTGTGCTTAATAACACAGATTATTGTATAGATTATATAGAGGAAATTCTGGAACCTGTGTTTGGAGATTGTATGATCAGTTCATGGTTTGTTTCTTCATGCAGATACCATAGGTGTGGTCACTGAATATCCTCTCATTATCTTAGTATTGGGAGATAATATTATTTATTTAGAAGAGTTCAGAAACACTGAGATTCTTGCATATACAGTTTGTTTAAAGTAAGGAAGAGCCATTGAGGTTTGAATAATATTTTGTCGTCGTTCTTATTTGCAAAACTCTGATTGTTACAGTTCTAAGCCCTAGAAACAAAATGATCCTCTAAAGCCTGCAAAAAAGAACATGAGTAATAATAATTCCTTATAAGGGCTTAAGTGCTTTCAGATATTCTCTCACTTGCTTTTCTATAATAACTCTACAAGATATTGAGACCTGCGTTAAATCACTTGGCTGTGATAAGAGATGGAGAAGGAAATGGCAACCCACTCCAGTATTCTCGCCAGGAGAATCCCATGGACAGAGGAACCTGGTGGGCTACAGTCCACAGGGTCGCAAAGAGTCGGACAAGACTGAGCGACTTCACTTCAGTTCACTTCATGATAAGAGAACTGAGACCTAGATCTCATCTGCATATCTGAGGTTGTTGGTATTTTCTCCCATCAATCTTGATTCCAGCTTGTGCTTCATCCAGCCTGGCACTTCTCATGATATACTCTGCATATAAGCTAAATAAGCAGGGTGACAATATACAGCCTTGATGTATTCCTTTCTCATTATTGAACCAGTCCATTGTTCCATGTCTGGTTCTAACTGTTGCTTCTTGATCTGCATACAGATTTTTCAGGAGGCAGGTCAGGCAGGTCAAGAATTTTCCATAGTTTGTTGTGGTCCACACAGTCAAACACTTTAGCATAGTCAGTGAAGTAGATGTTTTTTTGAAATTCCCTTGCTTTTTCGATGCTCCAGTAGATGTTGGCAATTTGATCTCTGGTTCCTCTGCCTTTTCTAAACCCGGATTGAAGATCTGGGAGTTCTCAGTTCAAATACAGTTGAAGCAGTTAATACTCTTAACATTATGGTATATATGTTCCCAGATACTTCCCCTGCATGTGTACATTTTTTTTTAATGGGATCACAATACATACCGTTTCATAGCCTCTTCTATTCACGTTACAGTGTATCATGAACACCTTTTCACATCATATTGATAATAAAAGCTAACCTCTGCTGAGTGCTCACCATGCACTCAGTTAAGTTCAGTCACTCAGTCATGTCCGACTCTTTGCAACCCCATGAATCGCAGCACACCAGGCCTCCCCGTCCATAACCAACTCCTGGAGTTTACACAAACTCATGTGCATCGAGTCCATGATGCCATCCAGCCATCTCATCCTCTGTCGTCCCATTTTCCTCCTGCCCCCAATCCCTCCCAGCATCAGGGTCTTTTCCAATGAGTCAGCTCTTTGCAAGAGGTGGCCAAAGTATTGGAGTTTCAGCTTCAGCATCATTCCTTCCAATGAACACCCAGGACTGATCTCCTTTAGGATGGACTGGTTGGATCTCCTTGCAGTCCAAGGGACTCTCAAGAGTCTTCTCCAACACCACATTTCAAAAGCATCAGTTCTTCAGCACTCAGCTTTCATTATAGTCCAACTCTCACATCAATACATGACCATAGGAAAAACCATAGCCTTGACTAGACGGACCTTTGTTGGCAAAGTAATGTCTCTGCTTTTGAATATGCTATCTAGGTTGGTCATAAGTTTCCTTCCAAGGAGTAAGCATCTTTTAATTTCATGGGTGCGATCACCATCTGGCCTTGGAGTACGGAATGAAGCAGGGCAAAGGCTGATAGAGTTTTGCCAAGAAACACACTGGTCATAGCAAACACCTTCTTCCAACAACACAAGAGAAGACTCTACACATGGACATCACCAGATGGTCAACACCGAAATAAGATTTATTATATTCTTTGCAGCCAAAGAGGAAGAAGCTCTATACAGTCAGCAAAAACAAGATCAGGAGCTGACTATGGTTCAGATCATGGACTCCTTATTGCCAAATTCACCATGCACTTGGCGCCCTTCTAAGCATTTTACATGAGTTATTGTACTAATTCTCATAATATCCCTCTCAAGTAGGTAATTGTTTCCTCATTTAGTAGAAGAGAGAGGAGATTAACTATTGGGTGAACACAGAGCTTATATCTTGACCCTCTGACTTTTTAAAGACACTAAAATATTCTACTATATGAACCATTTAACCATTCTTCATTGGTGAGCAGCTCCCAGTTTCTGAAAAGCAGAATTTCTGAACGGGAAATTCTAGTATCCAAAGAAGTAGTCCTTGATCCGTACAGGTAGACCTTAAACCATTCTGAGGTGTTTCTTTTTTCTTTTTCTTTATTTAAATATCACTGTCTCCTTGTTGTTGTTGGCCCCTTTTCGTCTTCACTCCAGAAAAGTGGCCCACACCCGTTTTTCAGGACTCCTGGACCTGCCCCTTACCAGTGCCACCGAGAGACCATCGTCCCCACAGGAGTGAGATGCCCGGAGTTTAGACCTTGACTGTGCTGTGTACCAGCAGGGTGCCCTTAGGTATTACTTACTTTCCTCAGGCTACATTTTTCTTATCAACGAAATAAGTAAGGAAAGGCATCTACCTCACAGAGTTGTTTGAAAAATGGCATATGCCTTGAGCCTGGCAAATAGTAAGTTTTCAAAGTATTTGGGGAGGAAATGTGCCATTACTGCTTGATTGGGGACCTTAAGGTGAAATGGAGTGAGAAAAGTGTATCCTACATTGTTATAAAGACAAACTCCCATCTCAATACCAAGCTTCTCAGGACACTGAGAATTCTAAGTCTCCTTATCTTGAGTGACACATGAAGGAAACTTGAAATGAGTGCCTTTCTTCAGTATCTTTGAATAGAAATTTGTTTTCTGCCATCCAGTTCAATAAAGTTGTGGGAGAAAGGAGGCTGAAGGAGGACAAAATAAACTACAAATTCTTTCCTTGACATCCTTCTTCTTGTAGTGTCTCTAAATACTAAATTATGAAGATTTGAAATATGTACTAAAACTCAACATTCCATCACCCAAGCTCTGAACTGTCTACAGCCAGTACCAAGATGCTAATTCCAAGTCTGTTCCTCAAAACAATTTCTGTTTCAGGCATAAGCCTCCACTATTAGCTGGCCCAGCTCAGTGACTGTCAGAATTTGAGATTATTAGTTCCCAAACCCATTGTTAGCAGGTAGAGCCAGAGCTTTTAGCTAAAACATCAGTGTTGTTCTGAGCATCCAGGGTGTGGAATTGCTTCTGATGTGTGCAGTTGTAATTCCAGTTGCCGCACAGTAAGACTGAGTGTAAACAACTCTCAGAGACGGAGGTACTGATGAGAATTTGTCCAAATTGCACAGAATGGTGGAAATCCCCATAGCACCTGGTCTGAGGCTTGACCATGAATACCAATTGGTTATCCACTTCTATAATGATCATTTTCCATTTATTTGTAGGAGAAATCCTTGAGCCTACACCAAAAATAGTACTTGATTAATAGGCAGTCTTTGGGATTTAAAAACAATTAATTCAGCAGCAAGGTCTCTCTGGGTGCATCTCCAGCTACCCCCGTTCTTAGTCAGAAACACGGTCAATGGAATAAACCTTAGTAAAGAAATTAATCCCTTGGAACCTAGGTAGCCTGATTTTTCACAAACTCCATTACATGTACTTTTCACAGGAATCCTCATAATCTGGCATTATGACATTTGGGGAAGCTTTAAAAGTTCATATGATATTATAACTCAGAGTGACAGAGCTGGTGTTCAGATCCAGGTCCTTTGACTCTATGCTCTGTACTTTTTCAATAATTCTGGAGCTACTTTCCTTCATGGATTTTTTCCAAGAGCTACCAATGAATGCAAATCCTCACAGTGCCCTGGATAAGGCCAAGGAATTCCATATTAAGAGGTTTCTCCTTCACTGGGGATGAGGCACTAAAGGCACTAAAACACACATCAAAACTGACATGTATAACGCTTATTTCACCTGCCTGTGTTTCAGAATGTGATAAGTACCAGTCCAGCTACCAACATTTAGGGCTAGAAAATATCCTGAAGTAATCCAATGCACCGTGTTCTTTTTTTTTTTTTTTTGGTCAATATAGCATCTAGTTACTTACAACTGTTGGTCTAACTAGCCCTGTGAAGTGAAGTAAAGTTGCTCAGTCGTGTCTGACTCTTTGCGACCCCATGGACTGTAGCCTACCCAGGCTCCTCCATCCATGGGATTCTCCGGGCAAGAGTACTGGAGTAGGGTGCCGTTTCCTCCTTCAGAGGATCTTCCCAACCCAGGGATCGAACCTGGGTCTCCCACATTTTAGGCAGACGCTTTATCATCTGAGCCACCAAGAAAGTCCCACTAGCTTATCTGTAAGCAAGATAAAAGCCACAGAAGAAATGCCTAGGTTTTCCACCTTGGTACTGTGGTTGCTAAGCAGACATGCTTCCTCTTCTAATGTTTTAGCATTAAAATTTTACTGTCTTCAGAGAGATGTTAATTTTCCTGTGCTTCATTTTCATTTTCAAATTTCTAGAGCTCAGTGATGGTCTCTTTTTAAGGTGTAATGAAGCAAAATTTTTCCCATGATGTGTCGATCAGGGTAGGCTAGTATCAGTACCAGACAATATCTAAATCTCAACAACTGCACAATACAGAGGTTCATTGCTCACTCATAGGACATGTCATCTCCATTTGCCTAGGGACTGCTTCATTTGGTTCTCATTGAGACCTGGCTGACAGAAAAGCTGCTATCTGGAACATTCTGGTCACTGTGTCTGAGGAAAAGCAAGCTCTACAAGGGCTCCCAGCATCATTACTCCAGTCTGGAAGTGACTATTCCTACATCTCTTTCATAGGAACAAGTAAGAGGGCCTTTTCCTACCCACCACAAGAGGGCCAAAACAGCGTTGTCCCAGTGGAGCAGAAAGCTGGATAGCGTCAGCATGCCTCACTCATTGCCGATGCTACCTGGAAGGTTTTTGCATTTTAGAGGAAAAAAAAGTCCTTCAAGATTCTATGTTCTTCAGACTCTTGTCTTTTGCACATTCCTGTCCACATGAGAACGATTTTAAATGTTATAAGATGTGTATGTGAAAGGAAATTTGGGACATAGGAACACAGATTTTGAGATGGCTGTGCTCTACTTTCCATTCAGCGCATAGCAGCCAACCATCCGTTCTGTCATTCCTGTATGCACTCATGCAGAGAAGTACTGCGTGTCGGGCAGGCAGCAGTGAGCCAGCACACAGCCTGATAGTGTTGCAGAGACAACCCCCGCAGTTCCACTACACACTGTGACAGGAGTGTAAGTTGTCCGAAATCTCAGAATCGCACCCAACCCAGCTGCGTTGTCCAGGGGACTTCCCAGAGGAAGCTAAATGTATTACAAGGAGGAGGACATAATACGTTTAGTGCATTTCTTTTCCATCTTCTCCCCCAAGCCTGGTTTTTTATTTTTATATAATTTTAAGAAGACTTTTTAGTCAAGTGGGTGAACTGCTATTATGTAAGGAAATTATGATACGCCAGCTCAATAGAATATGTAGCCATCAAAGGGACAGTTATTGCCTCTTATTATTAAGTAAATGGACAAGATATAGAAGACAGCATGAAAAATGGACACTTGAGACTTATGGATGGGATTGTAGGTAAATTTTCATTATGAATGTTTAACATGACTGTAACGTTAGCATGATACTATTAGATGTAAGGCAATAGCTGTACACATGCCCACAACACTACGCAGTCCTTTAACTGTGGCCTCAGTGTTCCTGCCAGAGAATAATTTGGAATCTTTTTAGCTTAGACATTTTTATACTTTTGATTTTATGTCTTAATGTCTACATTCTCTGAATCATCCATGGTACAAAGATTAAGATTTGCAACCTGGTTTTAACTATTTTCTATATGCTGATAACTACAAATTTAAAAATCTAGCTCTGGATGCAGATAATCCAACCCCCTACTCAACATCTCTGCTTAAATGTCTAATAGAAATTTCTTTCCAATTAATCAACAGCATATGAACAAAATTCATAAACGCAGAATGTTATGGTGCTGATACAAAACAACCCTATGTTAACTAAGATCAAGCTTGTACTGTATTCCTCAGTATTTTATTGCCTTAGCCAGGGTGTCAACTAACCATATAAATATCAAACATTAAGAAGTACAAATCAGCTTACTAAAATATGTCAGAGCTTTCCACATTTGTATTGCAACCTACAGGGGAAAATTTGTGTAGCAGAAACTCAAAAATAATTGAATAACCATATGTAAAAAAGCTAGAATTTGAGTTATTATGTAAGGTTAAGTGAAGAGAAAAAGAGTTAGGAAGACCAAATTATATTTACACACTTTTGTTTGTCACAAATTTTCTACATGTTGTAGAGACATTAAGCTGTGTGTTACTTATGAAGGAGTTTTAATCTAATTGGACATGTTCAGCTCAGTTCAGTCTCTCAGTTGGTCTGACTCTTTGCAACCCCATGAATCACAGCACGCCAGGCCTCCCTGTCCATCACCACTCCCGGAGTTTACTCAGATTCATGTGCATCGAGTTGGTGATGCCATCCAGACATCTCATCCTCTGTCGTCCCCTTCTCCTCCTGCCCCCAATCCCNATCGATGCTTTTGAACTGTGGTGTTGGAGAAGACTCTTAAGAGTCCCTTGGACTGCAAGGAGATCCAACCAGTCTATTCTAAAGGAGATCAGTCCTGGGTGTTCATTGGAAGGACTGATGCTGAAGCTGAAACTCCAATACTTTGGCCACCTCATGCGAAGAGGTGACTAATTGGAAAAGACTCTGATGCTGGGAAGGATTGAGGCAGGAGGAGAAGGGGACAACGTCTCATCCAGGATGAGATGGCTGGATTGCATCATGGACTCGATGCACATGAATCTGAGTAAGCTCCGGTAGTTGGTGATGGACAGGGAAGCCTGGTGTGCTGCAATTCATGGGGTCGGAAAGAATCTGACACGACTAAGCAACTGAACTGAACTGAACTGAGACACCAGTGAGTCTGGTAGAGAGAAATAAAGTTTGTATTTGGTACACTCTTACTGGCTTCCTGGTGGCTCAGTGATTAAAAAAACAAACAAAAAACTTGCCTGCCAATGCAGGAGATACAAGAGATGTGGGTTCAATCTCTGGGTTGGGAAAATCCGCTGGAGAAAGAAATGGCAATCACTTCAGTATTCTTGCCTGGGAAATCCCATGGACAGAAGGGCCTGTCAGGCTACAGTCTATGGGGTGGCAAAAGAGTTGAATATGAACTTAGTGACTAAGCAACAACAAACAACAACACTATTGTTATCAAAGGACAACCACAATTCACCTCTGATTTATCAGTAATGCATCACCTAAGTTTTCCCACAAATAGTTGGTGGTACTCTTGTATGTTTATTGAATACATCAGTTCACTTCAGTTCAGCTCAGTCACTCAGTTGTGTCTGACTCTTTGCAACCCCATGGACTGCAGAATGCCAGGCCTCCCTGTCTATCACTAACTCCTGGAGTTTACTCAAACTCATGTCCATGTCCAGTGAGTCGGTGATGCCATACAACTCTGTCGTCCCCTTCTCCCACCTTCAATCTTTCCCAGCATCAGGGTCTTTGCCATTGGGTCAGTTCTCACATGAGGTGGCCAAAGTGTTGGGGTGTCAGCTTTAGCATCAGTCCTTCCAGTGAATATTCAGGACAGATTTCCTTTCGGATTGACTGGTTGGATCTCCTTGCAATCCAAAGGACTCTCAAGAGTCTTCTCCGACACCACAATTCAAAAGCATCAATTCTTCAACACTTAGCTTTCTTTATAGTCCAACTCTCACATCCATACTTGACTACTGGAAGGACCATAGCTTTTACTAGATGGACCTTTGTTGGCAAATAATGTCTCTGCTTTTTAATATGCTATCTAGGTCAGTCATAGCCTTTCTTCCAAGGAGCAAGTGTCTTTTAATTTCATGGCCTCAGTCACCATCTGCAGCTCCATTTTGGAGCCCAGAAAAATAAAGTCTGCCCCTGTTTCCATTGTTTCCACATCTATTTGCCATGAAGTGATGGGACCGGTTGCCATGATCTTCATTTTCTGAATGTTGAGCTTTAAGCCAACCTTTTCACTCTCCTCTTTCACTTTCATCAGGAGGCTCTTTAGTCCTTCTTCGCTTTCTGCCACAGGGTGGTGTCATCTGCCTGTCTGAGTTTATTGATATTTCTCCTGGCAGTCTTGATTCCAGCTTGTGCTTCATCCAGCCCAGCGTTTCTCACGGTGTACTCTGATAAGCAGGCTGACGATATATAGTCTTGACGTACTCCTTTTCCTATTTGGAACTTGTCTGTTGTTCCATGTCCAGTTCCAACTGTTGCTTCTTGAACTGCATGTTGATTTCTCAAGAGGCAGGTCAGGTGGTCTGGTATTCCCATCTCTTTCAGAATTTTCCACAGTTTATTATGATCCACACAGTCAAAGGCTTTGGCATAGTCATGGTGGTATCCAAACCCTTTGCAAGGAAGAGTCTAAAAATAATACATTCTGGTAAAATTGACTTGAGGATTTAAGTAGAATGAACATCAGGGTTGGTGATCCCAGAATTAAGTTGATTGCTTTGAAATTCCATTTTCCNTGGCATAGTCATGGTGGTATCCAAACCCTTTGCAAGGAAGAGTCTAAAAATAATACATTCTGGTAAAATTGACTTGAGGATTTAAGTAGAATGAACATCAGGGTTGGTGATCCCAGAATTAAGTTGATTGCTTTGAAATTCCATTTTCCTGTTTGCTTTTTATCATTGGTAAAATTGAGAGAGATTCACAAGCCACTGTGAGAGTGCTAGCATTCTAAGTGGAAGCCATCACCAATTCCTGGGGAAAGTACAAAATAAGACTGAGAAGGTAGGATTTTCCTGGTCTTCAATTCAGAACATTTTAATTGGAAAAAATTACATTATACCAATTAAATACTCATGTTTTAGCTGTGATGAAAATCAGCTCTATTACTAGCACTTACTTCCACTAGCACTGACTTTAAACATAGCCTCATCATATTCATTCTCCCAGGGAAAGGGATCTTTTTGTGTGTTATAATTGCTATTCTTAGGATTCCATATAAGATACCAGTCTATGGTCTTTTGTTACAGCAACCTGAACTTACTAAAACAGTCTTTTAGTTCCTTAGAGCCTTTGCTTTATATGGCCTCTGTCTAGAATCATATCTCTCTGATATGTGTATGGCTGGCTCTTTCTCAGTATTCAGATATCTGTTTAAATTCTACCTACTGAGATAGGCCTTTATTGATACTATCCAAAAATCTAGAGGAACTTTCAAGACACACTGTTGACTTTCTCTAATTTCTGTTCAGTCACTTTGTTGTGTCCAACTCTTTGTGACCCCATGAACTTCAGCTTACCAGGCTTCCCTGTCCACCACCAACTCCCAGAGCCTACTCAAATTCATGTCCAACATGAGATCTCAGTGATGCCATCCAACAATCTCATCCTCTGTTTAACAAGCTACAAGTTTTTACTTTGCTACTTGTTTTTTCAGATGTATGTGTTTGTTTTTCTTGCCCAGTTGTAATATAAATCAAAGTTAGCAGGGAGACAGTTTGTATGTTTGTTTTAGTGCTGTATCTACAATGCTTAGAAAAATGCTTGAGCATTTGAGCATTCTGGAAATTTTTTTTTAGTTAATAAAGAAAGACAGACTATCAGGCCAACATCCAAGGTAGCCAGCTATTGCATCCTATTTTCCACTTCAGAACATATTCTCTAAAGGCATAAATTGAGGGTATTTTAATAATCCATGAAATCTGAAGTGGCAAGTAATATCTTTTATTCAACCGTGCATTCACTCCGGGCTAGGATTCTCAAGTCTCTGTGATTCAGATATCCTCAAGCATTTGAGTTACTGTCTGAATTTGACTCATCTTTGCCTGTAGAGCTTCTAAGATTGCCTCTCTGAATGGCTTACTTGATTCAGTCAAATATAGAGCAGAGTTCCCACAGCAGGGTCCAAACTTCAGCCAACAACTATCAGGTACAAACCCTGAGTTGGACTAGCTGGGTCTCACGTTGTTTGCAGCAAGGGAGAGTGCTCACCGTGGGGAGGCAGCTCAATAAGACAGTGTTCGAAAGGACTTCTTATGGAACTTGAGCTGCTGTTGAGTGACCTAGGGAAGAGCTCAAGGAAGCAGGGCTTTGCTGGATGCTCTCAGGAAGTGAGGGGAGTAATTCTATGAATGCATATCTTGACTGTAACTAGAACAATGAGGCTAAGGCTGTCGTTGTTACAGAAGGAGCAGTCATTCATGTTAGCTGGGAGAGGGGACTTTTTGGCATTTTGTGGTTTACATGGTGACCTTGTTTTCATCTGGGCTTTAGATAAGATTATGAAGTTTGTTTTGTTTGTTTGGTGTCATCAGATGTAGGACTCTGGCAGATTCTGAGGATGCCAGGGCCTGGCTGTGAATGCCAGGTCAGCTGTTAACCACACACAGATCCAGTTGTCAGAGTCAGGTCAGCTCCCCAAGTCAGGGGCTGCTTTTTTTGTTTATACTGGCTGCCTCGGAAATGATTGCCCTTACCTCCCCATGTCCAGCTCAGACACATGGTTATGTTGAGCTTTCATCTGATCATAGATCCATCATGTATCGAGGCAGCTTTCACCCCACAAATGCTGTTCTAGCCATTGTTAATTACCACAGAAAGACCTAAGTCTATCTGCTCCAAATGTGGCTGTAGGTGTGGTAGTTCCTTAAAGTTTCCTAGACCTCTCCATATACAGGTATAGAGAAGATTGCAGTTTCCTCAGGGCAGAAGGGTAAGGATCTGGGCTAGGATAGTGGCGGTGTGGATGTGGAGAAACTGGGTGCCAGGATATCGGAAACTGACACTTGTAGGATCAACCGAGAGAGGAACTAAAGATACAGGTATCACTAGCTTAAGAGACTGGGTATTAGTGATGTTATTAACCAACATGGAGCTTCCAACTCCACAGCAGGTTTCTGGGCAGGTGATAATTTCTATTGGGGTCATTCTCAGTTGTAGAGGTGGCTTGTAGACACTGGAGACTAGGAAAAGGTAAGCGCTAAGACCCATCAACAAGGAGAACAAAGAAATGAGAAGTGGCTCTGAGACAGACTCATAAATCACTGGCATAAAACAGAAGCAGAGTATGAGGAATTTATCCTCAGTCAAAATCAAAGCCAAGAAAAGGCTGATAAATATGGACTTTAAAAAAAACCAGAGGCATCTGGAAAATCAAGATTACCAAGACCATTATAGTGGCCATTTTCATTCATTTGTTTATTCAAGAAATATTCATTCAGACCCTGGAAATAAAGTAATGGGGGAAAAGAGAAAATAGGCCAATATCTCTGCCTTCATGAAACTAACAAAGTCAGTTTGGTTCTGTTGTTTAGTCGTGTCCGACTCTCTGTAACCCCATGAATTTCAGCACGCCAAGCCTCCCTGTCCATCGCACACTCCTAGAGTCCACCCAAAACCATGTCCATTGAGTCGGTGGTGCCATCCAACTATCTCATCCTTTGCCATCCCCTTTTCCTCCCACCTTCAATCTTTCCCAGCATCAGAGTCTTTTCAAATGACTCAGCTCTTCGCATGAGGTGGCCAGAGTATTGGAGTTTCAGCTTCAACATCAGTCCTTCCAATGAACACCCAGGACTGATCTCCTTTAGAATGGATCTCCTTGCAGNATAAGTTAAATAAGCAGGGTGACAATATACAGCCTTGACGTACTCCTTTTCCTATTTGGAACCAGTCTGTTGTTCCATGTCCAGTTCTAACTGTTGCTTCCTGTCCTGCATACAGGTTTCTCAAGAGGCAGGTCAGATGGTCTAGTATTCCCCTCTCTTTCAGAATTTTCCACAGTTTATTCTGATCCATACACAGTCAAAGGCTTTGGCATTGTCAATAAAGCAGAAATAGAGGTTTTTCTGGAACTCTCTTGCTTTTTTGATAATCCAACAGATGTTGGCAACTTGATCTCTGGTTCCTCTGCCTTTTCTAAAACCAGCTTGGACTTCTGGAAATTCACGGTTCACGTATTGCTGAAGCCTGGCTTGGAGAATTTTAAGTATCATTTTACCAGCGTGTGAGATGAGTGTAATTGTGTGGTATTTTGAGCATTCTTTGGCATTGCCTTTCTTTGGGATTGGAATGAAAACTGATCTTTTCCAGTCCTGTGGCCACTGCTGAGTTTTCCACATTTGCTGGCATATTGAGTGCAGCACTTTCACAGCATCATCTTTCAGGATTTGAAGTAGCTCAACTGGAATTCCATCACCTCCACTAGCTTTGTTCGTAATGATGTTTTCTAAGGCCCACTTGACTTCACCTTCCAGGATGTCTGGCTCCAGGCGAGTGATCACACCATTGTGATTACCTGGGTCATGAAGATCTTTTTTGTACAGTTATTCTGTATATTCTTGCTACCTCTTCTTAATATCTTCTGCTTCTGTTAGGTCCCTACAATTTCTGAGCCCATCTTTACATGAAATGTTCCCTTGGTATCTCTGATTTTCTTGGAGAGATCTCTAGTCTTTCCCATTCTGTTGTTTTCCTCTATTTCTGTGCATTGATGGCTCAGGAATGCTTTCTTATCTCTCCTTGCTATTCTTTGGAACTCATTGAATACGCATTCAAATGGGTATATCATTCCTTTTCTCTTTTGCTTTTCCTCCCCTTCTTTTCACAACTATTTGTAAGGCCTCCTCAGATGGCCATTTTGCTTTTTTTGCATTTCTTTTTCTTGGGAATGGTCTTGATTCCTATCTCCTGTACAGTGCCACGAACCTCTGTCCATAGTTCATCAGGCACTCTGTCAGATCTAGTCTCTTAAATCTGTTTCTCGCTTAAGAAATGGAGTAGCCATCACAGTCAACAGAAGAGTCTTAAAAGCAGTACTTGAATGCAATCTCAAAAATGATAGAATGATCTCTGTTCCTTTCCAAGGCAAACCTTTCAATATCACAGTAATTGAAGTCTATGCCCTGACCAGTAACACTGAAGAAGGTGAAATTAAACAGTTCTATGAAGACCTACAAGATCTTCTACAACTAACACCCTAAAAAGATGTCCTTTTCATTATAGGGGACTGGAATGCAAAACTAGGAAGTCAAGAAACACCTGGAGTAACTCCAAGGCAAATTTGGCCTTGGAGTACAGAATGAAGCAGGGCCAAGGCTAATAGAGCTTTGCCAAGAAAACGCACTGGTCAGAGCAAACACCCCCTTCCAGCAACACAAGAGAAGACTCTACACATGGACATCACCAGATAGTCGACACTAAAAATATATTGATTATATTCTTTGCAGCCAAATATGGAGAAGCTCTATAAACAGTTAACAAAAACAAGACCCAGAGCTGACTGTGGCTCAGATCATGAACTCTTTATTGTGAAATTCAGGCTGAAATTGAAGAAAGTGGAGAAAACATTATAATAGGGAAAGCAAATAGTAAATAAACGACTAAATAAGATGAGAGGGTAATCAATATTTTGAAGAAAAATAGAGAATACTTGGAGCTGGAAGTACAGGAGGGAGGTTTTCAGTTTTAAATAAGGTGTTCCTCAACTACGAAGTGGCCTCTCAAAAAAGATTTGAAGTTAGTGAGAGATTGAGTAATGCAATTATCTGGTCAGGTCTCTGAAAAGCAAGGAACTTCTCACTACTGATACTAGCTAGACAAATAAGGATAGCATTGCCTGGTGCCTTACCTATGGTAGGTACTCTTTGTAGATATTCAACGAGTATATAAAAATAACAACAGATTGATTTGGATAAAAAATTAAATATGTAGAATATCTTCTTGATAAAATGCATATTTAAAGGTTGCAATTTAACAACTTAAAAGATCTTTAAGGGACTTTCCTAGTGGTCCACTGTTTAAGACTCCATTCTTTCAGTGCAGAAATCTCTAAGAGATCTTTTATTGTCTTTCTTTCTTCTTAGAGTAGGTATCAGAGAGATATTTGAAAGATTTAAGTATGGGTGCTTGGTTCAATCAGTTTGGGGTTTGGGGAGGTGATATTTTGTTCTCCTTTGCCTCAGTCCATTGTTTCATGGAAAATAAATCATATAAACATTACAGTCTTATTCTGATTGACAGTCACACAGTAATTTCTTAAGGCTGAGATGTCTAATATAAAGCAGATTTATATACACATGTACATATACAGTTTATATCAAGACTGTGTTAAAAGTTAACTGTGTCTTGATTTTTGAGAACTTAAATATTTGCTCTTCTGCCACTGCCAGGAAGAATTCATAAGTGATGGAAGTACTTGGCTTTCAGAGAGATGCTATTTCTTTGTAATGCTACCTCTTTGGGGAACGAATGTGAAAAATAAAACATGTCATTTTACATGATACAAAGTCTTTTTATTGTCACTTTCCTGGCTTTAAAAGCGAATGGGACAAATCATAAAAAGACATATTGTAGGTGCAGGTTCTGCTTTAAATTTAGATATTCTAATGGAGTGTACAATCTGTGAGGCTTTTCTGTGTCATTCATTTTTCCCATTCCTTATCCATGGGCAGAGTGACCTGGTAATAAACCACTGGACTGTGAAAAGGATGATTTATTTTTGGCTGACAGCCTTTCTCAGCTTATAGCTCCTGGAGATGATTTCCCTACCAACTTATTCCACAAGAGTATTGTTAAAGCACAACAAATTGAGCCCTGGGAATTTAATAGAAGTGAATGAATACATAAATAGCTTCAAGGACTGTTTGCCAAATTTTCAGAGATTGTTATCATAATGATCAATTATTTATTTATATATGTGTATATTGATATATGTACATAATTGATATATAATATTGAAATGATACTTAGAAACTGATACTTTTAAAAAGTTAATGGATCCACACTGGGACTGCTTCATACCCACTAGGATGGCTATAATAAAAAAGAAAACAGTAACAAGTCTTGGTGAAGATGTGGAAAAATTGGAGCCCTTATACACTGCAGCTGAGAATGTAAGATAATACACTATATAAAACAGTCTGACATTTCCTCAAAAAGTTAAACATAGTGTTACTATATGACCCAGCAATTCCATGCCTATGCATTAGCCCAAAAGAATTGAGAACATATAGCCATGTAAAACTCAGGTAAACATTCATAGCATACATTCATTATTCAGCATTATTCGTAATAGCCCCAAAGTAGAAACCACTCAGATGGCTATCAACTGATGAATGGATAAATCAAATGCAGTATATCCATACAGTGGAATAATATTCAACCACAGAAAGGAATGAAGTACTGATACCTGCTAACCTGTGAATGAACCTTGAAAACACGCTAAGTGAAAGAAAACAGATAACAGAAAGCCAGATACTGAGGCTTCCCCAGTGACTCATTGGTAAAGAATCTGCCTACCAATGCAAGAGACACATGTTTAATCCCTGAACCAGGAAGATGCCATATGCCCTGTAGCAACTAAGTCTGCGCACCACAGCTATTGGGCCTGTGCTCTGAAACACAGGAAGTCACCCCAGTGAGAAGCCCGTGCACTGCAACTAGAGAGTAACCCCTGTGTTGCCACAACAGAGAAAAACCTGTACAATGATGAAGACCGAGCACAGCCAAACATAAATGAATATATAATTTTTTAAAGGCCAGACATTATATGATGTCACTTATATGAAATGTCCAGAATAAGGATATCCTTAACAATGAAAAATATATGTTAATATATGCCTCGAACTGGGGAGTTTGTGGGTAAATGGAAAGTGATGCTAATAGGAATGGCATGTGCCTTTTAGGGATGGTAAAAAGGTACTGAAATTACATAGTAGTGATGGCTGTACAATTTTGTGAATATACTTTAAAAAGAAGCATTGAATCGTATACTTCAAAGGATGAATTTTATAATGTGTGAATTGTATCTCAAATTGTTATTTTAAAGAATGTTTTAAATCAAGGACTTGGCATTTGATTGAATAATTATATAAACGGATAATTGTTAATTTTTGGTATGATAAAAAATTTATGATAATATTTTTAAAACAGGTCTTATGAATATAACTTACCTGTAAATAAATTTTTAAAAAATTAATGGAAAGACCCTATCTAGATAGATTTCTATCACATGGACACAGTGGTAAGCGTCTTTTAATTTCATGGCTGCAGTCACCATCTGCAGTGATTTTGGAGCCCCCCAAAATAAAGTCTGCCACTGTTTCCACTGTTGCCCCATCTCTTTCCCATGAAGTGATGGGACCACATGCCATGATCTTCATTTTCTGAATGTTGAGCTTTAAGCCAACTTTTTCACTCTCCTCTTTCACTTTCATCAAGAGGCTCTTTAGTTCCTCTTCACTTTCTGCCATAAGGGTGGTGTCATCTGCATATCTGAGGTGATTGATATTTCTCCCGGCAATCTTGATTCCAGCTTGTGTTTCTTCCAGTCCAGTGTTTCTCATGATGTACTCTGCATAGAAGTTAAATAAGCAGGGTGACAATATACAGCCTTGATGTACGCCTTTTCCTATTTGGAACCAGTCTGTTGTTCCATGTCCAGTTCTAACTGTTGCTTCCTGACCTGCATACAGATTTCTCAAGAGGCAGGTTAGGTGGTCTGGTATTCCCATGACTTTCAGAATTTTCCACAGTTTATTGTGATCCACACAGTCAAAGGCTTTGGCATAGTCAGTAAAGCAGAAATAGATGTTTTTCTGGAACTCTCTTGCTTTTTCCATGATCCAGCGGATGTTGGCAATTTGATCTCTGGTTCCTCTGCCTTTTCTAAAACAAGCTTACCAATCTTATATTCTAGGCACTGAAAGTATAGTGGTTAACCACAGAGACTTAAAATTTACCCATGGGGAGCTTGCATTCTAGAAGAGGGGCTGTAAACTAATAAACATGTGCTATATCAAGTAGTGCTAATAAACATGTGCTATATCAAGTAGTAAACTAATAAACATGTGCTATATCAAGTATATACTATAAAATAATAAAGTTGAGTAAAGGGGTTAGTGTATAGTGTGTGTGTTTTTTTTTTTAAATAATATACAGTGTTCAGGGAATCCTTCTCTGACAGGTAATATTTGAGAAAATGTAGGAAGACAGATAACCATTATGAAAATATGTCCCCCTTCCTCCAAGGGATCCAAGACCCGCTGTGTATGTCTGAAACCTCAGATAGTACCAAGTCTTACATGTTTTTTTCTTATACATACATACCTATGATAAAGTTGAACTTAAATTATGCACAGTAAGAAATTAACAACAATAACCAATAATAAAATAGAACAACTGTATGCTGTATATTATAATAAAAATTACACAAAGTGGGCTCTCACAGTATCTTTTTGGACAAATTTAATGCCTTTTTCATCTTCACTGAACACTTATCACCTGCTGTGGCCATGACTTTTGCAGTCTGAGATGTGAAAGCAAAACTAGTATGAATGTCTTCTCCCTTCTTGACAGTTTCATGAGTAGAGGATTAATCCTTACTGTAGCTCTTAGCAACCTCAGCATATGATTTTTTTTTTCTTTCCTTTAGTCAAGAACTTTCACCTTTCACTTGAAGAAAGTGCTTTGTGGCTTCTCTTTGAAACATCTGAATCTCCAGCATCACTACTCTTGCACTTTGGGACCATTATTACCTAAGATAAGTGCGACTTGAATACAAGCACTGCTGTCTCCACAATGGATCTGATAATCATACCGGCTAACAAAGTGATCAATGGGCAAGATAAGCTGGACAAAGGGAAGATTCATGTCCTGAGTGGGATAGCATAAGATCTTATAATGCTACTTAGAAGAGCACACAATTTAAAACGCTTGAATTGCTTATTTCTGAAATTTTCCATTTAATGTTTTCAGAGCTCAGTTGACTTCAGAGCTGAAACCACAGAAAGTGAAACCACAGTTAAGGAGGGACTACTGTACTCTGTAAACTGTAAAGCTAAGGAATTATTTTCTGTCATCATTCTATAATGTCATTGTTTTCTGAGTGAGGCCCTAAAAAAAGACTTAGGTGGATCTCTTGGTCATTATGAATTTCATGGGCTTGTTTCAGAGAAAAGAAGAAAAACAATTGCTGTGCAGTGTGGTAACTACTGATAGCTTATGGTGAATGGTGTTAGATTTGTGATCTCCGAAGATTTAGCTTTGGGACCAGGGACTAGGCTTGATCACTCAAGAGCTTTTGTGTAGCAGAGTTTTATTAAAGTAAGAAAAGGGACAGAGAAAGCTTCTGACACAGACATCAGAAGGGGGATGGAGAGTGTCCCCACTTGCTAGTCTTATCAAGGCCTTATATACTTTTACCAGACCCACTCCCACAACATACATCTTAAATTAACAAGATTAGAACTAACAATAGAAAGGTCTTACCAGAGCCACTCCCACAATATATGTCTTAAGATATCAAGATTAGTCAGAGGGTTCTTCTTAAGGAAAAACATATCCTCCTGCAAGATACATTGTTACGTTGACTAAGACAAAGCAATATAGAAAAAAATGTTTGTCCTTTTCTCCTTGAGAGCCCCAGACCCCTTTCTCCTTCTCAAGGGCTCTGGACCCTTTCTCCTCCTTGGGGACCCTGGACTTCTTATCAACCTATCTAGTAATTGACTCTCTCACTACTAATATAGAAAAATCTGACACTTCTGTGGAAGCATAAAGGAAGCAGGCCTAACAGAATGCTTGATACGTGAAATACCACCTGCGTCAAATCTTTTAAAATATTTTTTTAATTAAAAATGTGTTTTTAGAGAAAATTCACAGAACTCAGTAAAGAAAATATCACCTCATCACACAGGAAAGAAGATACCACCCTCATGACGTACTGTTAGTTTTGTTTTGTTTTTGACATGTGAATGTGAGAAGTAAACTCGCTCCCTCCCTACTTTTGTCTGACTTTTTCTGCAGATGACCAGATAGTAAATACTTCAGGGTTTGTGGGCCAGGTGGGCCCTGTCACAGTCACTCAGCAGTGCCAGTGCAGCAGAAGAACAGCCACAGACAGTACCCGGACGAACGAGACCGAGGCTGTGGCCCGGCATTTTCACTTTCAAAAGCAGGCAGCCAACTGGATTTGGCTGTAATTTGTCAACTCCTGCCTTACCTTAAACCCCAGAGATTTGTAGTTAAAAAAAAATGTGGACGTTTGATTTTTTTTTTCTACTTTAAACTTAAAGAATGCTTTAAAATTTTTCAGAATAATGGAGCAGAAGAGGAACAGTACACTTAAGACAATCACGTGCAGTTATGAAAAGTTAACAGTCATGAAAAAGGGAATTCCTTGGCAGTACATTGTTTAGGACTCCATGCTTCCCTTGCAGGGGACATGGGTTTGATCCCTTGTTGGGGAACTAGGGTCCCACAAGCTGTACGACATGGTCAGAAAAGAAAAAAAGAAAAGGAAAGATCTAATCACACCATTCACAGACTATTCAAAGAGCTAAACTAATCATAGTTAATATTGTTAGACCTGACATATCACAAGCTAAATCACACAGTTCCTGTGTAATAATAAATTAATGGCAATTTACTGACAAAGTGATAGGGTGACAAGAAATTACTAGAGGTATCTCAATTTTAAATTTTACCCATGTGCTTTTTGAGTCTTAGTTGCCTATGGGAGGAAGAAGTGTTTGTACTTCAAGTTTCAGTCATTTCCTAGCATTCAGATGTGAATAAAATGATTGTAAAGGCTTTAGCATCTTTGTTTCCCCCTTGGCTCCATGGACATTTCCAAAGATCTCTGATTCTGCCATAAGCTTTTATTTCCACCATATTTACTCCAGGATCTTAACATCCATTTGCTTCTCTGACACATAGTTTTTTGTTGGCTTTACACTTGGGTGAGATGACCTGGAACTTTCTGAGTGACTCCTATTGCCCTGCATAGCTGCTAAGACTTTTTTTCTAACCACCCCTAAATTTCCCTACTGCTACCAGTATGGCAGATTATGTACACAAAACCAAGTAATGACATACATCCCTTACCAAAAAAAAAATTTCAGTAGGAAAATGAAACCAAAAAGTTGAGTGTTCACAAGGACCTTTTAGAACTATTACGTCTGTGGGCAAAGGTATGTCTCATCTCTTGAAGTTCTGCCCCTGATGTGATGATAATAGTTCAAGCATCTGAAACAGACATAGGCTTGAATTCTTACTCTGTGCTTGAGCAAATAACTGCACTTCTCTGTGGCTCATCTATAAAATGGATGTTTACTCCATAGGGTTGTGGTATCAAAAAACAACTTGAGTGAAAGCTCCGACTGATATCCAGCAGGTCATAGGGGCTTAGTCACTACTAAGCTCTTTCATCTCCCTTAGTTAATATGTAGTCTGTTTATTTGCATATTGAAATATAGCTTCACACACAAACATGGAAAATCAGTTTTGATATGCAAGTATAGAATTATTTTATGTGATAATAACTTAAATAATCTGGGTTTTTTTAAAAGTTAAAATAGCACTTAAATCATCTTGAGGAAGAAAGAATAAAGGAGTGAGAGAATGAAAGAGAATTAAGATAACGTTTTTATTCTGGCTTCTTTTGATTTAGTATTTCATCTCAAGCCTTAACATGCTCAGTCCTCATTCTTGTTTGTCTCTCCTCTTTATTCTGCCTTTAACTCATATTGCTTGTATTTTATGTTCATCTGTAAGCTCCTGGAAGTCCTTTCTGGAACACAGTGGGGTATAAATAAAATAAAATATTATGGGTCAGAGATGGCAACTTCAGAAGGAGAGCCCATGAAAATCAATAATTCTTAAGAATGCATAAAACAGTCTAGTCCCAGCCCTTAATCTGGGGCCCATTGAGCAATAGAACCAAGAGTTTGACTCTTCTTGAACCTGTTTTACTAATTTAAAAAGTTAAAAAGAGGTAACATTTATCAAGTATTTAGTAAGTACTGAAGGTTAGTCTAAGAACTTTTATCTGTGTGTTGTTGTTGTTGTTCAGTGTTCTCTACAGTTCTAAAAGCCAGGTTCTTTTTATTCTCCTCAACGTATAACTGAGGAATGGGTGGCAAGGAAGTTAAGTTTTTTTTAAGGTTACATATGTGCTAAGTGGAAGTGACTTACAGAGACTTTATAAAGGACTTAGATATCCTTTTACAATTCCTTTATTTGGTTTTAGTCTCATAAATATTTATGAACTGTATAGAAGGCTTGTAAATCTTGTAAATCAGCTTACTTCCCTTAAAATTGTTATTATTTTGGTCATTCCTTCAGTATATTTTCAAAATTTTCTATACAAATATTTCGTGGCTAGGAAAGAGAGGAGTGAAAATAGCCTACTCTTTTAAACAGTCAAATCAATATAATAAAATATCCACAAAGACATGACCGCATGAGACGTGCAGGATTCTGAGTCTGCACGGTGTTGGGTTCTTTGGCTTCATGGTGTCTGGTCCAGTGGGGAATCCACGTGTGAAACATGATGTGATGATATTGTATGAGAGAATCATGGTAACACGTGATGCTCTGAGAGCATAACTGGGTACCATTTCCAGATGGGTCGCTTAGGGAAGTGTTCCTTCAGAAAAGTTGCCTCAGCTGAGGTATTTTGAAAGTTGAGATGAAAGAAGTAAGTGGTGGTATTCAGGGTATGGTGTATCAGTCATCTCCAGCTATCATAACAGAATACCATAGACTGAGTCGCTCAGGGAACAGAAATTTGTTTCTCATATTTCTGACTGCTGGGAAGCCCAAGATTAAGGTGCCAGCCAATTTAGTGTCAAACAAGGGCTTTCTTCCTGGGTTGGTAGATGGCAGCTTTTTTCTGTGTCCCCACATGGAGGTGGAGGTGGATAAAGAAAGAGAAAGGGGAGCAGAGGAGCCCTCTGATGTCTCTTATAAAAATACTAATCCTATCAGATAAGAGTCCCATTCTTATGACTTCATTTAACCTTAATTACCTCCTAAAAGTCCTATCTTCATATACAGTCACATTGGATATTGAGGCTTTCAGATGAATTTGTAGGGGGTGGGGGACAAGAGGTGGTGGACACAAACATTCAGTCTATAGCATACAAGTAAAGAGACAAAAGAAGATAGAGATTGAGTCTGGACAGTGTTTCAGGAAGACAAATGTAGAACTGAGAGCTAGTTGCTTTCAAGGATCTGAACATAATTCAGTAATTAAGCTGTTTGGATGCTAGAGTTAGGGAGGGTACCAAGGTAAACTGATGCTCTTTATCCAAAGAGCAGTAGCAATGAAAAACCACTGACGGACTTTTACCCCAGAAGAAATATGATGGGGCTGATTTCTTCAGATACCCTTGTTGCAGTAGCAAGAATAGCTTGAAGAGGGGCTGGATAGAAAGCAAACAGTAGAGGAGATTGTGATTTTAGGGTAGTGACAGTAAAGACAGAAAGAAGTGAACAGATTAGAGAGAGACGTTTAGGGAGTCAAATAGCAGGGTTTAGAGGTAAATTGAATATTGTGGAAGAGGCAGGGAAAGGTGTCAAAGCTGGCACCCAAGTTGCTGCCTCCCCAGCATTTGGCCCCAGAGAAGACAGGAGCTCATGCAGAACACAAAGAAAGAATTGTCACTGTGTCCCAGGCAGGGCAGTGAGAGAACTCTCCCCTAGTTGCCAACTGCCCCACGTGGAGCTGGGGTCTCTGACTGCCAGAGCATTCTGTCACTGAGCCTACCTTTTATAGCCACCTCTAAGTCTTAAAGTTTAAAGGCTGATGACACCCCATTGGTGTTTATCAGCTTTTACCAGTTTCCACACAGACTTGTGTTCTGAGTTTTTCCTTTTATCTTTGATTTATTTTCTCAAGGTACATGGGAATTCTAGAGCTATAAAAAACAGCCCTCTGTGACCTTGTAGGTATATATTGATTGGTTGAACAGCTTTTGAGCCAAAAGATCTTAGATTTCTTTTCTGAAAAATATCTAGATGAAGAAAAAGCAGTTAAACACTATAATAACAATAATAATGACTACTGTTTAGATAAGCATCACCAGGTGCCAAATACTGGACTAAGACATATGAATATTTATTAATATCAAATTGAATCCTGGCAGCCACTCTCTGAGGTTGGCACTATTATTACTTCACTTTATAGGTAAAGATATTGAGATTTGGAGTTTAAATGCCCTGCTGATAAATCACCCAGCCCAGAGGTCAGACAAACAGATTGGCCCATGATCCTTTTTTCTGATTTGTATACTATTTTGCCTCTTCCGTTTTTCTCTATGATAGTTTAATAATAGAAATACATATTAAACATTTTATCTATTAAATTGTTAACATTTATACTGTAATATAAAATAACTTTCTTATTACTATAATAAGAAGGCTTACTGCAAGAAAAAACTTGTTAAATATAAAGAAAATAAAAATAACCCATAATCCTACCACCTAGTGATAACCATTATTATAATTTTGATGTGTTTTGTGCCAGTATTTTTTAATACATGTTTTTAATAGTTGAGATCAGTGTTTTTACATTTTAATAATGCTTTTTCCATTAAAATTATAAATATAGTGCTGTCTCCATACTATTAAATATGATTTACAAGTGTTGTTTTCAGTGGCTGCAAAATACTTCATCATATGGGTATAATTGATGTAACCAAGCATTTTTGAACATTTAGTTTCTTACAATTTTTTACTACTGTAAATAATATATTTTGTATTTTAAGTTATTTCCTTTAAAAATATCACCAAAAATGTAATTATTGCTTCAAAATGGGTAGGTGCTTTTTTTTTTTAACATTTATTTTTAATTGGAGGGAAGTTGATTTACAGTATTGTATTGGTTTCTGCTGTACAACAACACAAATCAGCCGTAATTAAACATATATCACCTCCCCCGTCCTACCCTTCTAGGCCATCACAGAGCACCAGGCTGGGCTGCCTGTGCTGTATAGCACCTTCTTAACTGGTTACTTATTTTTACACATGGTAGTGTATGTATGTTGATGCTACTTTTCATTTGCCTCACTCTCTCCTTCACCACTGTATCCACAAGTCCGTGCTCTATGTCTGAGTCACCATTCCTTCCCTGCAAATAGGTTCATCAATTTTTCTAGATTCCTTATACATGTGTTAATATACAATATTTGTTTGCCTCTTTCTGACTTCCTTCACTCTGTATAACAGGCTTTAGGTTCATCCACCTCACTAGAACTGACTCAAATGCATTCCTTTTATGACTAATATTCCATTGTATATATGTACAACTTTTAAATTTTACTTTTTTGCCACTTTTTTTAATTGAAAGATAATTGCTTTACAGAATTTTGTTGTTTTGTGTCAAAAACATCAATAAGAATCAGTCACAGGTGTACCCATATCTCCTCCCACCTGAACCTCCCTCCCCATCCCACCCTTCTAGATTGTCCCGGAGCCCCTGTTTGAGTTCTCTGAGTCATACAGCAAATTCCCATTGGCTATCTATTTTACATATGGTATTCTAAGTTTCCGTGTTACTCTCTCCATACATCTCACCCTCTCCCTCCTCTCCTCCTCTCGTGTCCATAGGTCTGTTCTCTATGTCTGTCTCCATTGCTGCCCCGAAAATGGATTCATCAGAAACATCTTTCTAGATTCCATATCTATGCATCAGTATATGATTTTTATACTTCAGTCTGTATAGTAGGGTCTAGGTTCATCCACTTCATTAGAACTGACTTAAATGCATTCCTTTTTATGTCTGAGTAATATTCCATTGCATATGTGTACCACAGCTTCTTTATCCGTTCATCTGTTGAGGGACACCTAGGTTGCTTCCATGTTCTGCTGCTGCTGCTGCTGCTGCTGCTGCTAAGTCGCTTCAGTCGTGTCCAACTCTTTGTAACTCCAGAGATGGCAGACCACCAGGCTCCCCCATCCCTGAGATTCTCTAGGCAAGAACACTGAAGTGAGTTGCCATTTCCTTCTCCAATGCATGAAAGTGAAAAGTGAAAGTGAAGTCACTCAGTCTTGTCCGACCCTCAGCGATCCCATGGACTGCAGCCTACCAGGCTCCTCTGTCCATGGGATTTTCCAGGCAAGAGTACTAGAGTGGGGTGCCATTGCTCTTCTTCGGCTTCCATGTTCTAGCTATTGTAAATAGTGCTGCAGTGAACACTGGGGTACGTGTATCTTTTTCAATTTTGGTTTCCTCAGGGTATATGCCTAGGAGTGGGATTGCTGAGTCATATGGTGGTTTTATTCCTAATTTTTTAAGGAATCTCCATACCATCTTCCATAGTGGATGTATCAATTTACATTCCCACCAGCAATGCAGGAGGGTCCCCTTTTCTCCATACCCTCTCCAGCATTTATTGCTTATAGACTTTTTTGATGATGGCCATTCTGACCAGTGTGAGGTGATATCTCATTGTAGTTTTGATTTGCATTTCTCTATTAATGAGCATTTTTGAGCACATTTTCATGTGTTTGTTAGCCATCAGCATGTCTTCTTTGGAGAAATGGCTGTTTAGATCTTTTTCCCACTTTTTGATTGGGTTGTTTGTTTTTCTGGTACTGAGTTGTATGAGCTGCTTATTTATATTGGAGATTAATTCTTTGTCAGTTGTTTCCTTTCCTGTTATTTTCTCTCATTCTGAGGGTTGTCTTTTCACCTTGCTTATAATTTCTTTCATTGTGCAAAAGATTTTAAGTTTAATTAGGTCCATTTGTTTGTTTGTTTGTTTTCATTTCCATTACTCTGGGAGATGGGTCATAGAGGATCTTGCTTTGATTTATGTCATTGAGTGTTCTGCCTATGTTTTCCTCTAAGAGGTTAATAGTTTCTGGTCTTATATTTAGGTCTTTAATCCATTTTGAGTTTATCTTTGTTTATGGCATTAGCTACTGCTGCTGCTGCTGTCACTTCAGTCGTGTCCAACTCTGTGACCCCAGAGATGGCAGCCCACCAGGCTCCCCCATCCCTGGGATTGTCCAGGCAAGAACACTGGAGTGGGTTGCCATTTCCTTCTCCAATGCATGAAAGTGAAAAGTGAAAGGGAAGTCACTCAGTCGTGTCCGACTCTTAATGACCTCATGGACTGCAGCCTACCAGGCTCCTCCATCCATGAGATTTTCTAGGCAAGAGTACTGGAGTGGGGTGCCATCACCTTCTCCGTTAAGTATTCTAATTTCATTCTTTTGCACAGTAGCTGTCCAGTTTTCCCAGCACTAATTATTGAAAAGACTATCTTTGCCCATTGTATATTCTTGCCTCCTTTATAAAAAATAAGGTACCTATAGGTACATGAGTTTTTCTCTGGGTTCTCTATCTTGTTCCATTGGTCTATATTTCTGTTTCTGTTTTTGTGCCAGTGCCATACCATTTGATGATTGTAGCTTTGTAGTATAATCTGAAGTCAGGAAGGTTGATTCCTCCAGCTCCACTCTTCTTTCTCAAGACTGCTTTGGCCATTCAGTCTTTTGTATTATATTAAGTCTACTTGGTGTTTTTTATTTCCATATGAATTGTAAAATTTTTTGTTCTACTTCTGTGAAAAATGCCATTGGTAATTTGATAGGAATCACATTGAATCTATAGATTGCATTTGGTAATATAGTCATTTTCACATTGGTTCTTCCTACCCAGGAACATGGAATATCTCTCCATCTGTTTATGTTATCTTTGATTTCTTTCATCATTGTCTTATAATTTTCCATCTACAGTTCTTTGTCACCTTAGGTGGGTTTATTCCTAGATATTTAATTCTTTTTGTTGCAGTGGTGAATGGGATTTATTTCTTAATTTCTCTTTCTGATTTTTCATTCTTAGTATATAGGAATGTAAGTGTTTCTGTGTATTAACCTTGTATTCTGCAACTTTGCTGAATTCACTGATATCCTCTAGTAATTTTCTGAGAGTTTCTTTTGGATTTTCTTTGTACAGTATCATGTCATCTGCAAACAGTGAGAGTTTTACTTCTTCTTTTCTGCTATGGATTCCTTTTTATTTCTTTAATTGCCATAGCTAGGGATTCCAAAACTATGTTGAATAATAGTGGTGAGAGTGGATACCCTTGTCTTGTGCCTGATCCTAGAGGGAATGCTTTTAGTTTTTGCCATTGAAAATAATGTTTGCTGTGGGCTTATCATATATGACCTTTACTCTGTTGAGGTAGTTTTCTTCTGTACCCATTTTTTGAAGCACTTTTATCATAAATGGGTACTGAATTCTTTGAAGGGTTTTTCTGCATCTATTGCAATGATCATATGGTTTTTATCTTTCAATTTGTTAATATGGTGTATTACATTGATTGATTGCATATATTGAAGAATCCTTGCATCTTTGGAATAAACCCAACTTGATCATGGTGTAGGAGCTTTTTAATGTGTTGTTGAATTCTGTTTGCTAGAATTGTGTTGAGGATTTTTGCATCTATGTTCCTCAGTGATATTGGCCTGTAATTTTCTTTTTTGTGTTGTCTTTGCCTGGTTTTGCTATCAGAGTGATTGTGGCCTCATAGAGTGATTTTAAAGTGTTCCTTCCTCTGCAGTTTTTTGGAAGAGTTTCAGAACAATAGGCATTAGCTCTTCTCTAAATGTTTGATAGAATTCTCCTGTGAAGCCATCTGGCCCTGGGCTTTTGTATTTTTGGAGATTTTTGATCACAGTTTAGATTTCAGTGTTTGTAATTGGCTTGTTCATAATTTCTGTTTCTTCCTGGTTCAGTCTTGGGAGGTTGAACTCCTTTTCCTCTAGGTATGTACAACTTCTTTATCCATTCATCTGTCAATGGACATCTAAGTTGCTTCCATGTCCTAGCTATTGTAAATAGTGCTACTATGAACTTTGAGGTATTTGCATCTTTTTTCAGTTTTCTCAGGAATGGCTGGGTCTTGTGATAGTTTTATTCTTAGTTTTTTAGGGAATCTCCATACTGTTCTCCATAGTGGCTGTATCAATTTACATTCCCACAAACAGTGCAAGAGAGTTTCCTTTTCTCCACATCCTTTCCAGCATTTATTGTTTGTGGATTTTTTGATGATGGCCATTCTGAATGGTGTGAGGTGATATCCTACTCTAGTTTTGATTTCATGTTTTCATGTGTTTATTGGCCACCTGTATATCTTCTTTGGAGAAATGTCTTTTTAGCTCTTCTGCCCATTTTTTCATCAGACTGATATTTTCTGATATTGAACTGTATGAACTACTTATATGTTTTGGAGATTAATCGTTTGTCAGTTGTTTCATTTGCAATTATTTTCTCCCATTCTGAGGGTTGTCTTTTAATCTAGTTTATTGTTTCCTTTGCTATGCAAAAGCTTTTAAGTTTAATTAGTTCTCATTTATTTTTGTTTTTATTTCCATTCCATTATTTTTGTTCTTATTTCCATTGCTCTAGGAGGTGGGTAAAAGAGGATCTTGCTGTGGCTTGATGTCACAGAGTGTACTGCCTATGTTTTCCTCTAAGAGCTTTATAGTTTCTGGCCTTACAATTAAGTCTTTAATCCATTTGGAATTTATTTTTGTGTATGGTGCTAGGAAGTATTCTGGTTTCATTCTTTTTCAGATATCTTTCCAGTTTTCCCAGCACCACTTATTAAACAGACTGTAAAAAGGATAGATGTGTTTTTAAGGATCACATTACTTTCAAAAAACAGTAAACAATAGACACTCCTATCAGCAGAAAATGAGAACCTAGCCTCATTATATTCTTATCAGCACAGTTTATTATCATTTAAATCTTAATTAATACTTCAAATCTATTCAATAATTTAAATTTCTATTGACGATAAACAACATTTAAGATTATCATACACCTTTGGAGTTCTTTTTATCTTTAATTTTTTTTCTTGTCCCTTATTCATTCACCTATTAATTAATTTAACAAACATTTATTGAACAATTATTATATACTAGGCCCTATGTGAAACTATAAAATATAACAGTAAATAGGATGGGAATATCATTGATCTCATGGTGCTAACAGTCTAAGGAAAAGGCATAAGTAAATGAGTTTAGAAGAACATCTGATGGTAAAGGGCTATGCACACTATTTATTTAAAAGGGATAAATATGACAAAGGAAAAGAGCCAAGTTCTTTTTTGGTCTCGGGCACCCTTCACATTCTTAAAAAATTATTGAGGACTTCAAAGTGGGTTATATCTATTTATATTAACTGTATTATAAATTAAAACACAAGAACGCTTAAGCACACATTCCATTGGTAGCCATCAGTTCAGTTCAGCTCAGTCATTCAGTCGTATCTGATTCTTCGTGACCCCATGAACCACAGCATGTCAGGCCTCCCTATCCATCACCAACTGCCGGAGTCTACCCAAACCCATGTCCATTGAGTTGGTGATGCCATCCAACCATCTCATCCTCTGTCATCCCTTTATCCTCCTGCCCTCAATCTTTCCAAGCATCAGGGTCTTTTCAAATGAGTCAGCTCTTTGCATCAGGTGGCCAGAGTATTGGAGTTTCAGCTTCAACATCAGCCCTTCCAATGAACATCCAGGACTGATCTCCTTTAGGATAGACTGGTTGGATCTCCTTGCAGTCCAAGGGGCTCTCAAGAGTGTTCTCCAACACCACAGTTCAAAAGCATCAATTCTTCCGCACTCAGCTTTCTTTTTAGTCCAACTCTCACATCCATACATTACTACTGGAAAAGTCATAGCCTTGACTAGATGGACCTTTGTTGATAAAGTAATGTCTCTGCTTTTTAATATGCTGTTTAGGTCAGTCATAACTTTCCTTCCAAGGAGTAAGTGTCTTTTAATTTCATGCCCGTAGTCACCATCTTCAGTGATTTTGAAGCCCCCCAAAAATAAAGTCTGCCACTGTTTCCACTGTTTTCCCATATATTTCCCATGAAGCAATGGGACTGGATGCCGTGATCTTAGTTTTCTGAATGTTGAGCTTTAAGACAACTTTTTCACTCTCCTCTTTCACTTTCATCAAGAGGCTCTTTAGTTCTTCTTCACTCTCTGCCATAGGGTGGTGTCATCTGCATATCTGAGATTATTGATATTTCTCCTGGCAATATTGATTCCAGCTTGTGTTTCATCTAGCCCAGTGTTTCTCATGATGGATTCTGCATATAAGTTAAACAAGCAGGGTGACAATATACAGCCTTGATGTACTCCTTTTCCTATTTTTCCAACTTTTAGGATTTTAAATAGCTCAGCTGGAATTCTATCACCTCCATTAGCTAATAATAATTAGCTAATGAACATTTACTAATGTTCATAGTAATGTTTCCTAAGACCCACTTGACATCATACTCCAGGATGTCTGGCTCTAGGTGAGTGATCATACCATTGTAGTTATATGGGTTATTAAGTCCTTTTTTCTTTAGTTCTTCTGTTTTCTTGCCACCTCTTCTTAATCTCTTCGGCTAGTGTTAGGTCCATACCATTTCTGTCCTTTATTGTGTCCTTCTTTGCACGAAATGTTTCCTTGATATTTGCAATATTCTCAAAGAGAACTCTAGTTGTTCCTATTCTATTGTTTTCCTCTATTTCTTTGCCTTGCTCACTTAGTAAGGTTTTCTTATGTCTCCTTGCTATTCTCTGGAACTCTGCTTTATGTTGGGTATATTTTTCCCTTTCTCCTTTGACTTTTGCTTCTTTTCATTTCTCAGCTATTTGTAGCTCCTCCTCAGAGAGTCATTTTGCCTTCTTGCATTTCTTTTTCTTTAGGATGGTTTTGGTCACCACTGCCTCCTATATAGTGTTACAAACTTCCATCCATCCCTCAGTAGTGAACAATTTCTAAAACTTATGTGGAAATTAAAGATATCAAACCCAGTTTTAAAATACCTGTTTAGTTTTTCTAATGCTCCAGCTGAAAATTCCAAAGTAAATATTTCCATAAACAGGATCTCCATTTTGGCAAGAAGAGACAAATGGACGTTAGTTCAAAGCAATAATACTAAAGAATTGCTAAAAAATAAATAAATAAAAAATAAAGAATTGCTGATTCTGAATCCAGTTGATTTTAAAAGAAAAGGAAAAAATGAAAGAAAAAAATGTGATAGATTGTAACCAGTGGAACAATTTTCCACAGGATACCTGAAATTTCTTCACCTTTTTCTCTTCTGTTTGCTTCCACTAACTTCCCTCAAGGTCCTAATTTTAGCTATCAGAAAATTAGTGTTACATGGCTTTAGTAAATCAAATGCTTTCTATTGGAAACAGCCTTTGGAGAGAATGTAGCTTACTAAAAGATTACATGTAGTTTAATTTTTAGTCCAGGAATGTATCCTTAACAGGAGTCCTTTAAATAGCAGATCAGATATCATTTTTTATTATNACTTTTCACTTTCATTCATTGGAGAAGGAAATGGCACCCCACTCCAGTACTCTTGCCTGGGAAATCCCATGGACGGAGGAGTCTGGTGGGCTGCCGTCTGTGGGGTCGCACAGAGTCGGACATGACTGAAGCAACTTAGCAGCAGCAGTAGCAGCAGCAAAGGGCCCCCAAAAGCCCACAGTCTCTACCTTCATCTATTAGTTATAAGTGAAGCCATAGAACCCTCTGCGGCTGGAGCTGGGACAGAAGAAAAGTTTTACTGTTTACGTTTTCTCTTTTTAATATTTGGCACAAAAAGTATTTAAATCCATAGTCGTCATTCAGATGTCAGCATTCAGAGCCCTTATAGATGCTTAGTGCTTGCTTACATTTCCTCTCCTCTGGTTTAGACCACCACCAAAGAGACCATTGACAAGATGGTGGGTGTGCCATCTCCAGTCGGGTGTTCCCCTTGGAGCCAGCCAGCCCCCTCCTCCTCTGGTCTTTGATTCTAGTTCCTGCCTCTGGGGCATCCCTATTGCCTTCTAGACCCTGTCTCAAACTCACACCTCCCACTCTTCTCTCTTCTCTTCTTTATCCCATGTCTCTTTGTAACCAGGTGTGTCTTGTGAAGTGAGTGTGCTGAGTTGTAAGGTAAATGGCAATATTATGACAAGGCCTACGTAAACCACATTATTTTCATGGCTGGGTGGGGTTCAGCAATAAGATTGAGAACTGGACTATCTGAAATTCCTGGGGTGAACAATGGGGCAAGTGAGGCTGGTTGAGGATAGTTGGCCATCATCTATAAGGATGGGAAGGACATTGATTATGGCCTTGCCGTGCAAAAGTGCTGTACATATAGGAACCCCATTGTTGAAGGTAACTATCTCCAGAAGAACAATTCTTAACGAAGTGTTAGCATGAACCATAACCAGAGGGGATGGTATTGTTACGAGCGCTGGGTTGGTGCTGCCAGGGCTTGTAGAAATTAGAGGTTGATATTCAAAGTATCTGACAACTGGTAATGGCATGTGGACCTGCTGCTGCTAAGTCACTTCAGTTGTGTCCGACCTGAAGAAGTGCCAATCAAAATGCAGACTATACCAACTGAGAGCGTTCCTGAGAAGAAAGTCTAAAATGGGATGACTTGATCACCTGCTGTATGGCTCCCCTGCCATGATGACGGCAATGAACCAACTACCTGGTGAAGAAGTGATCCAAAAGGCTTTAAATCGGGTGACCCCCATTTTCCTCAACAGATGGTTTGGTGTTTTCTATTTGGCAACTGTGGTCTATAATGTGGGAGTTAAGAGATAATACAGTTTGGGCCAATCACCAGTTTTTATGTCACTCTGAAATACACAGTAGGGGTAGTTAGGGAAATAGCAATTTTAAATTGCCCAGGTGATAAATATGTGACTTCACACACACACACACACACAATACTGAATACAAATAGTTTCCACTTCTTAAGTATTCCCAGCCTTGTGCTGAGTATTTTATATGTTTAACTTCATTTAATCTTCACAAGCAGCCTATGAGGGAGAATCTATGATTCCCATTCTACAGATGAGGAATTAAGAAGTGGAAAAGTTAAATAGCTTCCTCAACGTTACAGACCAGATAGTCACACCTAGGTTTTTAGAATTCTGAAACCTACAATCAGAATGACTCTGCCGTTACTGTCGTTATGGATAACAATGACTGCTAATAGTTAATGTTATTGAAGGTAAGACTAGTAATTCTTTTTCAAANGGGGTCACAAAGAGTCGGACACGACTGAGCGACGTTCACTTTCATGTGTATATGTATTGTGTATATGTGTATTCCACTTCCTAAAGGATTTAAACAGCATACATTCCCACCATTAATGTATGAGAATGCCTCATCTCATACAAGGGAGAGTTGTGTTTAGAAAGCAATCATCGTTGAAGCAGCATATCCAACTTTCACAGAGTCACTTCTCGGCCTCCCGCAGCTTCCACCCTCCGGGCTCAGTGAAGCGTGAAGCCCATAAGTGACGGCCGTGACACCACAAGTCTAGTCTTGTCAGGACCTTTCCTTATCATTTTCTTCCATCCATAGATGTCATTAGGGTAACAGACAGTCTCTCAAAGTGTCCACTTTTTCCAGCTCTGATTTAAAATTACATTGGGAGGATATTATTAGCTTAAGACCTCTCCTTGGTGCTTGGTTGAATACTGAAGATTGAAATAGGATATGGCCTCTGTGTGGAGAGATATGGAATGAGGAGCAGTGTTTATCAGACTGTGTGAGTAAACACCTTCCCCCTGCTGCCTTTGTGATGCCAGATAAAAGCTTCATGCCCACTCAGGCAGGGCACTGAAGCAGGGTCGAGGATCCTCATAATATTAGCTGATGACTTCTATGCTTTGAGCAGAACTCATTTCATATCCTCGGCCTCCCTTTTTTTTTCCTTTAAATTTTTTCTGTGAGAATATGGGTCCTTGGGACTTCTTTGAGAGTTTTTTGAATAAGCAGAATATATTTCTCATTAAATTATGCATTTCTGTCCATGAAGTAATGTTGAAGGTAGGAACTATGATTTTTTAAAAGTTTGATATTCACCAAGCACTGGGGTGAGCACTGTATAAGTGTTATTTATTTTTCAAAGCAACTTTATGGGGTACATGCTATTAACATCCCCAGATGAGTGAGACTCAGAAAGGGCAGGTAACTCACCCAAGGTCACACAGCTAGTAAGTGGCAGAGTCTGATTTCAGATATAAATTTGTCTGCACCAAATCCTACTCGCTCAGTTCCTGTGCTGTGTTATGCTATGCCTTCCTCTACTATTCCTTGTTACTGAAGGCCAGCCATTGGATGGAAGTCAAAAACATGTTTTTCTTTTCTTTTTAAAGCCAATTTTATTAATACATAATATATTTACATACAGAAAAGAGTAATATACATTCTAGAAAAGTGTACCAACCATGAATTTTCACACACTGAACACTCCCATCGGTACCTAGACAAAGAAGCAGAATCTCTCTAGCGACCCAGACCTCTCATGCCACTGTCCTGACCGCTATCCTGACCTCTAACCTCATTAATTGATCCATTGCCTTCTTTAGCTAAATGAAATCACACATAGTGTATTATTTTGTATCTGGCCTCATCTGTGAAACATTTTTCCTCTTTATAGCAAGTGAGTGTTTTCAACATTTAACATCAAAAACATATTCTAATGCTGGGGAATGGCAGTGATTGTGAGATTCTTCTTGAACATTTCAGAAAAGGCATATTGATTGATTGTTAAATAAATAGGCTGGTTCACTTCTTCAACAGAATGAAACCACTTAGACATAAAATAGCAGAAGATGTTGTTGTTTAGTTACTCAGTCATGTCCAACTCTTTGCAACCCATGGACTGCAGCACACCAGGCTTCCCTATTCATCACTGNGCCTCATCTGTGAAACATTTTTCCTCTTTATAGCAAGTGAGTGTTTTCAACATTTAACATCAAAAACATATTCTAATGCTGGGGAATGGCAGTGATTGTGAGATTCTTCTTGAACATTTCAGAAAAGGCATATTGATTGATTGTTAAATAAATAGGCTGGTTCACTTCTTCAACAGAATGAAACCACTTAGACATAAAATAGCAGAAGATGTTGTTGTTTAGTTACTCAGTCATGTCCAACTCTTTGCAACCCATGGACTGCAGCACACCAGGCTTCCCTATTCATCACTGTCTCCCAGAGTTTGCTCAAACTCATGTCCATTGAGTCGGTGATGCCATCCAACCATCTCACCCTCTGTCTCCCCCCTTTGCCTTCAATCTTTCCCAGCATCAGTATCTTTTCCAATGAGTTGGCTCTTCACATCAGGTGACCAAAGTATTGGAGCTGCAGCATCAGTTCTTCCTATGAATACTCATGGTTTCTTTCCTTTAGGATTGACTGGTTTGAGCTCCTTGCTGTCCAAGGGACTCTCAAGAGTCTTCTTCAGTGCCACTGTTCGAAAGCATCAATTCTTTGGTGCTCTGCCTTCTTTATGGCCCAACTTTCACATCCATACATGACTACTAGAAAAATCACAGCACTGACTATATGCACCTTTGTCGGCAAAGTGACATCTCTGCTTTTTAATACTCTAAGTTTGTCATAGCTTTTCTTCCAAAATAGCAGAGGATGGGATTTGGTGTCAGAGGACTTGGGTATAAATCCTAGTTTTGTGGCATAAGTTAGCAAACATCATCAAGCCTTCATTTCCTGGGCTGTAAACTGGGAATAAAAATGTCATCTATTTTGCCAAGCTGTCAAGTGGTTTAAATGGAATAATATACCACCATGCAAGTTATATAGCACTCTAGCTAAGCTTATTGTTAAGCAATGAAGAAAAAAAGGCACCTATGATCCCTTCACTCTCATACTCACTTGTTCTCCGTTGGATTTTGTCCTCTCTTCCAAACACTCTGGAGCCCAGCAGTTGGTTAGTGACTCTTTTTTTTTTTTTNCATTGGAAAAGACTCTGATGCTGGGAGGGATTAGGGGCAGGAGAGGAAGGGGATGACAGAGGATGAGATGCCTGGATGGCATCACTGACTCTATGGACGTGAGTTTGAGTGAACTCCGGGAATTGGTGATGGACAGGGAGGCCTGGTGTGCTGCAATTCTTGGGGTTGCAAAGAGTTGGACATGACTGAGTGACTGAACTGAGAAAATAAAAGGAATCTGGTAGCAGTAGGAGGAGGATAGAGGCCTTGTTAGATGATCTTCACCTAATCATTTATGGTCTCTGCTTCTAGAAACTAGAATAGCCTGGTCACTTATTTATTCCTCCTCTATTCCTGCCACTTGGCTGGAGATCCAAGTCACTCTTAATTTGTCTTATTTTAGAAACGTATAATCTGGCTAATTTGCCCCTTAAGAATTAAATTCCAAGTCAAACATCTCCCTTTAAGCCTAGGTCCATGTTATGTCCAACCATCCAGGTAAGTTGGGGGAGGAGAAGGAAATCTATCATATATCTCAGAGTGAAACAGTGCATGAATCAGAAACGCTAATCTGTGTGTTAATGGACCTTTTATTTGCATTCCATTTCCCTTGGAGGGAAAAAATGTCCTGTGTCAATCTTTCTCATTTTGAGTGCAGTATGCGTATCTGTTGATATTTAAAGAGCTGCACATGCACAGGTATATTCGCATCTCTAAGCTGCATAATTGGTTTCTGTTTCAAAATAGAAACCTATCAACTAAATGACTCACACAAGATATTTCCAAATACCCATTTGATAAAGTGATTGATACACTGCAAATATCTATTCAAGGCTTTTAATAAACTGATGGATTTTGCTATATAGTAAATGGCAAGGGGAGTCCAAACGTTCAAGTTGTATAAAATTCAGTGTTGCATTATTTCAAGGGAGTAAGTGGCAAGCCTGCACACATAGCCAGATCAGAGTTGTAGTTCAGCAGCGTGAGTCAGCAGTGTCCTGGTCTCAGGTATAATTTTGTGCCATTAACCTGGTGTCAGTTGTCTAATCTGGCTTTAATATCAATCAGAACAATTCTGGCTTCTCTGACTGCCTGGAACTTCCAGGATTCAAGCATCATTCCAAGAATCCCCCCAATGACTGGTGCCTGACTCATTTGTATGATTAGGGAGATTGGACAAAACAACAACAACAACAACAGTGTTTGAGGGCTGTGGTCTCCTTTTCCTGCCGTTTCCCAAGATGGAGTTGCCTGCTTATCAAACCCAATTTGCAGAATCAAGCTGGGCAGAGAATGAAAGCCAATCATCAGTTGCATAATATTGTAATTCACCTAATCTCAGAATTTCACTGTATTATTACCATGAATATTGTTTTTCACCAGCTTTTAAGTCTGGGTATCAAACTTGTACTCAAAAGTATATTTGCACCTTCATGTTGATTTTTTTTTTTGTAGGCCAAGAACCACTAGACACCCTGTTTTAGAAAAATAACGAATGTGTTGTATTTTAGTGTTTGCATGGGTTACTTCAACCCTATGAGATAGGTAGACTAGTTATTCCTATTTTAAAGGTTAGAAAACTGAGGCACAGAGAAGTAACTAAATTGATCAAGATCGCTGTGTTAGGGCTTGCCTGGTGGCTCAGTGGTAAAGAATCCACCTACCAAGGTAGTAGACGTGGGTTCAGTCCCCTGTCTGGGAAGATCCCGTGTTCCATGGAACAGTTAAGCTGGTGCACAACAACGGTGGAGCCTGTGCTCTAGAACCCATGCCCCACAACAAGAGAAGCCACCACAATGAGAAGCCTCACACTGTTAACTAGAGAGTAGCCCCTGCTTGCCACAACTAGAGAAAAATCAATGCAGCAATGAAGACCCACCACAGCCAAGAATAAATAAGTAAATAAATAAAACTATTTTTTTAAAAAAAAAGATCACTATATCAGTTTCCTAGAGTTGCTGTACCAAAGTACCACAAACTTAGTGGTGGTAAGAAATGTATTGTCACACAGTTCTTGAGGTTGAAAGTCTGAAATTAAGGTGTCAGGAGAGCCATGCTTCATCTGAAGCCTATGAAAGAATTCTTCTTTGTCTTCCTAGCTCCTGGTAACCCCAGGGTTCCTCAGTTTGTAGATGCATCACTTCAATCCTTTCAACCCAATACTACCACACAGCCTTCTCCCTGTGTATCTCTGGGTCTTCACATGGCTGTCTTCTTATAGGAACAGCAGTCATTTTGGATTGGTAGCCCAGCTACCGCACTATGACTTCATTGAACTAACCACATCTGTAATGAACAAATTTCCGAATTAGGTCATACTTTGAGGAACTGAGGGTTAGGACTTCAACATATCTCTTTTGAGGACAGCAATTCAATCCATACCAGTCACATAACTAGGAAGTAGTATTACAAGGATTGAAATGTTGTACTCAGTAATGCTGCCTAAAAATTTGGAATATGGTGGGGGTTAGGTATGGCAGGATGCTAAATTGTAGTATATACTGTATCTAAAGGATTTTGAATGGTGCTCTTTTCAATTGAAAGACGACTTTTGAACACCTTTTCCCTGCCTTAACCTCCTCTGGAAGCAAATACTTTATTGTTGAGTCAATACTTTAGGTCAGCTCCTTAGGATTCTAATGTGTTCCTTTTTATACCTTTGAGAATAGGAAGGAACAATAACATGAAAATTACATAAGATGAATGAAAAAGCCATATAAAATCACACATATAATGATGATAATAATCCTCAAACATTTACTAATGCATAATTTTGTTTTCTACGTTAATGATAATAACTAATCTTTTTCTAGCATTTCCTCTATGTAAACATTTTACTCAAAAAGCTTTAGACAATTTGATCATTAAAATAATCTCATTAAGCAGGCAACATTATTGCTGCTAGTTTGCAGATACAGACTCTGAGAAAAAGAGAAATCAGTTGACTTGCCCAAGTTCTTAAAACTGAGTTCTAGGCAACCTCATGTGCTTTAACATCCTCATCCTTGCCTCTCTATTCTCAAGGTTAAAAACATTGGTGACAGTGTTCTTCAGCATTCCCTAAGCAGTTTTTTAAAAGACCCTGAAATCCCATACCCCAGCATTTCATTGGGATTGAAGTGAAATCTCATTTCATTGAGATTATAAAGCTATTCCTCTGATTCATCCTAAGCAGATCAGTTCAGTTCAGTTCAGTTCAGTCACTCAATCATGTCCAACTCTTTGCGACCCCATGAATCGCAGCATGCCAGGCCTCCCTGTCCATCACCAACTCCTGGAGTTCACTCAGACTCATGTCAATTGAGTCGGTGATGCCATCCAGCCATCTCATCCTCTGTCGTCCCCTTTTCCTCCTTCCAATAGAGAAGAAACTCCGTATGTGTCTTGTCTAAGCTCTGTCCAGTCACAAAAGAGTGTTATATCCCTGGTGTTCAAGTTTTTCTTTAATATTGACCCTTAAAGGCCTAATAAAATAATTAATAATAAGAACTTACTATGAATCATGTACAGTTGTACTACAAGTATGTGTGATACGGAGGGATAGTGAAGTTAGATTTAACTCCCTTCCCAGCACATTGGTATAGCTCTTAGCCATGAGTAAGTAATTCAGGTAATGTTTATCCTGGTCTTAATCTTCTCCTTTTTCTTGATGAATTACCTTTCTCTATGGCCTCTTCCTGATATTTTAGCTGATAATTTTCTAGTGGATCATTACTGAAATATTAGCTGCAACACAGAAATCTTCATGCTCTCTGCCGCTTCTCCAGTTCCACTAATGGAATGTATGGACGTTCAGCCTTAATTATAAGCTCATCTGTAACTAGTGATATTTCTTATTTATTTATATCACTGCTGCTATTGCAACTGTATTAATGTTATACATTCCCCTCTTGTCCTCTGTGCATCAAAACGTGCTCCATAGATACTCTGTCTTTTTGGTCCCTACCATTGAAAGAAAAACTCTAATTTAGCCACATATTCACCTTGGCTGAATCCTACTCTTCTAAATGTCTTAGTCTACAAATTCACACCAGTTTTTGTGTGATGAAATGTAAAAATTGTATATAAAAACGTATAAAATTGTTTCCATTGATTCTTTGATCAATGTTTGATTAAATCAAATTTAATAGACCAATGTTTGATTAAATCAGATCAAATTAAATCAAATATTATAGCCCATTTATGAACTTAATTAAGTTAAATATTTTAAAGTGTATTAACAGTTTCTTTTTTAAGTATAGCAAATATTTGACAAGACAAAGTTGTAACTTAAGTAAATCTTCCTCTTCTAAAAATAAGAAGTTAAATTTACAAATAAAAACTTCAAGTTGTCTTGAACATTGTAATACTATGTATATGCTTCATAAAATTCTCTTACACCTTTTTGTTTCAAGTGGATGAGACTTTTAAAACATCTTTGAATTATGATTACCCAGATTCTTTTTACTTTAATACAAAGATGTCAGACTGTATCCTCTTTATACTTATTTATTTAGCTTCCTTGTATGAAAGTTCATTTTATTAAGGAAACAGATTTTTACACAGAACATGGAGAAGGTTAGTTATGGTTACTCAACAGTAAGAGATTTAAGACTGAAACATGGGATCAAGAATTAAGTTTAGGATGCTTTTATCAGAGTCATAGGTATTCAGTGAACTGTTGTTTTTTTTTTTAACTTTATTTTGCTTTACAATACTGTATTGGTTTTGCCATACATTGACATGAATCAGCCACAGGTGTACATGAGTTCCCAATCCTGAACACCCATCCCATCTCCCACCCCATATCATCTCTCTGGATCATCCCCGTGCACCAGCCCCAAGCATCCTGTATCCTGTATTGAACATAGACTGGCGATTCGTTTCTTACCTGATAGTATACATGTTTCAATGCCATTCTCCCAAATCATCCTACCCTCTCCCTCTCCCACAGAATCTAAAAGTCCGTTCTATACATCTGTATCTCTTTTGCTGTCTCGCATAGAGGGTTATCATTACCATCTTTCTAAAGTCCATATATACGTGTTAGTATACTGTATTGGTGTTTTTCTTTCTGGCTTACTTCACTCTGTATAATAGGCTCCAGTTTCATCCACCTCATTAGAACTGATTCAAATGTATTCTTTTTAATGGCTGAGTAATACTCCATTGTGTATATGTACCACAGCTTTCTTATCCATTCATCTGCTGATGGACATCTAGGTTGTTTCCATGTCCTGGCTATTATAAACAGTGTTGCTATGAACATTGGGGTACATGTGTCTCTTTCAATTCTGGTTTCCTCGGTGTGTATGCCCAGCAGTGGGATTGCTGGGTCATAAGGCAGTTGTATTTGCAATTTTTAAAGGAATCTCCACACTGTTCTCCATAGTGGCTGTACTAGTTTGCATTCTCGCCAACAGTGTAAGAGGGTTCCCTTCTCTCCACACCCTCTCCAGCATTTATTGCTCATAGACTTTTGGATCACTGCCATTCTGACTGGTGTGAAATTGTGGTTTTGATTTNACAGGGGCCATGCTAATCTTCTCTGTATCGTTCCAATTTTAGTATATGTGCTGCCGAAGCAAGCACTGGTTAGTGACTCTTAAACTCTGTCAAGTATAGAGGAGTTGAATGAGGCTCCTAGCATAAAAAGTGTTGCACAGTGGAGCCCAGATCATTGCTGGAAAACCTCTGGAAATCAGCCAGAGGGTCTTATCTTGCAGATTGGAAGCCCTCTCTGCCATGCATTGGGAGCTGGCTTCTTGGGTTTATTCCAGCCATGAAATCTTACACTCTTATCCTAAGCTCTAACTCTGCCTTTCATGAAACCTAGCAGTTAGAGCCAAGTTGCTTTAAAGAGCCTCTGGCCATTTGATAGATGAGGAAACTAAGGCCCAAGAAGACAAATGCCTTTAGGTGGCAATGATGAAGACAATCATAGAATCATCTCATGTTAGAGCTGGGAAGGGTCCCATAACAATTTTAGTCCAATTATCTGGCAATTGGAAGGCAGCCTGCTATAAAGGAAAGAGCATGAACTTCGGAACCATACAGAGCTTGGTTCAGATTCCAGTTGGTTAGCTAATTGCCTATGGGACCTCGGGAAAGTTATTTGACTTTATGGCTTTATTTCTCTATCAATATAAAGGAGACCTACTTTGCTAGTCACTATGATAGATAGATTATAGACAAATCTGGGATGAAACAAGCATTCAATAAAGTGTTCCAATTACAGTTAGAGTTATACTACTATTATTGTACTGTTAATAGATGTGTAGAGGAGTGACAAGAATGGATAAAAGCTTTATATTCTTCCTTTCCAAGCATTTCCTCAGTCCCTTTATGTGCAAGGCATTGCTGATGGAGCCAAAATTTCTCAATAGGAATGAGTATATATACACATATTTTTAAGGAATATTTCTGGGTCATATGAATTTAATCCCTTCTGAGTTGGGTCACAGTACTAGTCTAAAGAATGGATAAGATTACCTAGATTTGAACTCATGACTTCACTTGTAATAAAAGCTCACTGTGCTTCTTTACTAATTCAGACAGCCATGATACTACCTCTCGGCACCTGCTCAAAAAAAGTGGAAAAAAAAAGTGAAAGTCACTCAGTTGTGTNGGATAAGATTACCTAGATTTGAACTCATGACTTCACTTGTAATAAAAGCTCACTGTGCTTCTTTACTAATTCAGACAGCCATGATACTACCTCTCGGCACCTGCTCAAAAAAAGTGGAAAAAAAAAGTGAAAGTCACTCAGTTGTGTCTGACTCTTTGTGACCCCATGGACTATACAGCCCATGGAATTCTCCAGGCCAGAATACTGGAGTGGGTAGCCTTTCTTTTCTCCAGGGGCTGTTCCCAACCCAGGGATCCAAACTCACCCCAGATACTCTACTTCTCTCTAATTTCTCCCATGGTAACATCTTCGTGGCTGCCAGCAGCTAAACCTGTTTGTTGAGAAGCCCTGGCTTGGGCTTCCCTGGTGGCTTGGTGGTAAAAAATCCACCTGCCAAAGGAGGAGACACAGGTTTGATCCGGATCTGGGAAGAGCCCACATGCCGTGGAGCCACTAAGCCCACGGGTCACGGCTGTCGAGCCTGTGCTCTGGAGCCCATGGATCACACCTACTGACGCCCACGCGAGCTGGAGCCGGGGCTCCGCAACAAGAGAAGCCACCGCAGTGAGACCCCTGCCTACCACAACTGGAGAGTGGCAGAGCCCCGCTCTCCGCAACTGGAGAAAAAGCCTGTGCAGCAGTGAAGACCCAGCACAGACAATAAAATGAGTAAACAAAAATGAAATTACATACACATATATGGATATGGAGAAACCCTGGCTTTTTCAGAAAGAATAAATAAGTTAACACTAGATCATTGGTTCATTAGAACCTTAGACCTTTTTCCTGGGTATGAAATCAACCTCAGAAGTCAGGTAATGCCCCATCCACACGGGATTCAGGAAGGCGAACTTAACAGCAAACGTCGGTGCTAAAATTCCTTGATGTTGCTCCAGTCTCCTGCCACTTCTGTGTCCCTCCTATCATCTTGAATCTTTTCTAATTTTGGTTTTTTTTTTTTGGCCACACCACACAACATGCGGGACTTTAATTCCCTGGCCAGGGATTAAACCTGTGTCCCCTGCATTGAAGGCATGGAGTCTTAACCACTGGACCACAAGGGAAGTCCCTCACCTTGAATCTTGATCCACAAAACCAAAGGAGCAGGAGAGAGAGTCCTGCCACCAAAAACAGAAGCTCTAGTAGATCAAGGATCCTATTTTTCTTAATCATTAAGTCCCCAGGGCCTAGAACAGTGCCTGGTATACAGGGAGCCTCCAAAAGTAGTGAATGAACAAGAAAGAATAGCTCTCACCTTTTACAGAAGTCCTGTCTCATCCTTTGATAACCCAAGACTTATATCCTTGCCAATAACTTTGGCACGGTGCTCTGAAGAAGCACATGGTTCACAATTTTCAAACCAAAGAGGCTGTTTCTCACTGAAGGGAAAGAAGGGAAGAGAGTGCTAGAATAAAAGGATAATTCTAAAATACTTAGAGGGCACAACAAAAGCAAGGATGACAGAAAAGCCATTTGGCAAATGTAGGTCCATACATACCCAGCTCTGCTTGAGAGTCATTGACAGAGAAGAGAGATGGTAGCAGATTCAAAAAGGTTTGCTACTCAAGTAATTAGTCCCCTTTTTTGTTTTCTATGATTGGTATTACTTCTGCAGATATTAAATGATTACAAGTGAAATAGCCCTTTCTCTTGAGAGCCATCAACAGAGAAGAAAGGTGGTAGTACATTCAAAAGGGTTGCTACTCAAGTAATTAGTCCCCTTTTCTACTTTCTATAATTCATATTGCTTCTGCAGATATTAAATAATTACAAATGAAGCTTGTGTGTCTATGTGTACACATGGGACCCCTCGCCTCACAAAACTCGAGTAACATTATTTCAGGACTTTTATTGTCCATCGTAAAAATGGCCTCTCCCAGGACCAAAAAGATAATATTTCCTCGATAATAAAGCAGCCGAAATCCTTCCTGGTGTTCTCCCACATGACAACANTTCTGCTTCTGTTAGGTCCATACCATTTCTGTCCTTTATTGTGCCCATCTTTGCATGAAATATTCACTTGATATCACTAATTTTCTTGAAGAGATCTCTAGTCTTTCCCATTCTATTGTTTTCCTCTATTTCTTTGCATTGATCGCTGAGGAAGGCTCTCTTATCTCTCTTTGCTATTCTTTGGAACTCTGCATTCAGATGGGTATATTTTTCCTTTCCTCCTTTGCCTTTAGCTTCTCTTCTCTTCTCAACTATTGTAAGGTCTCCTCAGGCAACCATTTTGCCTGTTTGTATTTTTCATTGAAGATGGTCTTGATCACTTTCTCCTGTACAATGTCACGAACCTCCATCCTTAGTTCTGCAGGCACTCTATCAGATCTAATCCTTTGAAAGTATTTCTCACTTCCACTGTATAATTGTAAGGTATTTGATTTAGGTCATACCTGAATGGTCTAGGGGTTTTCCCTACTTTCTTCAATCTAAGTGATCTAAAGACTAATTATTTTTAATGGAGTTTGAGCAGAGCTTGGTCAATAGTAGATTTTCCTGATAAACTCCACATTGAGATTATTATATTAAAGTAGGCATTCTTATAAGGTCTATAGCATCAGACTCAAATGTTCAATTGAAGACCAGTATTAATTCTGAGATATATCTAAGTAACTTAGAAATGTTTTATACTATGAATCTTCTTGTGCAGTGCCAGAATTTGTTGCTTTGTAAATAAAAGATTATCTGTTTTCCATGCAGAGAATGAATTTATAGAGCACCCTGGTAGGCATATTTTTAAAAATTAACTAACTCACTAGACTTCCTGTAACGGTGATTGTGAAAACTATTCCACATTTAAAAAATTAACTGAATTTTTAAATATTAAGACACTAGAGAGCATCCAAAGGCAGATAGCAGTCATTGGATGATTTAGTTTTGAAAAACTGCATTTGGGCAGGATAATTGTCAGTTTGCAGTTTTCTGGTCTGTGGGCACTTAACACCCCCAAAGCAATGATTGTGGAAAACAGAAATAGTGTAAATTGCAATCATACCAACTCAAAATGTCAGAGATCAAAGTTCAGGGCTATAAAAACAGGTGGAATGTTAAAGGAAAAACCCAAGCAACAAGAGAGCTACAAAAGGACGAATACCCAAATTCTGATTATGAACTGCCAAAATCCCTGGCTGACGGTTTTAATTATGCATCATGGGTGTCTCAAGTGACCCAGCGGGGAAGGAGAGCCCCCCAAATCAAACAGATCAAGGAAGAATTGACTCTTCCACAATAGACTCACACAGGGCTTTACCTGTGAGTCTGATACTTTCTTCTTTTATAACAACTGAACAGAGCTCTAGCAGTAGAAAGCTGAAGACTTACAGATTTGAAGTGTGCCCCCCCCGACTCAAAGTATCAGAAGATGGAGGACAGGACCAAAAGAACAACCTGAAATTCCTTGTCTAAGAGACAAAGGAAACCACAAAGGTGAGCCCATCCTTGCCCATCCTTGACTGATTACCAAATTATATAGATACAGTGCAGAATTCATGGAGCCACGCTGAAAAGCACTGGTGGAAGACCAAAAGGACAGGGCAGGAACTTCACTTGTTATATACAACAGGAAAGATAAGGTTTGCAGTTACTGTCCAGGCAGGTTAACTGCTTACTAAATCAAAAAAATCAAGTCTTTAGAAAAATATAAGATAAGAATTACAGCAATATGTCATCTATCATGTCCAATTTTCAACCAAAAATCACTAATCAAGCAAAGAGCAATATGAGATCTATATTTAAGAAAAATGTAGTCGGTAGAAAGTGACTTCAAGTGAGCCAAGATACTGGATTTCAGATTTAAAGGCTTAAAAGCAATATCTGCATTTATATATTCAAAAATTAAAGCAACATGTGTTCAAAGAATTAAGTAAAAATGTAATATCAATGAGTAAACAGAAATCTCAACAGAAAACAAATCCTAAAGCTGAATTTTTACAAATGGAAAAATTCATTATCTGGGATCAATAGTAGATTAAAACAAAAACCCTAATAAGCAACAAGGACCTACTGTGCAGCACAGGGAACTATATTCAGTATCTTATAATCTATTATGGAAAATAATCTGAAAAATATATATATATATAGCTGAGTCACTTTGAACACTTGTAAACCTGAAACTAACACAATATTACAAATCAACTACACTGCAATAAGTAATTTTTAAATAAAAATAAAAACAGTAAAGAAAAAAGTAGATTAAACAGAATGATGAGTCCATTCACTGATGTTAATAGAAATTAGGTAACTTGAAGAACAAAGAGAAAAAAGTTCAAAGAAAAATGAATGATCTTAGAACCTGTGAGACGTGGCAAGTGTTGCAACATATAAAAACTGCAATTCCATAGAGAGAAATGAGGGAAAATATTTGAAGAAATAATGGCTGAAAACTTCCCAAACTGGATAGAGAAAACAGATTCATTGGTCAGAGGTGCTCAACCAAAACATAATAAACATAGAATTGCTCCCAAAAGTGTTATAGTTAAACTTCCAAAAGCAAGCACGAATGAAAATCTTAAAAACAGGTAAAAAAAAAAAAAGCCATTCCATCAGGGAAACAATTATATCAGCAGTCTCCAACCTTTCTGGCACAAGGGACTGGTTTCTTGGAAGACAGCTTTTCCATGGACCCAGACATTGGAGAACCCTGGGTTAGATTAAGTTGTGCCCAACTCTTTGCAGCCCACAGTCTCCTCTGTCTATAAGATTTTCCAGGCAAGGATACTGGAGTGAGTTGTCATTTCCTTCTCCAGGGGATCTTCCCAACCCAGGGATCAAACCTGGGTCTCCTTCACTGCAGGCAGATTCTTTACTGACTGAGCTACAAGGGAAGCTGGGTTAGATTAAAGTTATATAAATTAATGGCTCATGTATTATCTGAAGCCATTTCAATCAGAAGACTGTGAAATGACTTATTCAGAGTGCTAAAGGAAGTTATTTTCCACTAAGAATTCTACATCCAGGAGAAAGTACTATCATAATGAAGATAAAATCTATTGTCAGATAAACAGATACTGAACCAAAACTGAATTAAACCAAATACACAAAACTGAATTCATCAGTAGCAGATCTGCATTTAAAAGTGCAAAAGCAATTTTCATGCTAAAGGGAAATGATGAAAGATGGCCTCACACTAGGGAAGGCTGCTGACTTAAAAGATCCTCACATAAACATCCAGAGTTACATGTGACCAAATACTTGCCACTCCATGTCATCAAATTGACAAATACAAGTCTACCACTTGTCATTTGGCACTCATATGCATCTCCTTCACCATACTTTATCTTCAAATGAAGACAATGACACGATCATAATTCTGCTTAAGATGAAACAACAGTGAACCAAACACACAAACTAATGGCTCCACCAAAAGAGGAGATAAAGTCCCTGAGTAGTGTTGACTCTTCTTCATGATATTATGCAGCTTAAAAACCATGATGTAAAATTACATTTTAAAATACTTAAATATTGTGATATAAAGTCTGTATTTCTTATATCACATGATAAAGGAATAAAAAAGGAAGAAAGCCAATACTCAGACAAATATATTCATGACAAATAAGGAAGAAATACTCATGACAATTATAGTCCTTGGTTTCTGTTTACTTGTCATACCTAGCTAGTGTTTATAACAGTCTTCTTTTACTACCCACTCTATATTTCCTTTGCATTTAGCAAGCACCTCAGCTGGTTTCAGTTCCATGGAGTAGGGTGATCCTAAGGGTCTGGACCATTAATATTGGTATCTAGATTGGGCTGTTGCAGTTTTCCTGTGACTCCTATCCTAGTAATACTAAGAGATACCCTAGGAGATCTGTATTCAAGACATACTTTTCTTTATCTCCACTGTGGAGTAGTAGGATTTTCCTTGGTGGTCAGGACCAACCACTCAAGCCAGCACATAAACTCCGTTTGCCTGTTGATTCATAGGCTTGAGGAACCCAAAATGGTAGAGTAGCTGTCTTAACTTCAAGTATAGTAAAATTATTATGTACCTCCGAGTGGAAGCATTCTTCCTTTCGGAACTAAGACCTCTAGGCGAGCAGAGCATAAGATCACAGTTCAGTTCAGTTCAGTTCAGTTCAGTCACTCAGTCGTGTCTGACTCTTTGCAACCCCATGAATCACAGCACACCAGGCCTCCCTGTCCATCACCAACTCCCAGAGTTCATTCAGACTCACATCCATCGAGTCAGTGATGCCATCCAGGCATCTCATCCTCTGTCGTCCCCTTCTCCTCCTGCCCCCAAACCCTCCCAGCATCAGAGTCTTTTCCAATGAGTCAACTCTTCACATGAGGTGGTCAAAGTACTGGAGTTTCGGCTTTAGCATCATTCCTTCCAAAGAAATCCCAGAGCTGATCTCCTTTCAGAATGGACTGGTTGCAGTCCAAGGGACTCTCAAGCATCTTCTCCAACACCACAGTTCAAAAGCATCCATTCTTTGGCACTCAGCCTTCTTCACAGTCCAACTCTCACATCCATATGACCACAGGAAAAACCATAGCCTTGACTAGACGGACCTTAGTTGGCAAAGTAATACCTCTGCTTTTGAATATGCTATCTAGGTTGGTCATAACTTTTCTTCCAAAGAGTAAGCGTCTTTTAATTTCATGGCTGCAATCACCATCTGCAGTGATTTTGGAGCCCAAAAATATAAAGTCTGACACTGTTTCCCCATCTATTTCCCATGAAGTGATGGGACCGGATGCCATGATCTTCATTTTCTGAATGTTTGAGCTTTAAGCCAACTTTTTCACTCTCCTCTTTCACTTTCATCAAAAGGCAAGTTCCTCTTCACTTTCTGCCATAAGGGTGATGTCATCTGCATATCTGAGGTTATTGATATTTCTCCCGGCAGTCTTGATCCCAGCTTGTGTTTCTTCCAGTCCAGCGTTTCTCATGATGTACTCTGCATAGAAGTTAAATAAGCAGGGTGACAGTATACAGCCTGGACGTACTCCTTTTCCTATTTGGAACCAGTCTGTTGTACCATGTCCAGTTCTAACTGTTGCTTCCTGAATATACTGTGTTGGTGTTTCTCTTTCTGACTTACTTCACTCTGTATCATAGGCTCCAGTTTCATCCACCTCATTAGAATTGACTCAAATGTGTTCTTTTTTATAGGCGAGTAATATTCTATTGTGTATATGTACCACAACTTCCTTATCCATTCATCTGCCAATGGACATCTAGGTTGCTTCCATGTCCTAGCTATTGTGAACAGTGCTGCAATGAACATTTGGGTACGTGTGTCTCTTTCAATTCTGGTTTCCTTGGTGTGTATGCCCAGCAGTGGGATTGCTGGGTCATGTGGCAGTTCTTTTTCCAGTTTTTTAGGGAATCTCCACTGGCTGTCCAGTTTTCGTTTTTACCAACAGTGTAAGAGAGTTCCTTTTTCTCCACACCCTCTCCAGCATTTATTGTTTGTATACTTTTTGATGGTGGCCATTCTGATTGGTGTGAGGTGATCCCTCATTGTGGTTTTGATTTGCATTTCTCTAATAATGAGTGATGTTGAGCATCTCTTCATGTATTTATTAGCCATCTGTATGTCTTCTTTGGAGAAGTATCTGTTTAGCTCTTGGCCCACTTTTTGTTTGGGAGTTCTTTTTTTCTGATATTGAGCTAATTGTGCTGCTTTTATATTTTGGAGGATAATTCTTTGTCAGTTGCTTCATTTGCTATTATTTTCTCCCATTTCAAAGGCTGACTTTTCACTTTGCTTATAGTTTCCCTCGTTGTGCAAAAGATTTTAAATTTAAATAAATCCCATTTCTTTATTTTTATTTTTATTTCCATTACTCTGGGAAGTGGGTCATAGAAGATCTTGCTGTGATTTATATCATAGAGTGTTCTGCCTATGTTTTCCTCTAACAGTTTTATAGTTTCTAGTCTTGCATTTGGATCTTTAATCCATTTTGAGTTTATTTTTGTGTATGGTGTGAGAAAATGTTCTAGTTTCAGTCTTTTACACATGGTTGATCAGCTTTCCCAGCACCACATGTTAAAGAGAATATCTTTTTTCCATTGTATATTTTTGCCTCCTTTGTCAAAGATAAGGTGTCCATAGGTACATGGATTTATCTCTTGGCTTTCTATCTTGTTCCATTGATCTATATTTCTGTTTTTGTGCCAGTACCATACTGTCTTGATGACTGTAGCTTTGTAGCATAGTCTGAAGTCAGGAAGATTGATTCTTCCAATTGCATTCTTCTTTCTCAAGATTTCTTTGGCTATTTGAGGGTTTTTTTTGTGTTTCCGTACAAACTGAAATTATTTGTTCTAGTTCTGTATTGGTAGCTTGATAGAGATTGTGTTAAATCTATAGATTGCTTTGGGTAGGCTATTCATTTTCACTATATTGATTCTTCCAATCCACATATATGGTATATTTCTCCATCTATTTGTGTCATCTTTGATTTCTTTCATCAGTGTTTTATAGTTTTCTATATTTGCTACTACTGCTGCTAAGTTGCTTCAGTCATGTCTGAATCTGTGCGACCCCATAGACGGCAGCCCACCAGGCTCCCCTGTCCCTAGGATTCTCAAGGCAAGAACACTGGAGTGGGTTGCCATTTCCTTCTCCAATGCATGATAGTGAAAAGTGAAAGTAAAGTCGCTCAGTCGTGTCCAACTCTTAGCGACCCCATGGACTGTAGCCCACCANATCCAGCGGATGTTGGCAATTTGATCTCTGGTTCCTCTGCCTTTTCTAAAACCAGCTTGAATATCAGGGAGTTCACTGTTTGCCTATTGCTGAAGCCTGGCTTGGAGAATTTTGAGCATTACTTTACTATCATGTGAGATGAGTGCAATTGTGCAGTAGTTTGAGCATTAGAAAACTAGAGAAAAAAATGTGGAGATAAAAAACATGCTACTGAATATTCAGCGGGTCACTGAAGAAATCAAAGCAGAAATTAAAAAAAAAAAAATACCTAGATACAAATGAAAACAAAAGTACAATATACCAAAACCTGTGGAAAGCAGNTTGAGCATTAGAAAACTAGAGAAAAAAATGTGGAGATAAAAAACATGCTACTGAATATTCAGCGGGTCACTGAAGAAATCAAAGCAGAAATTAAAAAAAAAAAAATACCTAGATACAAATGAAAACAAAAGTACAATATACCAAAACCTGTGGAAAGCAGCAAAAGTTTTACAATAGAAGTTACTAGTAATACAGGTTCACCTCATTAAATAATAAAAACCTTAAATAAACAATCTTTCTTTTCATTAAATGTCTAGAAAAAATAATCAAAGCCCAAAGTTAATAAAAAAAAGAAAAAACAATAAAGATCAGAGTGGAAATAAATAAAATAGAGACTAAAAAGATAATAGAGAAAATCTGTTTCTTTAGATTTAGGCAACTAGCTCTTCTTAGTTCTTTGAAAAGATTTTAAAAATTGGCAACATTTAGACAGACTTACCAAGGGGGAAAAAGGGTTCAAAAAAATCAGAAATGAGAGAGAAGTTGTAACTGATGCAATGAAATGCAAAAGATCACAGGACTCTACTACAAACAGTTATATGCCCACAACTTGGGTAACATAGAAGAAATGAATAAAGAATAAATTTGTGGAAACATGCAGTTTTCCAAGACTGAATCATGAAGAGATGGAAAATCTGAATATAAATAAATTCAATCAGTAATAAAAACCTCCCCCCAAACAGTCTCAGACCAGACAGCTTCACTGTTTAATTCTATCAAACATTCAAAGAAAATTTAATACCTGTCCTTCCCAAACTCTTTGAAAAAACTGAAGAGGAAGGAATCCTTCCAAACTCATTTTATTTATAAAATAATGAGCTAGCATTATCCCGATAATGAAACCAGACAAGGACACCACACACACACACACACACAAACATCAAGATCAGTAACCTTGCTGAATACAGATGCAAAGATTTTCCAGAGAATAGTAGTAAGCCAAATTCAACAATACATTACAAGGATCACACACAGTGATCAAATGGGATTTTTTCCAAGGATGTAAGGATGATACAACATCAATATTGTAAAGTAAAATAAAAAATAAATAAAAACAAACGAATCAATGTATACACCACATTAACAAAATGAATGATAAAAATCACATGATCTCAGGAGACTGACAAAAAGCATTTCAAAAATTCAACATCCATTTGTGTTAAGAACCTTTCCACAAAGAAGATATAGAGGGAGCATCCTTAACATAATAAAGATCATTTATGACAAACCCACAACTCATACCATATTGAGTGGCGAAAAGTTCAAAGCTTTTTCTCTAAGATCAGGACAAGAGAAGAATGCCCACTCTCACTGTTTTTATTTAACGTAGTATTGGGAGTCCTTGCCATGACAGTTAGGCAAGAAAAATAAAACAAGAGGTATCTAAGTAAAAAAGGAAGAAGTAAAATCATCACTTTATGTATGACTTGTACTATATGCAGAAAATCCTAAAGATTCCACTTTAAAAAAAGTTAGAAATAATAAATGACTTCAGTAAAGTTACAAGATATAAAACCAGTACACTAAAATCTGTGGCATTTTGATACTTTAATAATTAATTACCAGAAAGAGAAATTAAGAAAAGAATTCCATTTACACCTGCATCAAAAAAGATAAAATACATAGGAATAAATTTAACTAAGGAGATGAAAGACTAATACACTGAAAATGGTAATATATTATTAAAAGAAATTAAGGAAGATACAAATAAATGGAAAGATATAGTCAACTCATGGATTAGAAAAATTAATACTGTTAAAATGTCCATACTGCTGAAAGTAGTCTACAGATTCAGTGAAGTCTCTATTAAATGTCATTTTTCACAGAGCTGGAACAAAATTCTTGAATTTGTACAGAGACACAAAAGATCCTGAGAAGCCAAAGCAATGAGAAAGAAAAACAAAGCTGAAAGTATCATACTCCCTGACTTCAGACCATATTACAAAGTTATGATAATCAAACAGTTTAGTAAAGGCACCAAAAAAAAAGGGGGGGGGGTGCCACACAGATCAATGGAACAGAATAGAGAGCCAAGAAATAAATCGATGTTTATATGATCAGTGTAACACAAAGGAGGCAAGATTATATTATGGGGGAAACAGTCTTTCCAGTAACTGTTTTTGGGGGAATGGGCATCTATATATAAAAGAATAAAACTAGACCACTCCCTTACATATAGAAAAAAATTAACTCAAAATGGATTAAAGGCTTCTATGTAAGACCTCAAACCATAAAATTCCTAATAGAAAACATGTGGTGAGCTACTTGAAATCAGTCTTGGCAGTGTTTTTCTGTATATACGTTCAAAAGCAGGAGAAACAAAAGCAAAAATAAACAGAATTACAGCAAACAAAAAACTTTTATGCAGCAAAGGAAACCATCATTACAATTAAAAAGCAACCTAGTGAATAGGGGAAGATATTTTGAATTATGTATTTAATAAAGGGTTAATACTGAAAATATATGGAGAACTAATACAACTTAACAACAAAAAACAAATTTTTAAAAAGAGGAGCTAAATAGTCATTTTTTCCAAAGAAGACACACAAATGGCCAACACGAGCGTGAAAATGGTCAACAGCACTTACTGTAAGGAAAATACAAATCCAACCACAAGTTATTGCCTTATACCTGTCAGAATGGTTATCTTCAAGAAGACAGGAAAGAGCAGTTGTTGACAAGGAGGGTGAGAAAAGGGAACTTTTGTGCCTTGTTGGTGGGAATGTAAACTGGTGTAGCCATGATGGATAAAAGTATGGAGATTCCTAAAAAATTAAAAGTAGAACCACCATGTGATCAGGCTATTTCACTTTTGTGTACTTATCCAGAGAATATGAAAGCACTAATTTGAAAAGAAGTATATGTACCCCATCACAGCATTATTTATAATAGCCAAGATATGAAAGCAGCCTAAGTATCTGTGGAAAGTTGAAAGGATAAAGATGATGTGATCCGCGCGTGCGTGCGCGCACGCACACACACACAGACACACACACAGTGTGGAATATTACTCAAGCTTAAAAATGATACCTTGCTTTTGCAACATAAATATACCTTGAAGATATTATATTAATTGAGATAAATCAGACAGAGAAGAAAATTCCTATGAAATAACCCACATGTGAAATCTTAAAAACAAAACAAATGAGCAAAGAAAACAAGCTCATAAATACAGAGAGGATAAATACACAGCGTGGTTACCAGAGGGGAATAGTTTTGTGGGGTGGGTGAAATAGGTGGACATCAACTGTATGGTTATTGTAGTTCAGTCACTAAGTCATATCCAACTCTTTGTGACCCCATGAATTATAGCACATCAGTCTTCCCTGTCTTTCTCTATCTCCCAGAGCTTGCTCAAACTCGTGTCCATAGAGTCGGTAATGTCATCCAACAATCTCATCCTCTTTTGCTCCCTTTTCCTACTACCCTCAGTCTTTTCCAGCATCAAGCTCTTTTCCAGTGAGTCAATTCTTCATATCAAGTGGCCAGAGTACTGGAGCTTCAGCTTCAGCATCAGTCCTTCCAATGAATATTCAGAACTGATTTCCTTTGGGATTGACTGGTTTGATTTCCTTGCTGCCCAAGGGACTCTCAACTGTATTCTCCAACACCACAGTTTGAAAGCATAAATTTTTTAGCATTCAGCCTTCTTTATGGTCCAACTCTCATATCCATACATGACTACTGGAAAAACCATAGCTTTGACTATATGGACCTGTGTTGGCAAAATGATGTCTCTGCTTTTTAATATGCCATCTGAGTTTGTCATAGCTTTTCTTCCAAGGAGCAAGTGTCTTTTGATTTCATGGCTACAGTCATCTTCCACAGTGATTTTGGAGCCCAAGAAAATAAAGTCTGTCACTGTTTCTAATCTTTCCCCATCTATTTGCCATGAAGTGATGAGACTGGATGCCATGATCTTAGTTTTTTGAATATTGAGTTTTAAGCCAGCTTTTTCACTTTCCTATTCACCCTTGTCAAGAGACTCTTTAGTTCCTCTTCACTTTTTGCCATTAGGGTGGTGTCATCTGCATATTTGAGGTTATTGATATTTCTCTCGACAAGCTTGATTCCAGCTTGTGATTCATCCAGCCCAATATGTACTCTGCATATAAGTTAAATAAGCAGGGTGACAATATACAGCCTTGACATACTCCTTTCCCAGTTTTGAACCAATGTATTGTTCCATGTCCAGTTCTAACTATTGCATCTTGACCAGCATACAGGTTTCTGAGGGAGCAGGTAAAGTGGTCTGGTATTCCGATCTCTTTAATAATTTTGCACAGTTTGCTGTGATTCACACAGTCAGAGGCTTTGGCATAGTCAGTAAAGCAGAAGTAGATGTTTTCCAGAATTCTCTCGCTTTTTCTATGGTCTATGATTTGGCATTGGAGAAGACTCTTGAGAGTCCCTTGGACTGCAAGGAGATCCAACCAGTCCATTCTAAAGGAGATCAGTCCTGGGTGTTCTTTGGAAGGAATGCTGCTAAAGCTGAAACTCCAGTACTTTGGCCACCTCATGTGAAGAGTTGACTCATTGGAAAAGACTCTGATACTGGGAGGGATTGGGGGCAGAAGGAAAAGAGGACAACAGAGGATGAGATGGCTGGATGGCATCCCGGACTCGATGGACATGAGTTTGAGTGAACTCTGGAAGTTAGTAATGGACAGGGAGACCTGGCGTGCTGCAATTCATGGGGTCGCAAAGAGTCGGACACGACTGAGCGACTGAACTGAACTGAACTGAAAGCAGAATGTATCCTCAAAGCACTGTAGGATACCATCTGTTTTAGCAAGGAAAAGAAATTCCCAGAGAATAAAGCCAACACACGGAAAGGTAAATTTGACACATGGTACACAGGAGGAAAAGAGAGAGAGAGAGAGAGAGAGAAGATTGGAGAGGGTGGGCAGTGGATAAAGAAAGAAGAGAGAAAGACAGAGACAGGAAGAAAGCAGGACAGAGAAGCCAAGGTTTCTGTGAAAACTGGACATGAGAGCCTTCCATCTGTTTGAAGTCTGCACTCTTCTGTTCTTGAGTTACACGTCCAAAGATATTCCTGTTTTTCTTCAGCCAGATGAGACTGTCAATCTGTCATAGTGAAAAATAGACATCTTCTTTGTCAGTTATACCTCAATAAAGTCGGGGGGGGATAGATATGATTTATCATTTGTGATGAAATAAAGGAATAGCATTCATGGCAAAAAGCATTTTAATAAACATCTTGATGGGCATGATCTCTTTATGTGTCTCATCAGATAAAAGAAGCCTCTAAGCTCTATGTCAACCTTTCAGCATGCCTTTGACCGTGTAGTAGATCAGGTTGTGAAATCTAAGTTCATATTCAATCATAATTTTTCAACCAGGGCCTCCTCCACAGATAATTCCATAAAAGTAAAGTTGTTTTTGAGGCTAGTTTCTCTTCATTATTGCCCTATACAAACAGATTTTCATTGCTTATGTGCAAAGGAGAGAAATATAATCTGATTCATTCATTAATACTTAAAGATCAATGAATTTACATTTTACTCCTTCTGGTAATATGACTGTGTTTCATAAGGTTTAACATCAGTGTTTAATGCAAAGAAATGAATGTATAATGGTAGAATTACAAGGGCTGTAGCATGTGGATGGGAAGATATTTTCTGTCAAGGAAATTACCCTGTTTTTTACGTGAGGAACTCTAAAAGTGACATTTTAAATATCAAAAGCTTCGGCATCTGTTTACATTATTTAAAATTCAGATGAGTGGTCATGCAAGGGATCAACTCATTCTTTGTTTCTTGGAGTAGAATAAGGCATATAATTTCACAAAAATAATTTATGATTATTTATTTCAAGTTCCTTCAAAATCTGGAGACATTAATGTCCCAATTCCCTTTGACTTATTGCCCTTAGGGACTTTTACCAGCAGGTCATTCTTCACCATCCAGGTGTATGAGAGATCACAAAATGAACATTCAAGCCTCTTAATTAAAATAGTATCATGTTTATGATTTCAGTTCATTTAAGCCGAGTCATGCCAAAGGACACTAAACAAATGGCTAGTTTACACAATTAAATAATCAAAACATCTAGTAAAAATAAAAAGAACCTTGACATCTGAATTTCTAGAGGAGGTAAAGGATAATCCAGATATGTTTTAGACACATTTCCATCATACACTCCAGTGAAAATCAACTTTTGATGTTCTCCCCTACTCATGACTTGGATCATTTTTTTTCTTCATCCCCCTCCATTTTTCATTCTTTTTTCATTTTTCCTCCTTTGTCTCCTCCTTCTATCATCCTTTCCTCTTGCCACTTCCTTCAGTTTATTTGGTTAGCATTTATTGGGAAGCTAATCAGTTCCAGGCACTAGGCTAAACACTGGGGGTTAAACATAAAAAGGCAGAGTGCCTGCTGTAGTAATTTTCTATTGCTCAGTAACAAATTACCACAAATTTAGTAACCTAACACCCAGTCATTAGCTCCCAAGCTTGCAGCAGTTATATGTTGAAAGTCCAGCCTGGGAGGGTCTCACCAGGCCAAAATCAAGGTGTTAACCAGGCTCAGATCTCAGGTACGGATTCTGAGGACAAATGCATTTCCAAATTCATTCATGTTGTGGGCAGAATCCATTTCCTTGCCATTATAAAACTGAGGTCTTAAGTTTCTTTGCTGTGTCTCTTCCAGGGCATCTGTCAGCATTTTTCACAATCAAAAGTCATCTACATTTCTTTACACATTACCTCTCCATCTTCGAATGGAGTGTTGAATACCCCTCCTGTATTGTATCTCTCTGCCTTGCTATTTACTCACCAGCTAGAGAAAATTCTGTGCTTTTAATGGGCCTCCCTGGCTAATTCAGTCTTCCCATATAACAAAACAATCTCAAGATTGATAGCTCATCATATTCACAGATCTCAGAGACTCAGGCAGGACATTTGTGGAGATCCATTGCAGAAATTCTGCCCGCTACATCTGCCATCATGGTACCCACAAGCTAATGAAAACAGGAAAATTATAGCATTACAATAATTATGCAAGAAAAAGTGGTATAACAAAATGTGATATGTGTCATAAAAAGGAAAACAATTCTGATTCATGCTGCAACATGGATGAACATTGAAGATATTGTGTAAGGGAAATAAGCCAGACATAAAGGACATATATTGTATGATTCTACATATGAGGTACCAGAATAGGCAATTTCTTAGAAACGGAAAGAATAGACTTTACCAGGGGCTGAGGGAAAGGCGAAAGAGGGGGATATTGTTTGATGGGTACAAAGTTTCTGTTCAGGACAATGAAAACATTCTGGAAATGCATAGCATCATTAATATACTTACTTGAACTGAATTATACACTGAAAAGTGGTTTAAATGGTAAATTTCATGTTATGTATATTTTATCGTGGTAAAAAAAGATTAAAATGTTGAAAAAAATATAGTAGGAACATAGGAAAAGAACAGCATAAGCTATTTCCTGAAATATCGAAGTGTCAGATGTGGTAGGGGAGAAGATCACAGGAGTGTGGGTGGGGAGAAGTGTGCGGACTGTGCAATAGGGAGGTGGTTGCTTAATTTCAGTTCTCTTTTTGATCATCTCAAAATGAATGTGTTCGTTTTGTCCAGATACGGCCTTCCTTTCTCACACAGGTTGCCTGGAAAGCAAACCTTACTTAGCAATCATTGGTAGTCCTAGAACCTTGAGTGTTGGTGGTAGAGGTGTGAATTAAGTTAGCTGCTATTTGTTAAATGTCACATTGGTGACCCCAAGTTCAGTTTGTTTCTAGGAAATAAAGAAAAAAAGGAAACAGAGGCTGAACACTCCTCTGTGCTGGCCTCTGGGCTTCTTCACAGAGCATCTGTCTCACAATAACTCTGCCAGTGGAGTACTATTATCCCATTAATAAAACTAATGTTATTAGTTTCACCAGTAAAATAGTTGAGGTTTTGAGAGTGTAGATAATTTCCCCCATGTCACGAGTTACCTTCCCGTGTCTGGGTCGTGTAATATGTGGTTCCCTCTTCCATGACTATCTGCCTTCTTTTAGCACTATCACTAGCTACCCCCACCCCTCCGCCCACCCTGCCACCACCAGCTTAAGTTGCTTCATTTAATTCCTACCTAATATTTTTCAGGGCTGTCATGTTCAGTACTCTTCCCTGGAAAATCCCATGGACAGAGGAGCCTGGTAGGCTCTGCAGTCCATGGGGTTGCTAGGAGTTGGACACAACTGAGTGACTTCACTTTCACTTTTCACTTTCACGCATTGGAGAAGAAAATGGCAACCCACTCCAGTGTTCTTGCCTGGAGAATCCCAGGGACAGGGGAGCCTGGTGGGCTGCCGTCTATGGGGTCACAGAGAGTCGGACACGACTGAAGCAACTTAGCAGCAGCAGCATGTTCAGCTTTATCGGTTGGGCTCTGCAAAAGATCCAGGAGCACTATTCACGTAGATTACAGTGTAGAAGATGCCCTCTGGTGTTGTACAAACACACACGGCAGATGTCTTCTCAGTTTCAGCTTAGATATTTTCCCCCAGAGTAGAGGGCTTGGTTAGATCTCATACTCATATTACATCTGTAGTCTCCTTCAATGTGTATATTACAATTCTGAAAGTGAAAGTGTTGGTCACTCAGTTGTATCCCACACTTTGAGACCCCATGGACTTGCAGCCCATCAGGCTCTGTTCATGGGCTTCTCCCAGGCAAGAATACTGGAGTGGATTGCCGTTTCCTTCTCCAGGGGTTCCCAACCCAGGGATTGAACCTGGGTCTTCCGCATTGCAGGTAGATTCTTTATCATCTGAGCCACCCAGGGAAGCCACTTAAATAATTATTTGCATAATTAATGTTTGGTATCTGACTTCCTGGCTAAACTATAAGTTCAATAAAGGGAGGAATTTCATCTGCCTTTAATTTTTTTTTAACAAATAAATGAGACAGAATTGGATTTATGTGAGTTCAGTTCAAAGCAGGCTTCTTTTATTTCATTTTATTTTATTTTTTATTTTTTTAAATTTTATTTTATGTTACAATACTATATTGGTTTTGCCATACATTGACATGTATCCACCACGGGTGTATACGAGCTCCCAATCCTGAATCCCCCTCCACATCATCTCCCTAGATCATCCCCATGCACCAGCCCCAAGCATCCTGTATCCTGTATCAAACATAGACTGGCGCTTCGTTTCTTACATGATAGTATACATGTTTCAATGCCATTCTCTGAAATCATCCCACCCTCGCCCACTCCCCCAGAGTCCAAAAGTCTGTTCTATACATCTGTGTCTCCTTTGCTGTCTCGCACACAGGGTCATCATTACTATCTTTCTAAATTCCATATATATGTGTCAGTATACTGTATTGGTGTTTTAATTGCAATTTAGTGGTGGTATCTGGAACTGAGGCGCAGAAGCATGTGAAACTCAAAGAATAGCACACTGGCTCTCAAAACCTTCACTCTTGTGTTAAGCAATTTTTTTCCCCCAGCAGATTAGACAAATAATATTTTTTACAATTTTGTTTATAAGTTGATCATAATAACAACATGCCTTTATTATCTTCTAAAGAAGCACTTAACAGAGCCACATTTTGTACTAGATGACTATACTGAATTGAACAGTGTCCTGCAAATACTCATGTCTACTTTGAAATTCAGAATGTCACTTTATTTGAAAATAGGGTCTTTGTAAGTATAATTGGTTAAGATGAGGCCATACTGGATCAAGATAGGCCCTCAAACTCAATAGCTGGTGTCTTTATAGGAGAAAGGGGAGAGAGATTCAGACATAGAGACTATGTGACAACAGAGGCAGAGATGGCAGTGATGCAGCTGCTCACCAAGGAACAGCAAGGATTACTGGCCACTACTGGAAGTAGGAAGAGAGGCAAGGAAGGATTCTTCCCGAGAGCCTCTGGAAGCAAAATGTCCCTGCAGCCCCCTTGACTTCAAACTTCCAGATTCCACAACTATGAGTGAATAAATTTCTGTTGTTTTAAACCATCTAGTTTATGGTGCTATGTTATAGCATTCTTTTAAGTTTTTAAAGTCACTCAGTTGTGTCCAACTCTTTGTGACCCCATGAACTATACACGCAGTCCATGGAATTCTCCAGGCCAGAGTACTGGAGTGGGTAGCCTTTCTCTTCTCCAGGGGATCTTCCCAACCGAGGGATTGAACCCAGGTCTCCCGCATTGCTGGTGGATTCTTTACTAGCTGAGCCACAAGGGAAGCCCAAGAATACTGGAGTAAGTAGCATATCCCTTCTCCAGTGGATCTTCCCAACCCAGGAATTGAACCAGGGTCTCCTGCATTGCAGGTGGATTCTTTACCAACTGAGCTATCAGAGAAGCCATGTTATAGCACTCTTTGGAAACAAAAATAATAACCTTTTCTGTGACTACATAGAGTCAAGGTGTGCTAAGTGCTTTGACAAATAAACTTCAAAATTTCAATCTTACTGGTAGAAGTTTGAGACTCAGGAGTTGGAGTTTATTGTAGATATTCCAGGTGTATTGGTGGCCATCCTCCACATGGTAATTCAGTTACCCAGACTCTTTTTTGTCTTGTGATTCCACTATTGTCTGTAGAAAGAGAAAGAGTTTAAAACAGATAGTACCTTTCAGTTGCCTTAAGTGACACACATTCTGTTCATAATCTGTTGTCAAGAACTAGTGACATGGCTACACTAGATAAAAGAGTAAATACAGGCACTTTTGAATGGCAGTGCTGTATTGTGGGAAGGGGATACAAATTTTGCTGGACATTTTGCCATTTCTTTCCTGTTGACCTCCAAACATCAGTAGATTTGGCCAGTCTGAGCAGTGACGTCATACTTGGCATAAAACAATGAGCTTGATTAGTTAGATCCTCATTCTTGGGAATTTTGTTTTAGAACCTTAGAGAGAATCAAGCACTTAGTAGAGGAGCTGATGCTGAAAGGATGTACTTGGAGAGCCACAGGTAGGGCCAAGGCCATAAGCAATTATGAGACACCCAAGTTCTCAGAAAGCAGAGCTGCGAATAATCAGAAACCTTGATGACTATGTAATTCAACAAGAAGAGGATAACTAGTTGACATACAAGAGAAGCTAGATCATGTAATAGCAGAGCACCAGAGTGAAACTCTTCAAACTCCTTCTAAGGCACCTAAAGCAGCTGTGCATCAAGTGTCAACTCTTCTAAAACTCAACTTGAGTATATATCCTGTTTCTGGAATCCCATGACACTTCAGTTGCTATTGTTACTCAGGTATACTTGCCATTTCTTTCCCTACGCCATCTACCTCCTGTGACTTAGCTAGCTTGAGTATTTGTTTCTTGCAATCCAAAAAATATCACAAAAACAGTTATCCTGTTCTTATTTCTTGTCATTCAGTCACTAAGTTGCCCTCTTCTTTTGCCTTCAATCTTTCCCAGCATCAGGGTCTTTTCCAGTGAGTCAGCTCTTCACATCAGGTGGCCAAATTATTAGAGCTTCAGCTTCAACATCAGTCCTTCCAGCGAACACCCAGGACTGATCTCCTTTAGGATGGACTGGCTGGATCTCCTTGCAGTCCAAGGGACTCTCAAGAGTCTTCTCCAGCAGCACACTTTGCAAGCATCAATTTTTTGGCACTCAGCCTTCTTTATGGTCCAACTCTGACATCCGTGCATGATTATTGGAAAAACATAGCTTTGACTTTGCGGACCGTTGTCAGCAAAGTGATGTCTCCACTTTTTAATGCATCCAGGTTTCATATCTTGGAGAACAGTAATACTAGCACTTATCACCAGGTTGCTAGAAGTTATTGTGGAAGTTTTAAAATAATGTGATACTTAATTCCAGATTTTTGAGCATCAAGAGGCAGTAGTATGAAATCAAAGTATAGTAAGGTACTCAGAAAATTTTTAGAATCACTGATAAAGGAGGGAGGGCAGACAATAGGAAGGAAAGAAAATCTTATTAAATCTCTAAGAATGAAAAATATGGATGATAAATATGAATAGTTATGTGTGAGTAATATAGTCACCTCTGATTTTTCAAGCTAAAGGGAGGATTCGATTGGAAAATAATGATAATAGCAGATAATTGCCTCAGGGGCTTCTTTAGCATGCTCATCTCAAAAATGAAGCTGTGTAATTCACTGTACATGTCACCACCAAATTAATCTTCCTGACACATTTCTTTAATCATGTCACTTTCCAATTTAAAAACCTAACCAGTTTTTCATTATTTAAAAAATAACAAATTTCTAACAGTTGGGACCCTCTACGTTCTGAAACCAAGGTAGCTTTCCAGTTTATATAGATTTTATGTTTTCTGGTCAAGCTAATCTCTTGCTTGTCCCCCAGAGTGCATGGCTGTTGCCCACCTCTGTACATTTGTTCATGTTCCTTTCTCTGCTGAAATCATCTCAGACCATCTAAGTTATAGTTTCTCTACAGGGTTCATACCCTGCCACCAGCTGCTGCTTCTGCAGGCTTTTCTGCATTACCATAGTCAGGAGCAAGGTCTTCATCTCTGACAACCTACAAAGCTCTATTACAGCACATGCTCTCTTCTGTTAGAGTTTTTGGTATATAAGTTTTTTTAGCTCTTGCTTCAACGTCTTACCAAGCTCTTGAAGTCAGCGACTATATCTGATTCATCTTTATACCCTGCATATTTCCTTGTGCAATGATTTACTCATAGTAGGGATTTAATACATACTTGTAGTGTGCATGCCCAAATGTATGAATGAATTAGGAAGCATTAAGAATAGTTACAGTGCCTATAATATGAATGTAGATAATAAAATTGACCATATTCAACAGTAGTTTAATTTTGTTTATTTATTTGTTTATCATAGGGTTTATACAGTAACTTTTCTCCATGTATAAAGAGATCCATCATTGCATCCTAATTTTCAGTGTTTTCCCACACTGCTTTAAACAGTACAAGAGGTATATGTGACAGCGGAAGTGATGGCTCTTTAGTTGCATGAAACTTACTTAGGATTTTGCACAGTGGCTTGCCATTTGTCAATGCTAGCATGCACCTCAGCAAAAAAGCCACATCAGATAAATTATGGTTTCCTTCTTGCTCTCAGAGCAGCAGTAACCCCATGGCCGTATCTAGTTAGGGCACAGAGTCGTTAACCACCGTTACAAGAGAGTCAGCCTTGACATGGAAACACTTCAGCAGCTCTTTGGCAGAAGGCTGCAATATCTGGGTTAATCAGTGTCAGATTCATTTTGTGCACATCTGTGGGACTGCTTAAAGCCAAGTGAGGTTATTGGGGCCTGAAAGGTATAGCAGACTGACGCCTAGAAAAACTCCAATGTTGGGCAACTAGATATGTGTACTATGAGATTTTTAAAAGATATATATGTGTGTGTGTGTGTGTAGTTGTAAATCAAGGGTATTCTTTGCTAGATTGCTCATAGATCTGCTAGTTTCCCACTGAAGATGTTGAGCTCTGTTTTTCTCCCCTGAGGAGCAGCACCTTAGGATGCCACATAATTCCAAGAGATATCAGAAAGTAATTTCCTCAGTTCCCTTATGAGTTTCAAGAGCTGATCCCTGGGGGAAAGGGAAGAATTTTGTGATTTATCAGGTGCCTTGCTTAAACACTTCACAAGTGAATTATTGCAATCTGTAGGCAGCACTCAAAATAACAACTCTCTGTAAACACTAACCATCACTCAGTCACTGAAGAAGTGGACAGGGAAATATGACCAGTGTAAAATGACAGTCCTTTTCTTGAAGCCAAAAAGAGGTTCATAAAATCATTAAATTCAACCACAAGTCACTTTATTAAAAGTGAAAAACTTGATCAAAGTAGGGACATCATTACATGGAAGCAACTGACATGTATCATTTTGACCATAGGAGTGACAAGTTTCAATAGGATTAGATGGCTGAGATTTCTTATAGTCAGGACTCTTTGAACAGGGAAGAGAAAATTCTAAGCTGTCATTCTTAGATACTTTTTTCATTGCCTTTATGCTTTATATCCAAGATGAACCTAAAGGATGATTTAAAGTAACCCTTAGTGGAACAGTACTGGTTGTTGATTGTTCTATTCCAGGTTGAGGGAGTGAAATTTGCTTCTCTTTGCCCAGTAGAAATAAGCTCAAAAGTGATAAAATGCAACCTGCTTCAGCACTACCAGAATAAGTAAAAAGAAAAAAAAATACCAGGAGAACACTAAAATGCACTCATGACAAGTTGTCTTAGAAATATCACCTTGGAGTCAATGAAGAAAGAAATGTGAAGAGTGACAAAATTTTTTTCCCACTGATTCCTAAGAGAGGAGAAAATAGTACTTTTGAAAACGACGATAATGAGTTTTATAGTGATAAGTCTTTAGACGCTTCTAAAAATGGCATTGCTTATTGAGTATTAGGTATGTATCATGCACTCCCCTCGACACTTTCTATAAGTTATCACTAATAATAACCATCATCTAATAATATTATGATATTGCTATTTTTATTTTATGCAAAAAGAATGAGATAGTTTCTCAGTGAAGCTCAGAAATGAATCCAGAGCATCACAGCTAGCGATTTGTGGTGCTGGCTTCAAATCCAGATCATGATACTAAACCCTGTGCTTTTTCCATCATCTTCAGTCATTCCCAACCATGACACCTGCATCAGAGAAATCATCTAAGGTGTATCTTAGCTATACTGCACAGACCTAGATGGTATATAAAGGAAATTTCTAGTCATAGTCTCCAGTTTTGTTTGGAATTCAGAATTTCCCTGATGGTGCAGTGGTAAAGAATCCACCTCCCAGTGCAACAGACAGAAGAGATGCCAACTGGATCCGTGGGTTGGGAAGATCCCCTGGAGTAGGAAATGGCAACCTACTCCAGTATTCTTGCCTGGAAAATCCTATGGACTGAGAAGCCTGAAAGGATACAGTCCATGGGGTCACAAAGAGTCAGACATGCAGAGTCAGGTAGTTTAAGAACTACCCTAATATGAGCAAAGGAAAAGACCATATTTGGGTAATTGAATTTCTACACAAATTAAATGAATAAATAGACAAGTATCTCCAGTCAGAAAACTTCCTGTCATTATACAACCCCTATGGAAATAGAAACTTTTCATTTTCAGGATGTCCTTTATTTCTCTGTGTAAGCATTTATCTATTGGTCCCTAACATATCACAGATTCTCTCATTGCTCATGTCTAGCTATCTGGGGTAAGCTCTATGAACTCAGCTTACAAAGGTACAACCTCATTTTGTACCTTCATGTCATTATTTGACAGTTTATGTTTTTCTCTTTCCTTTGTCCACAGGTGACTTTACTAACTCTGAAACAAGAATACTTGAGAATTTCTCATGATGCTTGAAGCCATTCTGGTTTTTCTTTTGTTTGTTTGTTTATTTTCTTGGACCCAGTCTATATTATCCAGGTCAAAATGGTTTTCTTCTAAAATGTAGAGGCTCTGCATTTGAAGTGTTTTGTCTTCCTGGATTAATTGAGGTTTTTTAGGCTACATTCTCCTTTCTAGCTGACTTGTCCTTTGTTGGCAGATGAACACATTTTTGGCCACATCCTGCCTCTGTTAACCTTCACCCAAATCACAATGCATTCTGGTTCGCTGTTCTTAAAATTTTTCCTTGCATACCCCCTCTCCACTATCTTGACTTTCTCTCTTACATGGACTGTCAACTTTTCGATTATTTGCTTTCCCATATGTACCTCTGTCTACCTCTGCTGACAGAAGCACCCTCATAGCTACATGTGATTTGGAGAGAACAATTTTTGCCACATGAATATCACCATGAAGATATTCCCAAGCAGCCCAATGAGGAGTCCATGGACCTTTTCTTTAATCTACAGCATTTTCTATAAGAATCCTGATGTTGAATCTGAGAACGTATCAGGACTCCACCAGCCACTGCTTTGGCTTCCTGGTTGAGTGGTATTCTGTGTACCTGTCAGCTGAAGCATCCTCTTCCAACTCCCTCTAACCCAGCTGGCTTGTTTCAATGAAGGGCCCTGGTAAGGATGAAAATCTAAATGGTCTACTCCCCCTTGTCACTTTCCTCCTCCTCTTATTTTATACACAATATGTGTGATTGACAAAATAACGTTTATTCTCTTGCTTTATGTGTCCCTTTTTATGTGTAAATTTTGTTTCTCAAGTAGACTGAAGACTTTTTAAGAACTGAATCCTTGTCTTATAATACTCACCTTCCCAACAATATCTAACATGATAAGCAACAGAATCTCAAAAACTGTTCTTTAATTTGCTCTTTAAGTTGACTTGAGCTATTTATAGCATCATTTGGTACTTTTGATAATTTGAAGATGAGGAGATCTGCACAATCCCAAAGCCTTTTTCATAGAATGGAATTTATTTTAAGGAAAAGCAAGGAGATATCTGAAAACTTTGGCTGAGGGGAAAGGACATTTAATCTGTTGGCCCCAATATTGGCACCAAGTTAATATTTAGTTTCTGGAACTTTTTATTTCACTTGGAGTTACTCTTACCCTCTCATCAAAAATGTGAATTCTCTTGTAGAAGCATGCAGAACAGACAATATTTACTTATAATTTTCCTAATTAATTTCCCAAGAAATAGTCACTAGAGTTTAAAAATTATCTTTTCTACATCTTAGAAAATAAAGATCATATGAAACTAAAACTACATAAACACCATAGAGATGCCAAAGTGTACATTTTATGTACATACAGTAAGTTTAACAAATACTGAGGGTTTTGATCTAAATTTGTTTCCCCGTAAAATTCCCCCTAAAATTCACATATTGAAATCCTTACGCACAAAGTGATGGTGTTGGAAGCTGGGCTCTTTGGGAGGTGATTAGGTCATGAGCTAATCCCTCATGAGTGGGATTAGCTTTTATAAAAGAGGACCCAGATAGATCCCTGGCCCCCTATCCACCTCGTGAAGAAACTAGAAATCTGCCACCCTGCAGAGGAATATCACCTGAACATGATGGTACCTTAATTCCAGACCTCTGGCTTCCAAAACTGTGAGAAATTTCTGTTGTTTATAAGCCCCTCAGTCTGTGGTACTTAAAGCAGTGTGAATGGACTCAGAATGGACTGTGTTGTCTTATTAATCTCCTATAGCCAAGTTTCAACCTGTGTACCTCAACAGTATGATCTCAAGATTGCTAAAATCTATAAGATCAAATAGATAAGTTTTGTTTTATATTTAATTTTTTGAAATTTAAATGTGTTCTTTTTAATAACTTATTTTTACTGGCTATCCCATTCTCTATTATTGAGTCAGTATTACTGTAAGATTTCCATATGTTACACTATACACTATATGTCCCTACCCATTTAAGGGAAGATAATATTCTTTACACAGCTTTAAAATTGTTTTTAATAACAAAAAGCTTTCTTTCTCCCCTCGTCTGTTGTACTTTATTCCTAACTCAACCAAGGATGATGATTTTAACATGGGAAGTATCTTTGCAGTTTTTTTATTCTCAGAAGTTTTCCATATTTAATGTCTCAAGAGCCCCATTAAAATAGGTATATTATGGAATTTTTCTAGATGTACTTAATTATATCAAGTGTTCAGTGTATCAGCAGTTTTTTTCCCCCTAAATTTGTCAACACAGAGCTTACACTCAGTATTTAAAGCACATTATATCTAGCCTCTCTCAGTGCATTAATTTGATATGTACAATTTCATTCTTAAGTTCCAATGAGTCTTTATTTAAAATTCTTTAGTACCTTGAATTCACAATACTGAGCAAATTTCTCCCAACATGTTTGATACCAATATTATACCCTGAAAATACTAGTTTCTTCAGTTCATTTCAGTCACTCAGTCATGTCTAACTCTTTGCAACCCCATGAACTGCAGCACTCCAGGCCTCCCGGAGTTTACTCAGACTCATGTCCACTGAGTCGGTGATGCCATCCAACCATCTCATCCTCTGTCATCGCCTTCTCCTCCTGCCTTCATTCTTTCCCAGAATCAGGGTCTTTTCAAACGAATTGGTTCTTCATATCAGGTGGCCAAAGTGTTGGAGTTTCAGCTTCAACATNCTTCTAAACACAGCAACACAAGGACACACAGATCACGTGAAAAAAAAAATAAAGTCTTCCACTTCTTTCCCAGAATCAGGGTCTTTTCAAACGAATTGGTTCTTCATATCAGGTGGCCAAAGTGTTGGAGTTTCAGCTTCAACATCAGTCCTTCCAATGAATATTCAGAACTGATTTCCTTTAGGATGGACTGGTTGGATCTCCTTGCAGTCCAAGGGACTCTCAACAGTCTCCTCCAACACCACAGTTCTAAAGCATCAGTTCTTTGGCACTCAGCTTTTTTTATAGTCCAACTCTTACATCCATACATGACTACTGGAAAAACCGTAACTTTGACTAGATGGACCTTTGTTGGCAAAGTAATGTCTTTACTTTTTAATATGCTGTCTAGATCAGTCATAGCTTTTCTTCCAATAAACAAGCGTGTCAATTTCATGGTGACAAAGCAGTCACCATCTGCAGTGATTTTGGAGCCCAAAAAATAGTCTTTCACTGTTTCCATTGTTTTCCCATCTATTTGCCATGAAGTGATGGGACTAGATGCCATGATCTTAGTTTGTTGAACTTTAAGCCAACTTTTCACTCTCCTCTTTCACTTTCATCAAGAGGCTCTTTAGTTCTTCTTTGCTTTCTGCCATAACAGTGGTGTCATCTGCGTCTGTGGTTATTGATATTTCTCCCGACATTAATTTCTTATGAATGAACAAGTCCATAATACTCTACCATCATACTAATTGATTAACATTCATCCCACTTATTTATTCAGTTAATAACTGAGCACCAACTATGGGCCAGGTACTGTGCTAGGTACTGAGCACACAAAGATTCAAAAAGACAAGAGACGCAGCATCTGTTCAGTGCCACAAAAGCAATAAACTGAGGAAGAAAATAGGAGGGGCAGCTAACTTAATTCTGTGTGTGTGTGTGTATGTTTGTGGTGGAGTGGAGAAAGTAGGGTGTTTGTTAAGAGAATATTCCCAGAGAGGGGGGAAAAAAAACCAAAGCCTAAGCTCAGATACTGAGTAGGAATTATCCTGGGAAATGGAGGAAGGAGGTAATTATAGTTAACACTGCCAATACCTCCTTCTAGATCAAATATGGTTCTTTATGTATAGTAACTCATTTAATCTTCTAAAGAACCTGGATGTGCAAGTACTATTAGAACATACGGACAAGGAAAACACATCACACCAAGGTTAAATCATTTGCTTAAGGTCACACAGTTGGTAAATGCAGAGTCAGATTAAGTCCAAGCATTTGAGCCCTGCTTGTTCCATCTTTTCCAGTAGAGATAACACAAACCTGGGGGTAACAATAAGAAGACTAAATCTTACATTTGCTGAGCACCTTGTCAAGTACTCAGCATGGGTGATTTCGTTTATCCCTCATATCATCATGTGACTAAGTGCTGTTACTTGCCTTATCATCACAGATGTAGGTTCAAAGACTCAAATTGAGTTGAGTCACAACACAAGATATGACTTTACACCCAGTAGGATGGCTGTTTAACAACAACAACAAAAAAGACAGAAAATTACAAATGTTGGTAGACTGTAGAGAAATTTGAACCTTCATACCTTGTTAGTAGGAATATAAAATGCTGCAACCACTGTGGAAAACAGTTTTGGTGAATCCTCAGTAAGTTAAACATTGAATTACAGTATGACCTAACAGTTACACTCAGGGGTATATACCCAAAAGAATTGAAAACAAATGTTCAAACAAAAACTTGCACTTGAAAATTAGTAGCAGCACTATTCACAATAGCAAAAAAGTAGAAGCAACCCAAATGTCTGTCACCTGATGAATGGATAAATGAAGTGTGCTCAGTCATTTCAGTTCAGTGGCTCAGTCGTGTCCCACTCTGCGACCTCATGAATTGCAGCACGCCAGGCCTCCTGGAGTTTACTCAAATCATGTCCATCGAGTCAGGGATGCCATCCAGCCATCTCATCCTCTGTCGTCCCCTTCTCCTCCTGCTCCCAATCCCTCCCAGCATCAGAGTCTTTTCCAATTAGTCAACTCTTCGCATGAGGTGGCCAAAGTATTGTAGTTTCAGCTTTAGCATCAGGCCTTCCAATGAACACCCAGGACTGATCTCCTTTAGGATAGACTGGTTGGACCTCCTTGCAGTCCAAGGGACTCTCAAGAGTCTTCTCCAACACCACAGTTCAAAAGCATCAATTCTTCAGCGCTCAGCCTTCTTCAGAGTCCAACTCTCACATCCGTACATGATCACTGGAAAAACCATAGCCTTGACTAGATGGACCTTTGTTGGCAAAGTAATNAACACCACAGTTCAAAAGCATCAATTCTTCAGTGCTCAGCTTTATTCACAGTCCAACTCTCACATCCGTACATGACCACTGGAAAAACCATAACCTTGACTAGACGGACCTTTGTTGACAATGTCTCTGCTTTTTAATAGTCTTTTAAATATTGTTCCTTTTAATACATATTGTTGTATATAGAAAGTATGAGAGTCTTCATAGAGTTATATTTGTATAGATAACAAAAGTGGAAGATAGACTTAAGTAAAAAGATGTATTGTGATCTCAATAATCCAGATTTGGAAAATGCCTAAACAGTTGGCCCTTGTAACCATGGTACAAACATCACTGTTCACTTATCAGAAGCTATGCTAATTACAGTTATGACCAGTACAATATCATGATTTATAACATTTCAGATCACCAAAATTTGTGTTTCATGTATATTTGGTCTTCCTCCACTATTCCTGGCTCACAGCTCTAAAACCTCTTGGGATTTCCTGAGTACTGAGAGTGATAAATGTGTCTTCTGTGATGTTAATGAGGTGGCTTTTGAAACTCAGCTAAGAAAGGGGCTTGGTTGCCAGTGGATCCAACCATGTGATTAGAGGGTTAGAACTTCCAATCCAACCCTTTTGACCTCCAGGGAAGGGAAAGGGGCCAGAGATTGATTTTGATTGTCAGTGGTTAGTGATTTAATCTATCAGGCCTATGTGATGAAGCCTCCATAAAAATCTAAAGGATGGGTGTGGAAACTTTGGTGTCTCGTAGAGATGATGGGAGAATGCAGAGCCTGGAGAGGGACTGGAATCTCTGTGTCTCTGACCACATACCTTGCTCTTTGCATCTCTTCCGTCTGGCTGTTCTGAGTTCTGTCCTTGTACAGTAAATTAGCGATCTAGTAAGTACAGTGTTTCTCTGAGTCCTGTGAGCCACAAATTTATCCAGCCGAGGAGGAGGTCATGTGGACCTCTGATTTACAGCAAGTCAGAGAGAAATACAGATAACAGCTTGGACTTGGGACTGGCCCTTACATCCAGAGAAGGGGTCGTGGCACCTCCAGTCTGTCATTGATTAGTGTTAGCTGCGAGGGGGAGGGCAGACTTGTGGGGCTGAACCCTTGGCCTGCGGGGTCTGATGTTATCTTCAGGTAGGTAGGGTTAGAATTGAGTTGAATTGTCGGACATCCAGTGGGGTTCAAAGAATTGCTTTCTTGTGTGGGGGGACCACCCCATAATTGGAACTCAGTCCAGAAACCCAAAATAACCGGTCACTAACTATGTACTCATTGTTGCGTTCTCAAACTGCTCTAACTAGTGGAACTACACAAGTCTAAGAACTTATAAATACTTAGATAAAGTTTTTGGTCACATACGTTTGCAGAATTGGTATTGGCTGGCAGATATTTTTCAGATATTTCCCTCAGTTACCTTCCAAGTCACTAGACTAAGGAAGTATCAACAAACCCCAAATGAAGAAAACAAAGCTTCGTGTTTTTGTGTGCTTATCCCTTACTTGGGCAGTTACACATTCATGTAAAAGAGGGCTTGGCTTTACTCAGTGATGATTTTGGAATTCTTTTCCAAGTGTGAAAGTTGCTCAGTCATGTCCAACTCTTTGCGACCCCATGGAATAGTCCATGAATTCTCTAGGCCAGAATACTGGAGCGGGTAGCCATTCCCTTCTCTGGGAGATCTTCCCACGCCAGGGATTGAACCCAGGTTTCCTGAATTACAGGTGGATTCTTTACCAGCTGAGCCACCAGAGAAGCCCTTTTCCAGGTACTGTCTTATTTGAGCCCAGTGGAGACCTGGGTTCGAGCCCTGGGTTGGGAAGATCCGCTGGAGAAGGAAATGGCAATCCACTCCATACTGTTGCCTAGAAAATCCCATGGACAGAGGAGCCTGGTAGGCCCCAGTCTGTGGGGTCGCAAAGAGTCGGACACGACTGAGCGACTTCACTTCACTTCATAGTAAGTTTAGGAGCCAGTTTTATTTCTCAGTTCTTTCACTTTGCCTCCCTGGCTTTGGACAGGATGTTTCTGCCTTCCGTTTTCAATTTTAACTTTGGTCCAGTCAGTGTCCCCACTTCTGTCTACAGCCTTTATAACCGCTCTGGGCACATTCAGCCCTCTTCCTATGTGGTCTACTCAGCCACCAGGCTGGACCTCAGCTTTTAGACTCCAGGCAAAGTTTGGATCTATCCTACAGATATAGGATAGGAGACCTCTGTAATGATCACTCGGAAACACAGTTTCTACTTCTACTTTATTTTGTCAGAATTTCTTTATTTATTTTAAAATTGTTATTGGAGTGTAGTTGCTTTATAATGTCATGTTACATTCTGCTGTACAGCATAGTGAATCAGCTATACATATATCCCCTCTTTTTTAGACTTTCTCACAGTTTCTAATTTTAAAATGAATGAGGCAGAGTGTAAAACTGCGTTTTATTTTTCAAATTTATTGCCATGTTACCTTTAGGGTCATCCTAATTTTGGATGCTGACAGTGATAAAGTAAGGAGAGAAACTATGATATATATTTGAATAGCATTTAAAATATTGCAGAAAGCTTCTCCTCTACCATCTAATTCTCTCAATAAACTAAAGTCATTATTATCCTCCTCCTTCAGATAAGGAATCTATGGCTCAGAAAGCTTCTCCAGTTTGGCCATGTCCCTATAAATGGTAAGTCACAGAAATGGGGCTAGGAACCAGATGTCTTACCTCCAAATATCATGCTCCTTATTAACACCTCACTTTCTTCATTTTATGCTGGGAAAAATGCCCTTATCTAAATAATTTGATAACCCATTTGAAGGACTGAAAATGTCACACATGAGAGCAACAGTTGTGTATTCAGTAGAGGGAGGTTTGGAGCATAATATAAACTTATTTTTCCAAAGGTCAGATTCGACTCCATAGTGGCCAGACGGCATAAATCACCCTCCAGGGCCCCGGCCATCCCTCTGACAGGAGTTTGCAGACACAGGACCTCGCAGAAGTCTCAAACCTGTGACAGAGGCTTCTCTGAGAAGAGCTTCAGTGTTGCTGCATGGGATGCTGTGTGACCGCAGAGACAGACAGGGGGGAGTGGGGGATACTGGAGAGAGCTGAAGCAAAAGCCCGAGCCATCCTTTCAAATTGCATTGATCAAAGGAGAATTTTAGACGTGAGTGGATGAGAGTTCTTACGAGTGAATCTTCCGAGGGGTAGGGGAGGGCCAAACCTGGCTCATTATCACCAAGTAATACTGCAGAGTAATTCGCTACTTCAGTCTCATCCCTCTGCCCTCTGTGAGCCACTACAGAAGTAAATACTTTGGAGTACTTTACTACGTGTTCTGGCAGGTCTTGTGGTCTCCATCTGCAGAAAAGCAGCGTTTGCCCAGACTTGAAATGTCAGCTTGATCCATTCAGAGATTTCAGATTAAAAACAAAAATTGAGCATGATTAATAGACCCAGAAAAGAATGTCAGAATCGAATATGCGTTGCGAAAGTACTTGAGAAGCTGCCAGGGAGCATATGGCTTGATCCTCTATTAAATAAAAGGAAGTAGAAGTTGACAGGTGGGGAAGCAATGCAAATAAGCACTTAAAAAATGTAAAGAATCGGCCATCTTGACCCAGTAATTCTATTCAGGGGAATTCATTCTAAAGAAATAACTCAACAGAAGCTCGAAGGCTTCTTTCAAAGACTTTTCTCTTCAGTGGTATTGAAAATGGCAAAAACAATATGAAAGAAGAACAAATAAACCACTGGAGAACAGTTTAATAAATTACAGCAATATTATGGAAATGTGTTAAATTTTGTATTGGGTAAAGCCTTTCATTGAACTTCCAGAAAGTTCCCAAAGGATGTATTTTAATCCCACTTATGATGAGAACTTGCTTTCAGATATGAATCATCTTAAGTCATTGCCTTTCCATTGTGTACTTTCCTTCGATGTTGCTATTTGTTTCATAATCGGTAGAAACTCAGGAACATACAGATTTTAAAACTAATTCTAAGGTGCTTTGCAGGCTTATGCAACATCCTCAAGAGGGAGGACTCTGCAAGGAAGAGCAAAATATTGACCAGGGGGATCTCCTTAGGAGAACAGGGTCAGCCAGAAGAAACTCGCAGGAGCGTTAATTTAATATTGCTGGCTGAGATCTTCAAGGTGGGCTTCTCAGGTGGTGTTACTGGTAAAGAACCCACCTGCCAATGCAGGAGACATAAGAGACACAAGTTTAATCCCTGGGCCAGGAAGATCCCCTGCAGTTGGAAATGGCATCCCATTCCAGTACTCTTGCCTGGAAAATTCCATGGACAGAGGAGCCTAGTGGGCTACAGTCCATGGGGTCACAAAGAGTTGGACATGAATTAGTGACTGAGCACATCTTCAGGTTGAGAAATTTTTAGACTAAATTATTTATTCTTTCTAAGGACAGATGAGTAACTTGCAAGGAGGAATTTTTCCTAACATTTTTGTGCATGGAAATTGGAAAAGCTTTGGAGTCAGACCAAGCTGGGTCATTAATGACAGTGAGAGCCAATATTTACTGAGCACTTGGAATAGATCAGACACAGTCTATACCCAAATTTTTACTGATTTAATCATTGCAACAGCTCTTTGAATTAGATACGTCTGTTATCCTTATTTTGCAAATGAGGAAGAACTAGAACACAGGGAGATTAAGTAACTTGCCCAGGGTTACTAGATTGGTTAACCATGAAGCATATTATCACTTAAATGCTGGTTATAGACACCAGCTGGGCCATTTGTTGGGCTATCCTGTCTTTTCATTTTAAGTGGCTTGAGGTACTCAGGTAACTGTGCTGTGCTTCAAACCCTTTCACCTGTTTCCTGATCTCCTGGCTTGAGCCACTGCCTTGCACTTTTTTGACCATTACTGCCCTAAAAGAGGGGCTTCCCAGGTGGCACTAGTGGTAAAGAACCCGCCTGCCAATGCAGGAGAAATAAGCGTGTCAGGTTCGATCCCTGGGTTGGAAAGATACCCTGGAGGAGAGTATGCTCCAGTATTCTGCTTGGAAAATCCCATGGACAGAGGACCCTGGCGAGCTACAGTCCATAGATGGCAAAGATTGGGCATGACTGAAGCAACTTAGCATATACACATGAACCCTAGAAGTTTGGAAGCCTGATCCCTTTTCAGCACTGATCTCAATTGCAATTTGCCCTTAGCAACTTGGTTTTCTCCATCTGGGGTCTATAGGAGCCCACACCTCAGGGCCTCTCCGTGGAAGCAGATTGCTCTAAAGCTGATGAAGGATCAGGGCCCCTCACATACAGCATTCCCTTGCAAGACCCTGTTCCTACTTGTGTATTCACATTTTTCAAACTTTTTCTTAAATAGATTTCTCCCTCCCCCCACCCCACCCCCAGAATTGCATGAACTCAGTCTCACAAATACAGTGGAAGTAAAAAATAGATTCAAGGGATTAGATCTGATAGAGTACATCATGTAAAATGCCAGGCTGGATGAGGCACAAGCTGGAATCAAGATTGCTGGGAGAAATATCAATAACCTCAGATACACAGATGACACCACCCTTATGGCAGAAAATGAAGAGAAGCTAAAGCGTTTCTTGATGAAAGTGAAAGAGGAGAGTGAAAACATTGGCTTAAAACTCAACATTCAGAAAAGTAAGATCATGGCATCTGGTCCCATCACTTCATGGCAAATAGGTGGGGAAACAATGGAAACAGTGAGAGACTTTATTTTGGGGGGAGGCTCCAAAATCACTACAGATGGTGACTGTAGCCATGAAATTAAAAGACACTTGCTCCTTGGAAGAAAAGTTATGACCATTCTAGACAGCATATTAAAAGGCAGACATTACTGACAAAGGTCTGTCTAGTCAAAACTATGGGTTTTCCAGTAGTCATATATGAATGTGAGAGTTGTGCCGTAAGTAAAGCTGAGTGCCATAGAATTGATGCTTTTGAACTATGGTGTTGGAAAATGCCGGGAGCTGCCACGGGAGATCCCACCCATGACAAGGTCATGTGGAAGAGAACTGTTAAGCAAAGCTTCAGGACTCAGTGGGCTCCCTAGGCTTTCTCGAGCATCTACCCCAAAACGAGAGTCTGTCTGTTTTACTGTTTCATAACATTTACCAACTCCTCTGACATTAACAGGGGGTTAACTCTGACCACCTTTCTCTGGAGAAAATCAACTTAGGGCTATAGCTAATAAGTCTCCTGGACATGAGAGGAATATTTCAAATCACACCCCCTCTGTTAGCGTTCTAGCTTGCTTGGCAGGTGTATCCAGACACTTAGAGCTATGCATACAATTATTAACAGCCTCCCAATTGTGAGAAGCACGCAAAGCCTAAAACATAGAGCCTTTCAAAGAGTTAAAAGTTATTAGAGTAGTGCTAGTGCTGGTGTAGGATTTCATTACTGGGCCAATGCTTGTTGCTAAGTTCCCATATCTCTTATCCACTGTGCACCTGAGAATGCATTAGTTAACATAATGAGAATGCAAGAGAAACACGTGTAGCCTTGAATTTAACCATATCAGACTTCTGAGCTCACTGGTTCTTTCTTGTAACTCACTGCACCTGTGAAAAACGTAACTCTGGCATTTTTCTGAGACTGACATAGATTAGAAACATAAAGAAAAAAAACCCTTTGAGGGAAAATAAGTTTTTTGGTTGAGCAGCCTTTATCAAAAGAGGGTCACAAAATGTTCACAGGCCTCCAAGGCCAGAAGATACTGTATACAACATCATTTGTGGGAAAGGTATGCAGAAAAAATCATGGTTTCGATAAGGGCAAGACTACTGGAACGTTGGGCTGACTCTGTATGACCTTGCAATTTTCACTCCCCTCTATGTACAAAAGGTATATAAGAACCGTTTAGAAATAAAGCTATGGATCTCGCTCATCAAAGCAGCTTGATCTCCTCGTGTCAATCATTTTCTTCCTCTTACTCTCTCTTTCAGGCTAGTTCCCATCTGGAGTACAGAGATCCGCCGTGTCTACTAATTTTGCCTGGGTTTCTAAGACCTGAACGGGGAGGCGCCCTGCGTCTTCACTCCCTTGGGAGACCGGGAAGGCACCTGCGGCCTCACGTAGATGGTGCAAGTCTCTTGTCTTGAGACTTTATTGATTTTCTGTATAAACCAAGGAACATCAGCCTCTTTTCTTCTCTCCTTATTTTCTTATCTACTACATTCTTATCTGTCTCTCGCTCTCTATATCAATCGCAATTGCCGACGCCGTTCCTCCTTCGGGTTTCTCTGGGCAGGACCCCGGCAGGACTCTTGAGAGTCCCTTGGGCTTCAAGGAGATCCAGCCAGTCAATCCCAAAGGAAATCAGTCCTGAATATTCATTGGGAGGACTGATGCTGAAGTGAAAACTTCAATATTTTGGCGACCTGATGCAAAGAACTGACTCATTTGAAAAGACCCTGAAGCTGGGAAAGATTGAAAGCAGAAGGAGACAATAGAGGATGAGCTGGTTGGATGGCATCATCAACTTGGTGGATATAAGTTGAACAAGCTCTAGGAGTTGGTGATGGACAAGGAGGCCTGGCGTGCTGCAGTCCATGGGGGCACAAAGAGTCGGACACGACTGAGCAACTGAATTTAAATGTGTTCCTGTAGCTGATTTACTTTGCTATATAGTAGAAATGAATACATTTTAACTAAAAAACAAACTCCTCCCTCTCACCCCTAAAGACTTGCTGATGCTTTCTGAGTTATAATTTCCGTATTTGTAAAATGGAAATGTTGGGGATCAGGTGAAATTCTTATAAAATTCTTGATCTTAGCAGCTGCATATTAATGTTACTCTTTCTGTCATTCTAGTAACTTCTGGGTCCCGGCAGGTTTCCCCCAGGCAATTCTGATACAGAATACTTTGTCTTGTTTTCTCCACATGTTCTCCCAATACTTATGAAACCATTGACCCTTCTGCTGGATATGACGTATATCATCTCCACTAAATCTTATGGTTTAATAAATCTTTGATTTTTAACACCANCCGGCAGGTTTCCCCCAGGCAATTCTGATACAGAATACTTTGTCTTGTTTTCTCCACATGTTCTCCCAATACTTATGAAACCATTGACCCTTCTGCTGGATATGACGTATATCATCTCCACTAAATCTTATGGTTTAATAAATCTTTGATTTTTAACACCATCCAGACCTGGTCCATGTGTTCCTGTTTGCTCTAAGTTAGGCAGCTATGATTTAGGCTGGATTTGAAAATGATCTGGAGACGGATGATGGTCTGTGTATTGTATCTCAGCCTATCACCCCTGTTAATCTGTATTAGAACCCTATTCTCCTCCTTCACACCCTCATTTCAAGTTATAGATATTGGTTTGCTTCTTAGTGTATGATCAGTGTTTCTCATTCGTCTGTAAACTTCATGGAACCAAAGGCACATCTGTTCCCTTCACAGACACCTAGCATAAAGCCAGGCGTATAGTAGCAACTCAACAAACGCTTTTTTGTATGCAGGTAGCCATGAAGATGGTAAAGGCAAGAACATTCGTCAGAGGCGAGGCCCTGCGATTTATCCAAACGTGGCTCCGTCTGCACCGGCTCTCCCCTTCTGTTGTACACAGACGTTCACTGGTTCTTCGTATCTCAGCAAGTTCTGTTTGTCACCCCCCTTTCTTCCTCCAGTCCTCTTCCTTCACCTTGGTTGTTCCCCTTTCACATCCGCACACAAAATATCCTTTTTTCTCTTCCTCTGGCTNTTTTTTTTTTTTTTTTTGACTTAAGAACATCTATTCAATAATTTAAATTCTTCAGAAAACATCAAAAATGAATTACCATTTTATTGTAAACATAATCAATATAAATCTTAAACTTCAAAAAAAGAATATAATCCCCAATAGCATCACAAATCTCACCTCCTTCAGAGGCACATGTATATCAAAATTAATAAAAAGACCTGAACAGAATTGACCTGTCAATTACAATAAGGGAAAGAGGAAATTTTTTAACAGGGATGATCCCAGGAAGATTACAGCTGTGAAAGGTAACAAGGTGCCTTAAAATTTTCATTTTAAAATTCTGTGGAGGCTCCTTGATGGTCCATTCAATTATTCAGATTTGATCGTCTCAGGAAGCAGTCACCAACAGCAGTTCTGGGATGCTAGTTCGAACTTGCATTTGGAGGGTGAGCTGCCTTCAAAGCTTGATCTAGATCATCCAGTAGGTCTTGTTTATCCTCTAGGCCCACTGAGAGCCGCATAAGTGTGTCACTAATTCCAAGGACTTATCTGTCGCTCTTAGGCACTGATGCATGGATCATGATTGCCGGAAGCTCAGCAAGACTTTCGTATCCTCCCAAGCTCTCAGCCAGAGTAAATAACTTTAGGTTCTTGAGGAAAGTTTCAGCATGTTGAAGAGAACCCTTGATATAAAAGGTGATCATCTCAGGCCAACCTGTGCACTGACGCTTGGCCAGCTCATGTTGAGGATGAGAAGGTAGCCCAGGATAAATAACCTTTTCCATCTGAGGATTTGACTCCCAAAACTGAGCAACTGCCATTCCATTTTCAAAATGCTTCTCCATGCGGACTTGTAGAGTCTTCAGACCTCTATTGCAGAGGTAACAGTCAATAGGAGATGGAACTGCTCCAAGAGAATTTTGCAAGAAATAGAGCCTATTATGAAGGCTCCCAGAATTCAGCGACACTAAGCCCATTACAACATCACTGTGGCCATTCATTTATTTTGTTGCTGAATACATACAAATATCAGCTCCCAGAGACAAAGGCCGCTGGAAATATGCTGACATAAAAGTGTTATCCACAACCAAAATGATGTCTCCATGTTTATGGACCGTATGTGCACAGGCTTCAATGTCAATCATCTTCAAGCTAGGGTTTGTGGGGGTTTCAATCCAAACAAACTTGGTTTTTGGTGTAATAGCTGCCTCTAGCAATTTGGTTTTGGAAAAATCAACAAAAGAAATCTTTAATCCAAATTCAGTTGCCACCTGCCTGAAGTACCTGTTTGTACCTCCATACACACCATCCATACAAATAATTTGGTCTCCTGCTTTTAAAAGATGGATAATGGTCACAGCGGCTGCTAAACCTGAAGCAAAGGCCAAACTGTACTTAGCCCCATCCAGTGCCGCCACTGCTTTTTCCAAGCAATTCCGGGTGTACTCAAAACCCGAGTGCTGGCCAGGAGCCCCTTGCTTGAACATGGTGGACAGCGAGATGGGGAGCACTACAGCCTGGGAGGCCCATTGATCCGGTTCTTGGCCCACGTGGATGGCCTGCGTGGCGAAATGCTGGAACCTAGGCAGGAATCCGTGTGGGGAGGCTTCTTTTTCCTGCATGCTGAGCTGCAAAGAAAGGAAAGAGTAAAAGAGCGAGGAAGATAAAACTATGAAACTGGTGCATCAGGACTTGAAAAAGACAGAAGAATCAGGTGAATGGGAGGTAAAGGTACGCAGGGGGAACCAGCAGCGAGTGCACAAGAGCCCTATAGTGATGCTTTCTAAGGTCCACTTGACTTCACATTCCAGGATGTCTGGCTCTAGATGAGTGATCACACCATCGTGATTATCTGGGTCATGAAGATCTTTTTTGCACAGTTCTTCTGTGTATTCTTGCCACCTCTTCTTAATATCTTCTGCTTCTCTTAGGTCCATACCATTTCTGTCCTTCATTGAGCCCATCCTTGCATGAAATATTCCCTTCTTATCTCTAATTTTCTTGAAGAGATCTGTAGTCTTTCCCATTCTGTTGTTTTCCTCTATTTCTTTGCGTTGTTCACTGAGGAAGGCTTTCTTATCTCTCCTTGCTATTCTTTGTAACTTTGCATTCAAATGGGAATATCTTTCCTTTTCTCCTTTGCTTTTCACTTATCTTCTTTTCACAGCTATTTGTAAGTCCTCCTCAGCCATTTTTCTTTTTTGCATTTCTTTTCCATGGGATGGTCTTGCTCCCTGTCTCCTGTCCAATGTCACCAACCTTCGTCCATAGTTACATTCATACAATGCGATATTTTTCAGTCATAAAAAAGGAAAATAATGATACATGCTACAACATGGAAGAACCTAGAAAACATTGGTTTATATAAAAAACCTAGATATAAAATGTCACATATTGTATGATCCCATTTTATGACATGTCCAGAGTTAGCAAATCCATAGAGACAGAAAACAGGTTAATTCTTGCCAGGAACTGCAGGAACAGGAAATGAAAAATGATCACCTAATGGGTATGGACTTTTATTTGTGTTGATGAAAATGCCTGGAACTAGATAGTTGCAAAAGTTGTACAACATGACCAGCTTATTAAATGTCACTAATCGTAAATTTTATGTGTATTTTACCAAAATGTTTTTAAAAGGGAAAAAGAGATGGTTTAAAAGAGAAAAATTGAGTAACTTGACTGTATTGTTGTTCAGTCACTCATTCGTGTCTGACTCTTTGTGACTCCATGGACTGTAGCAAGCCAGGCTTCCCTGTCCTTGCCCATCTCCTGGAGCTTGCTCAAACTCATGTTCATTGAGTCATGATGCCATCCAACCATCTAGTTCTTTGTCATCCCCTTCTCCTCCTGTCTTCAGTCTTTCCCAGCATCAGGGTCTTTTCTAATAAGCTGGCTCTTCTCATCAGGTGGCCAGAGTTTTGGAGCTTCAGCTTCAGCCTCAGTATCCCCAATGATTATTTAGGATTGACTGATTTAATCTCCTTGCAGTCCAAAGGACTCTTGAAAGTCTTCTCCAACACCACTTTTCAAAAGCATCAATTCTTGGGCACTCAGCCTTCTTTATAGACTTCCCTGGTGGCTCAGACAGTAAAGCGTTTGCCTACAATGCGGGAGACCAGGGTTCGATCCCTGGGTTAGGAAGATCCCCTGGAGAAGGAAATGGCAACCCACTCCAGTTCTCTTGCCTGAAAAATCCAATGGATGGAGGAGCCTGGTAGGCTATTGTCCATGGGATTATATGGATGATTATTTAGGATTGACTGATTTAATCTCCTTACAGTCCAAAGGACTTTCAAAAGTCTTCTCCAACACCACTTTTCAAAAGCATCAATTCTTCGGCACTCAGCCTTCTTTATGGTCCAACTCTCAGATCCATACATAACTACTGGAAAAACCATAGCTTTGACTAGACAGACCTTTGTTGGCAAAGTAACATCTCTGCTTTTTAATNACTTTTCAAAAGCATCAATTCTTCGGCACTCAGCCTTCTTTATGGTCCAACTCTCAGATCCATACATAACTACTGGAAAAACCATAGCTTTGACTAGACAGACCTTTGTTGGCAAAGTAACATCTCTGCTTTTTAATATGCTGTTTAAGTTGGTCATAGCTTTTGTTCTAAGGAGCAAGTATCTTTTAATTTCAAGGCTGAAGTCACCATCTGCAGTGATTTTGGATTCCAAGAAAATAGTCTGTCACTGTTTCCATTGTTTCCCCATCTTTTGCCATGAAGTGATGGGACTGGACACTGTTATCTTAGTTTTTTGAATGTGTAGTGTAGCACATCAAATAAACGGTGGTTTCAAAATCATGTAAGGAAAACACTTTTCAGGATCTCCAAGTTGTTTGATCTGCACACAGTGAGGTATATGTATTGGAGGAGGGAATGAAGGCAAAGACCGAGGTCAAGGAAGAATCAGTTTCCATTATGAATACACCTACCTTGTAAGGTGATAGAGACAATCCTAGAGGCACAGACACAGGAATGGGGGCACTCAGGAAGAGGTCACCAACCTGTCACTTCAGTGAGGATCTTCTCTCATGACATGCCCCTCCATAGAAGAACTGTGTCCTCTGGGTTTCTGGATAGAGAAAGTGCTGCTGAAACAGAATAAACACAGCAGTCAGTCATTATCCATCTTCTACCCCAAACAAACAGTAAAGTTAGAAATATTCATTTCTATACCTCAGATATCTCTTTTGTAAAATGAAGATAATAATAATAGTTCCTATTTTGTAATTCTGCCTCAGCATCAATAAGTTAATACACACAAAGTCCCTAGGATCGTGACTGGCCCAGTCAACACCTGTAAATGTTTGCTCTTATTACCTTGATGGTTTCCATAAAGTGTCCCTCAGATCTTTCCATTTTTATCATATATGATAAAACTGAGTGCTATCATATCTGGAATGTTTGCCCAAGAACAATACATTTTGTTAACCTAGGACTAATCACCCAAACCTGACCTCGTGGGAAGTGGCATTATCTATCATTTCATTTGTATTTTACAACTGCAGAATAAATTGCCTTCCTGGTTACTTCATTTTCTTTGATGACAGAGAAAAAGTGTTTTTTTCAGGTTAGCCTGTACTTGTCAATGGAGAACTTAGTGGCACTATTAGGAGACTCCAAAAAAATTAATATAACACAATAACATAATGAAGTATACCAAATAGTCTGGGGAAAAGATGATTTTTCAGATTTCCAAGAAAAAAATATGCTTTTTATTGCATAAACACTATAATCCTTCATTCAGATTACTAAAGAGGACAAAGGCAAGAAAATGTTAAGCATTTTATAGGCTGCAACTGTCCATCATGCTTTAGTGCTTTCTGCACCACGATTCACTAATCAACTCTCTCTCACACAGACTCATTATGGAAAATGTGTATCAGTAAAATGTGAAAATGAGCCCTCCTCACTGTAACCAGGCTTGAGGAAAGAAGAATTTTAAATCTTGACATTTGAGACTGTTTGTTAGTGACAACAGTGTGACAAGTAGGTCATTAATCCTATTTTACCAGACGGTGAAATAAGCCAAAATTGCTATGAACAAGTAACAATATAAATAGTCTTCTAACAAACAAAGTCCTTACGATTCTTGACTCTAAACCAAGAGCTTAGACTTTTTCTGTTTGGGGTCATATAGTAAGTATCTTAGGCCTTGCAGGTGATAAAGTCTCTGCCAGAGCTACTCAATTCTGCCGCTGTAATGTAAACATGGCCGTAGATAACATGTAAACAAATGGGCCTGACTGTGTTCCAATAATACTTTATGTAAACATGCTACAACATGGATGAAACATGAAACATTATGGCAAGTTAAATAAGCCAGACACAAAAGAACAAACACTGTATGGTTCTACTTATATGAGGTAACTAGAATCGGCAAATTCATGGAGACAGAAAATAATAGTCGTTATCTAGGTTTTGCAAAGGGAGGAATAGGTACAGAGTTTAAATTTGGGATGATGAAAAAGTTCAGGAAATAGATAGTGGTAATGACTGTACAGCATTGTGCATGTATTTAATGCTACTTGCACACTTAAAATGGTGAAATGGTACGTTTTATGTACAGTTTACTGCAATTGAGAAAACTTCATTTTACAAAAACATGCACTTGGCCCTCAAGTCTAAGTTTGCTGACCCCTGAGCTAAATGATCATTTGTCGAGCTGACTGTGCTTCTTTCTTCCCTTCCTACATCTTTGCTGTTGTTTCTGCTGCTGCTGCAGCTGCTCTTTATTTCATTCCTTGACTAAACTGTGCAGTCAAATGTTGCCTTGTGTGCAAGGGAAAAGAAAACCATTTGCATTCACTGGGACCAGTTTTTTCTAGATGTAGTCCATTCTGAAACCCCCATTTTTTGCAGGTGATGGAGCTCTAGAACTGTGAATATGAGTATGCTGTTCGATGCATATGAAAATGACCCTTTTCACATACCCCAAAACATTAGAGGATAAACTAGGACTGGTGTTCACTTTTTCTGCTGGGATCTACAGATTTTCCCTTTCCTTTCCCTAGTTTTTCAGTGCCTAGCAGCATAAATGAAGGTGCTAGTGTTAGGGCACTCAGGCTATGACTGTCAGTAGAGCTGTTGTTTGCAAGATTATTGGATCTTAACAGGGTGACCCATTGGCCTGGACTAACAACTTGTGTCTACCCAATTAGGTCAATTGATCTTGAGTTAATCATTTTCAGAAGACAGTGATGAGTGCTTAACCTCTGAAGACAAACCCGATTCCTCAAAATAGAAACTCGGGCAATTAAAAAACTGAGATTTTTAAAAGGGAACCTATTTGAAAATATATATTATTTTTGGAAGATACCTTTAGTGAACTAACTCAGTCTACTGAGACCTCTTAAAGATTAGAATCCCTAATTTACTTCAGAGTCTAATCCATCAAAATTGATGACCTAAGAACTGACTTGGGTAAACCACCTTTGACAGAGCCATAATAGTAAGAATAATCAATCCTCTGTCTTTAACTAATGAAATGAAAATTATTTTGCTGAAGTGAGAGAAGACAAGGCTCTTGATTTCAAATAGATTTTTAGCTAAATAAAAGAATAAAAAAACTATCACTTTTGTTAGGTCACTCATCATGCTACAGTTTTAAAGCATCCCAGTATCTGCTTAAAAGACTAAAATCATATGACTTATATACTTCATTAATTATTAGTGTTTTTATTTTTTTCCCTAATTCCTATCATGAATCTTTGTGTCAAAGTAGAAAAGACCTTGAATCTAGAAGTCTCATAAGTGCAAATATCAGATAAACCTCAACAATATCATTTGATACCAAAATAGATTGTTTAAAATTTTTAAGGCCATTTCTGCTTTTTTCTTTCAACACTTGGCCCTGCTACAAATTAGACACTAATTGATGGAAAACAACTTTTAGTCTTTCTAAGCCTAAATACTGTTTTCAATTAAAATGAGAAATATATTTGTATTCAAAACTCCATTTTCTTAAAATCTCTTTAATCTGCACATGATAAAAATTATGTTAAAATATTTTATAAGGTGAAATACAGAAACATCACATGATAGTCAACTTTAGCTGTAAATCCATATACATTGTGCAGATGCTCAGATATAAGGGGGAAGACAGCAATGATGTCTGAAAATTTATAGTCACCAAAATGATTAGGTTACAACATTCACTTCTAAGCACTTGAAGTATTTACAGATCACTTGAAAAATCACTCTAGTTTGCAGGATGTTACCTGTTGACCTTTGAAAGTGGAAGCAAGTGAATTTTGCCATCAGTATCCTCCGTTCATTTTGAAGTGTAATATAGTGTCATTGGTTCTCCAATATACAGTGCCAATTTCCCACTGATGTCTTGTATCTTGAGTTTCTTTTCCCTTGTTAGAAAAGTGTAGTGATGAAATAAGTGCAGTAACTTTGATCACAGAAAGCTTGTGTGATTACATAGTGTTTCCAGCACAATCCACAATGTTCTGACACTGGAAATAGCACAATGATAAGAAAGATCAAAAAGCTTGTCAGGAAAGTTTGGCGAGTGTAGCCTCAGGTGAAAAGGTGGTAGCTTTGAATACTTAGAAAAAGAATGTACATGTGGAAAATAAGTTGCCTTCTCCTGGTCATTTTTAGGAGATCTTTTTGTGAGGCTCATTTTTCTTTTAAAAAGACAGAATGTCATAAAGAAAGTGAAATGTTTCTCTTCTGAGAAGAAACATTCTTGGAAAGGATTGCTCCCAGACTGAACAGGACATGAACTATTGTTAGAATTACATAAATAATTCCTTCTTTAAAACTGACTTATAATTCTGCAATTTGACAAGCTTTGACTAGCTGCACTAATTGGACTCACACAAATACAGCCCAGTTTCCCTTTGAAAACTGTGGGCCACCCTGCTGGTATTTTCCCTTGGTAATTATTACTCCCCAGGGCCCTAAGTGCTGAGCATTCCAAAATACCTGTTTTTGTCCCTTTCAATTATTTCTCTCTGACTATGCATAAAATTGGTTAGAACAAAAGCTTTTACTTAAGCCCAGGTGATACTACCCTTTTATCTTTGGTTGTTTCTTGTTTTTGAATTTCTTATCATGAGAGCTTGTATTCACCATGAGTAGCTACTACAGCACATTCCCAACTCTGCTGGTAGTCACAATGTACACTCTTGACTATATGTGCAAAAGAGAGAATAAAGGATCCTTCCATGTCTCTGATGTTCCTTAACCTCAGAGGCACCTGAGATCACATATTTACCCAAAATACACCTCTGAAACCAATCTCTAGGATTCTATCAGATGCTGGCTTATGCACTTTAAATATAGATACTTCACTTCCTCAAAAAGCAAAGTAGGTAGTTATTATCATGTCTACTTCACAAGTATGGAAACTGGCTAGGGGGTGTTGAGAAACTTGACCAAGGTCTTCCTGGCTAGTAAACATTGAAATCAGGATTTAACCTCCTTTCTAACACCAAATTCCATGCTCCCTCCATCACTTGCATCAAACGTCACCAAAGCTTCTTGGTTCTCTTCTTGACATGTAAAATCTGCAAGAGTCATCGTGGTAAAAAGCTTATTTTCTTAAAAAGAACTTAGATGTTTTATTTTATATTGTTTATTTATGACTGCAGTGGATCTTCTTTGCTGAGTATGGCCTCTCTCTAGTTGTGGCTACCAGTAGCTACTCTCTGGTTGCAGTGCACGGGCTTCTCATTGCAGTACCTTCGCTTGTTGTGGAGCACAGGCTCTTGGGCATGCAGGCTCAGTAATTGCAGCACTCAGGCTCTCAATGTGGGCTCAGTTGTTGTGGAATATGGGCTTAGTTGCTTTACCTCACAGCATGTGGAATCTTCCTGGACCAGGGATCAAATCCGTGTCCCCTGTATTGGCAGGCAATCTCAAACACTGGACCACCAGGGAAATCCAAAAAGTTAAAATTTTAGAAGCAACATATCAGAAAACACATGTTCTACATGTATGGTACATTGCTAATATGCTTTAATTAATGATTAAAATATATAAAAAATACTGAGAGCTAATACACCAAAATATTAACACTGGGTATCTTTTGGTCAATTACTGATAATGTTTACTTTTTTCTTATACTTTTCTTTATCTTACTATCTTTCTATAATAAATATGATACTTTTAAATATTGTGTTTACTTAAAATGCAAGAAATGTCCCTATTTAAATGCAAATGGTATAATGGGCTTGATTTTGCAGAGTATCTTACACATTTGTCGTTTGTCTTTGACAATTGACAATTCAGTTGACAATTATCGTTGGGCTTCACATGTCAGTGAATATTTTAATGTCCAATGGAGGGCTTTTATATGCAAAATGAATCACTTAGAGTTGTCTAAATATGCAATTTGTAATGGTAATTAATTAAAAGACTGAGTTTTTCTTCAACCAATCAGTTTTCTTCAACATAATCAATTTAAATAAATTCAACTTAAAATTCTTGCTAGTTTATTTATGAATTACATAATTTTATTAAAAATAAATACAATCACTTTTACTTCTTGGTTAATTTTAACTAAGTTTAATTTAGTAGGTGATCTCATGTCATTGTTAAAACCCATTCAGAAAACTTACTTCACTAAATTCCCCTTAAACATCTTAACCTACATGAGCAAATTAATTTTTTTTTCTTAAATACATCACATTCACAGTAAGGCCAGTTTATACACTAAAGCAATTTTTATAAGTTCTTGGCAGCTTTTAAAAATATAACAAATAGAATTTACAACTTTAGTAAGCATTCAAACAACTGTTAATAAGCTTAATTAATTCCATTCTCTAATTCATGTCAAATTTGTCACAAATATCAATCAGGCATTTCTAATTAAAAGAACGAACAAGGCAAATAATTAGATTTTCTAACATGTCAGAAATTCTCTAACATGCTTTTCTTGGACTGCATATAAGGAATGGAAATCATCATTGTGACTTAAAATATATTCTGCATAAACTGATTGCTGCAGGATTAACACTATCTATAGATCTTCATTACCGCTATAATTATGTGTACAATGTTCTAGGTTTGCAAAATCATTTCTCCAGGAGTAGAGATTACTGTCTCCAGCAGAGCCACATTGCTTGGGTAAAGATTCAGAACTGCAGATCTGGATAGTTGATTTGAATTTGGGGACTAGAATGTGAGATCAAATCTGTGCTTCTTTTCCCAATCCTGAGTTGCTTGCCATATCAACAGGGGAATTCAAAAGCATGCTTTTAGCTGCCATATAATTTTACACCCCCCTAAAACATTCCCTGAAAATATTTAAAATTTCACCTTTACACATTTTTAAAAACTTTTTTGTGGACTGATTTAAATAGATGAAATTCTGCACCACCCTATGGAATCCTGCTAACTGCCTTCAATTAGACTTAGTTGAGTTCTGTACCCATTTCATGGTTATAGCATCTTTTTTATATGTTGCTCATTATCTATCTCCTCGACCACTATTTGATAGGCATTCTATTAACAATAAAGTAACAATATCTTACTTGTAGATTATATAGTCACAAAATGTTTATAACTTGCCTTAGATCTATACTACAGCACAAGAAAACATTATATCCTTGTTAATTTATTAAGATTATATTTAGATAGCTGGCTTGTTAATACATTAAAATTATACTTAGATCGCAGTTGAGGGGCAGCTAGTTCATCTGACCATCAAACCCCAAGGGCAGCCATCACCCACCTATAATCATATAATAATAATCTTTCCCACATAGGGATGAAGCGTTACTCATAATGAATGTAGGATTTTGTAAACCCACTGCAGCACACCTAATTAACTTCATTTTTATTATTGTTTTCAGAAAGTCTGAGATAGATGCATAATAGAAATTATGGTCATCCTCCAAATTAGCACATTTTCAAATTTACCTTTGGCTATTATAATTGGGGCTGTTTCCAATTTTTAGTATCAAATAAAGTCACAGTGAACATGTATTTGATCATGAACATAGTTTTATTGTTCTGTTGGATTTTTTTCCTTAGAAAAAATTCCCAATAATGATATTATTACTCAGTGAGCAGATGGACTTAGTTCTGATTATTAATAGGTATTCTCTTTAATGTTTTCCAAAGAGTTTGTTTGATTACAACACTGTCAATATTTATTTGTTTTGTTTAGATGTTCTTTAATTTGGACAGATTCATAGATGTTAAGTGGTACTAAAATGTCACTGTGATTACTAGGGACAATAGATTTTTTGGTAACATTTGTTCACTATCTGCATTTTTACTTAAGTGTTTTACCTGTTTATAGCCTTTGTTCATTTACAACTAAGGCTTCATGTTTATCCCGTCAATTCATGTTAATTTTTTATATATTTAACTACTAACCTACTGGTGCTCACATTTTATACAACCTGGTCTTCTATTTAGTGGAGAAGGAAATGGCAACCCACTCCAGTACTCTTGCCTGGAAAATCCCATGGACAGAGGAGCCTGGTAGGCTACAGTCCATGGGGTTGTGGAGTTGGACACGACTGAGCGACTTTACTTTCATGCATTGGAGAAGGAACTAGCAACCCATTCCAGTATTCTTACCTGGACAGTCCCAGGGACAGAGGAGACTGGTGAGCTGCCGTCTATGGAGTCACACAAAGTTAGACATGACTGAAGCGACTTAGCTACAGCTGCTGCTTCTATTTAGTTTTATTATATTTTATACTTACGTTAAAATGATTTGTTTCAAATATTATGGCAGTAACACCAAGAAAGTAAGGGAATTCCAGAAAAACATCTGCTTCAAACAGTGTGAAAGCCTTTGACTATGAATCACAACAAACTGTAGAAAATTCTTAAAGAGATGGGAATACCAGACCACCTTACCTTCTCCTGAGAAACCTGTATGCAGTTCAAGAAGCACCAGTTAGAACTGGACATGGAACAAAGGACTGGTTCAAAATTGGGAAAGGAGTACATCAAGGCTGTATATTGTCACCCTGCTTATTTAACTTATATGCAAGAGTACATCATGTGAAATGCCAGGCTGGATGGATCACAAGCTGGAATCAAGATTTCCAGGAGAAGTATCAACAACCTCAGGTGTGCAGATGGTACCACTCTAATGGTGGAAAGGGAAGAGGAACTAGAGAGCCTCTTGATGAAGATGAAAGAGGAGAATGAAAAAGCTGGCATAAAACTCAGCATTAAAAACTAAGATCATGGCATCTGGTCCCATCACTTCATGGCAAATAGATGGGGAGAGAAGTGAAAACAGTGAAAGACTTAACTTTCTTGGGGTCCAAAATCACTGTGGAAGGTGATTGCAGCCATGAAATTAGAACACCCTTGCTCCTTAGAAAAGAAGCAATGACAACCTAGACAGCACATTACAAAGCAGAGACATTACTTTGCCAACAAAGGTCCATATAGTCAAAGCCATGGTTTTTTCAGTAGTCACGTATGGATGTGAGAGTTAGACCATAAAGAAGGCTGAGCGGTGAAGAATTGATGCCTTTGAACTGTGATATTGGAGAAGACTCTTAAGAGTCCCTTGGACAGCAAGGAGATCAAGCTAGTTAATCCTGATGGAAATCAACCCTGAGTATTCATTGGAAGGATTGTTACTGAAGCTAAAGCTCCAGTACTTTGGCTACCTGATGTGAAACGCCGATACACTGCAAAAAACCCTGACGCTGGGAAAGATTGAAGGCAAAAGGAGAAGAGAGCAGCAGAGGAAAAGATAGTTAAATAGCATCACCGACTCAGTGGACATGGATTTGAGCAAACTCTGGGAGGTAGTGAGGGACAGGGAAGCCTGGCATGCTGTGCTACTGTCCAGGGGTCACAAAGAGTTAGACATGACTTAGCAACTGAACAATGACAATAAATATGGCAATGAATCTAGCAGTCTTTGAATAGTGATTCTCTAGCTTTGTTTTAAGAAATATAATCTATTTTAAAATATATGATTGCTCTGTGAGGGCAATGACCATGTCCATTTATTCACAAGAATTTCCATAATCTAACAAACACATCCTGGCTCATGGTGGTTAGTCATCATTTTTTCTTTTTTTCTATCTAAAAATGAACAGCTTTTCCAGAATTGTTTGGCAATTAAATAAATTTAGGAAACACTGAAAATTACAGTCCACTTTATGAGTTTTATAATGTATATTAGTATGTTAAAGGCTCTGAGTAGTCCAGTTATTTCTTTAAAAAGCTTGATTAATTTTATTTACCCCCAAACTATACACATTTATTTAATCATAGAATGTTTATTGAGTAACATCACAGAACAAATTTCCAATAATGGGTTTCANCTGTTTATAGCCTTTGTTCATTTACAACTAAGGCTTCATGTTTATCCCGTCAATTCATGTTAATTTTTTATATATTTAACTACTAACCTACTGGTGCTCACATTTTATACAACCTGGTCTTCTATTTAGTGGAGAAGGAAATGGCAACCCACTCCAGTACTCTTGCCTGGAAAATCCCATGGACAGAGGAGCCTGGTAGGCTACAGTCCATGGGGTTGTGGAGTTGGACACGACTGAGCGACTTTACTTTCATGCATTGGAGAAGGAACTAGCAACCCATTCCAGTATTCTTACCTGGACAGTCCCAGGGACAGAGGAGACTGGTGAGCTGCCGTCTATGGAGTCACACAAAGTTAGACATGACTGAAGCGACTTAGCTACAGCTGCTGCTTCTATTTAGTTTTATTATATTTTATACTTACGTTAAAATGATTTGTTTCAAATATTATGGCAGTAACACCAAGAAAGTAAGGGAATTCCAGAAAAACATCTGCTTCAAACAGTGTGAAAGCCTTTGACTATGAATCACAACAAACTGTAGAAAATTCTTAAAGAGATGGGAATACCAGACCACCTTACCTTCTCCTGAGAAACCTGTATGCAGTTCAAGAAGCACCAGTTAGAACTGGACATGGAACAAAGGACTGGTTCAAAATTGGGAAAGGAGTACATCAAGGCTGTATATTGTCACCCTGCTTATTTAACTTATATGCAAGAGTACATCATGTGAAATGCCAGGCTGGATGGATCACAAGCTGGAATCAAGATTTCCAGGAGAAGTATCAACAACCTCAGGTGTGCAGATGGTACCACTCTAATGGTGGAAAGGGAAGAGGAACTAGAGAGCCTCTTGATGAAGATGAAAGAGGAGAATGAAAAAGCTGGCATAAAACTCAGCATTAAAAACTAAGATCATGGCATCTGGTCCCATCACTTCATGGCAAATAGATGGGGAGAGAAGTGAAAACAGTGAAAGACTTAACTTTCTTGGGGTCCAAAATCACTGTGGAAGGTGATTGCAGCCATGAAATTAGAACACCCTTGCTCCTTAGAAAAGAAGCAATGACAACCTAGACAGCACATTACAAAGCAGAGACATTACTTTGCCAACAAAGGTCCATATAGTCAAAGCCATGGTTTTTTCAGTAGTCACGTATGGATGTGAGAGTTAGACCATAAAGAAGGCTGAGCGGTGAAGAATTGATGCCTTTGAACTGTGATATTGGAGAAGACTCTTAAGAGTCCCTTGGACAGCAAGGAGATCAAGCTAGTTAATCCTGATGGAAATCAACCCTGAGTATTCATTGGAAGGATTGTTACTGAAGCTAAAGCTCCAGTACTTTGGCTACCTGATGTGAAACGCCGATACACTGCAAAAAACCCTGACGCTGGGAAAGATTGAAGGCAAAAGGAGAAGAGAGCAGCAGAGGAAAAGATAGTTAAATAGCATCACCGACTCAGTGGACATGGATTTGAGCAAACTCTGGGAGGTAGTGAGGGACAGGGAAGCCTGGCATGCTGTGCTACTGTCCAGGGGTCACAAAGAGTTAGACATGACTTAGCAACTGAACAATGACAATAAATATGGCAATGAATCTAGCAGTCTTTGAATAGTGATTCTCTAGCTTTGTTTTAAGAAATATAATCTATTTTAAAATATATGATTGCTCTGTGAGGGCAATGACCATGTCCATTTATTCACAAGAATTTCCATAATCTAACAAACACATCCTGGCTCATGGTGGTTAGTCATCATTTTTTCTTTTTTTCTATCTAAAAATGAACAGCTTTTCCAGAATTGTTTGGCAATTAAATAAATTTAGGAAACACTGAAAATTACAGTCCACTTTATGAGTTTTATAATGTATATTAGTATGTTAAAGGCTCTGAGTAGTCCAGTTATTTCTTTAAAAAGCTTGATTAATTTTATTTACCCCCAAACTATACACATTTATTTAATCATAGAATGTTTATTGAGTAACATCACAGAACAAATTTCCAATAATGGGTTTCAGAAATTATATACTAATATTATAGAACATTTATTTACCTAATTTTTTACTAATAAAGATATTTAGGATAGCTACCCACATAGAAAGCATTAGGGAAAAAACTATTAACTTAGTTTGTATATGAAGAAAAATATATATATTTCAAGAATGAAGAATAATTTTTACAGCATGCAGTACCAGCAAACCTACATTATAGAAAATATTCAAGAAGATTCTTCGATAAAAAGAATATGAGATCAGACAGATATTGGGACTAATGCAAAGAAATAAAGAAATTTATTATTTCTCTATTTGGACTTTATAGCATATATAAAAGTAAATTGTCAATAAAATCACAAAGATGGGAGGAAGATGGGGAGCTTCCTGTTGCAAAGTTCTTATATCTCACACAAAGCATATAATACTATTTGAAAGTAGATAATCATTAACTGCAGATGTATATTATAAACTCAAAGAAAAAATTCTGAGAAAATAACTTAAGGATATATAAACAATGTGTGGATCACAATAAACTGTGGAAAATTCTGAAAGAGATGGGAATACCAGACCACCTGACCTGCCTCTTGAGAAATCTGTATGCAGGTCAGGAAGCAATGGTTAGAAATGAACATGGAACAACAGACTGGTTCCAAATAGGAAAAGGAGTACGTCAAGACTGCATATTGTCACCGTGCTTATTTAACTTCTCTGCAGAGTACATCATGAGAAGCGCTGGACTGAAAGAAGCACAGCTGGAATCAAGATTGCTGGGAGAAATATCAATAACTTCAGATATCCAGATGACACCACCCTTATGGCAGAAAGTGAAGAGAAACTAAAAAGCCTCTTGATGAAAGTGAAAGAGGAGAGTGAAAAAGTTTCCTTAAAGCTCAACATTCAGAAAACGAAGAGTGGCATCTGATCCCATCACTTCATGGGAAATAGATAGGGAAACAGTGGAAACAGTGTCAGACTTTATGTTTTTGGGTTCCAAAATCACTGCAGATGGTGATTGCAGCCATGAAATTAAAATTACTCCTTGGAAGAAAAGTTATGACCAACCTAGATAGCATATTAAAAAGCAGAGACATTACTTTGCCAACAAAGGTCTGTCTAGTCAAAGCTATGGTTTTTCCAATAGTCATGTATGTATGTGAGAGGTGGATTGTGAAGAAAGCTGAGTGCCAAAGAATTGATGCTTTTGAACTGTGGTGTTGGAGAAGACTCTTGAGAGTCCCTTGGACTGCAAGGAGATCCAACCAGTCCATTCTAAAGGAGATCAA
>SJYV01018792.1:1693653-1742656 GCA_006410875.1 Neotragus pygmaeus | reverse complement strand
TAAAAAGCCTCTTGATGAAAGTGAAAGAGGAGAGTGAAAAAGTTTCCTTAAAGCTCAACATTCAGAAAACGAAGAGTGGCATCTGATCCCATCACTTCATGGGAAATAGATAGGGAAACAGTGGAAACAGTGTCAGACTTTATGTTTTTGGGTTCCAAAATCACTGCAGATGGTGATTGCAGCCATGAAATTAAAATTACTCCTTGGAAGAAAAGTTATGACCAACCTAGATAGCATATTAAAAAGCAGAGACATTACTTTGCCAACAAAGGTCTGTCTAGTCAAAGCTATGGTTTTTCCAATAGTCATGTATGTATGTGAGAGGTGGATTGTGAAGAAAGCTGAGTGCCAAAGAATTGATGCTTTTGAACTGTGGTGTTGGAGAAGACTCTTGAGAGTCCCTTGGACTGCAAGGAGATCCAACCAGTCCATTCTAAAGGAGATCAATCCTGGGTGTTCTTTGGAAGGTCTGATGCTAAAGCTGAAATTCCAATACTTTGGCCACCTCATGTGAAGAGTTGACTCATTGGAAAAGACTCTGATGCTGGGAGGGATTGGGGGCAGAAGGAGAAGGGGACGACCGAGGATAAGATGGCTGAATGGCATCACCGTCTCGATGGACCTGAGTTTGAGTGAACTCTGGGAGTTGGTGATGGACAGGGAGGCCTGTCATGCTTCAATTCATGGGGTTGCAAAAAGTCGGACACGACTGAGCAACTGAACTGAAACAATATATAAAAAGTAGAGGCAAAAATGAAATATAAAAATCTACTAATCTAAACACAAGCCAAAAAAAAGAATAAAATGTTTTTTTAAAAATGCTGTTTTACAGTCACTTAGTTGTGTCTGACTCTGCAACCCCATAGACTGCAGCACGCCAGGCTTCCCTGTCCTTCACTATACCCTAGAGTTTGCTCAAACTCATATCTATTGAGGCAGTGATGCCATCCAGCCATCTCATCCTCTCATCCCCTTCTCCTCCTGCCCTCAATCTTTCCCAGCATCAAGGTCTTTTCCAGTGAGTCAGCTGTTAGCATCAGGTGGCCAAAGTATTCAAGCTTCAGCTTCTGCATCAGTCCTTCCAAAGAATATTCAGGATTGATTTCCTTTAGGATTGATTGGTTTCATCTTGCTGTCCAAAAGACTCTCAAGAGTATTCTCCAACACCACAGTTTGAAAGCATCGATTCATACACACCAAGGAAACCAGAATTGAAAGAGACACATGTACCCCAATGTTCATCGCAGCACTGTTTATAATAGCCAGGACATGGAAACAACCTAGATGTCCATCAGCAGATGAATGGATAAGAGAGCTGTGGTACATATACACAATGGAGTATTACTCAGCCATTAAAAAGAATACATTTGAATCAGTGCTAATGAGGTGGATGAAACTGGAGCCTATTATACAGAGTGAAGCAAGCCAGAAAGAAGAACACCAGTAGAGTATGCTAACACGTATATATGGAATTTAGAAAGATGGTAACGATAACCCTGTATGCGAGACAGCAAAAGAGACACAGATGTATAGAACGGACTTTTGGACTCTGTGGGAGAGGGTGAGGGTGGGATGATTTGGGAGAATGGCATTGTAACATGTATACTATCATGTAAGAAACGAATCACCAGTCTGTGTTTGATACAGGATACAGGAGGCTTGGGGCTGGTTCACGGGGATGATCCAGAGAGATGATATGGGGTGGGAGGTGGGAGGGAGGTTCAGGATTGGGAACTCATGTACACCCGTGGTGGATTCATGTCAATGTATGGCAAAACCAATACAGTATTGTAAAGCAAAATAAAGTAAAAATTAAAATAATAAAAAAAAAAGAAAGTATCGATTCTTCAGCACACAGCCTTCTTTATGGCCCAACTCTCATATCCATACATGACTACCTGAAAAACCATAGCTTTGACTATACGGACCTTTGTTGGCAAAATGATGTCTCTGCTTTTAATATGCTGTCTAGTTTTGTCATAACTTTTCTTCCAAGAAGCACGAATGTTCTAATTTCATGGCTGCAGTCACCTTCCAAGTGATTTTGGAGCCCAAGAAAATTAAGTCTTTCACTGTTTCCATTGTTTCCCCATCTATATGCCATGAAATTATGGGACCAGATGCCATGATCTTAGTTTTTTGAATATTGAGTTTTATGCTAGCTTTTCCACTCTCCTCTTTCACCTTCATCAAGAGGCTCTTTAGTTCCTCTTCACTTTCTGCCATAAGGGTGGTGTCATCTGTGTATCTGAGGTTTTTGATATTTCTCCCAGCAGTCTTGATTCAAGCTTGTTATTCATCCAGTCCAGTATTTCACATGATGTATTCTGCATATAAGTTAAATAAACAGGGTTACAATATACAATCTTGATGCACTCCTGTCCCAATTTCCAACCAGTCTGTTGTTTCATGTTCCTTCCTAACTTGCTTCTTGATCTACATACAAATTTCTCAGGAGGCAGGCAAGGTGGTCTGGTATTCCTATGGGGCTGATGCACTGGGATGACCCAGAGGGATGGTGTGGGGAGGGAGATGGAAGCGGGGTTCAGGATGGGGAACATGTGTATACCCGTGGTGGATTCATGTTGATGTATGGCAAAACCAATACAATATTGTAAAGTAATTAGCCTCCAATTAAAATAAATAAATTTAAATTAAAAAAAAGAATTTTCCACAGTTGTGATCCACACAGTCAAATGATTCAGCATAGTCAATGAAGCAGAAGTAGATGTTTTTCTGGAATTCTCTTGTTTTTTCTATAATCCAGCATATGTTGGCAATTTGATCTCTTTTTCCTCTGCCTCTTCTAAACCTGCTTGTATATCTGGAAGTCCCTGGTTCACATACTGTTGAAGCCTAGCTTGAAGGATTTCAAGCATTACTTTGCTAGCATGTGAAATGAGTGCTGTGTGCCATTTTTAGAAAATGGCATGGAACAAATAGAGAACAATTAGCCACATGGTAGATTTTAACTTAACTGTATCGGTACTTTACAAGTAAATACTCTAAACACAGTAGAGGACAGAGAGTGTAGATCAGACAAACAAGAAACTCATTTTAAATATAAAAAACATCTAGTTTAAAGATACACCATTCAAATAGTAGTCAAAATACTTTTATTTTTAAACAAAGTTCAGCGCCCTTTAGTGGTAAAATTATTTAACATTTTGGGAATGTAGCCTGATTTATGTATATTAAATTAAGAAGTAAAAAATGTCCCTTAAACATGTAGCTTTCTTTCCAAAGTTATTGTTTGGAGATGCCCTTCACCTTTGTCTTCCTGATACAAGCTAGCACTTCAAAAGAGAGCCAAAGCTAATAATAACTTGGTAGTTTCCTAATGAAAACTGCTCCACATATAGCCCTGGACTCAATCAGTTGAGTTGTCACTTTTCTTTCATCAAAATAGGAATAAGTGACTATTCTTATATTAATGTTAATGCAAATGCTTATTTACAAGACTCCATAAAACTGAGTGTGTTAGACACTTAATGTTAAGTTTCTCTGTGTTTCTTCTACTGGTACAATTTTGCTCCCTGATTATACTGCTGTATGTTCTTATTAGCTACCTCTCATCTTTCTTGTAGAATTGAAACTTGCTAATGGGTAATCTGTTTGTTACTCTACAACTTTCTTTTTTTTTTAAACTTGTATATATTTCCTATGCAGGGCTCCAATAACATAAAGTCAATTTTTAAAACACTTTGATTCTGTCATATTAAGAATTTCTTACAAAATAAAATTCATCTGAGGATCCTTTCTAAAACATGAAAAGCAAACTGCCTCTCCTTTTGGAAATCTCCAACCACAAAAAAAAAAGCCAATTTATTTTTGGCATTTTGGCAGTTATCTTCAGAGCTAAAAACTGTGAATTAGAATGTTTAAAATTTAGACTTGAAGCCTGATAACATCTCAGGATAGGTAATTTAAGCAACAAAGAAAAGATGGTGCCTCCAATTTATGTTTAATAACTTAAATTGTAACAAATTGAAATCTTTGTCTTTAGTAAAGTCCTTGACGATGGAAATCCTGGGTTTAGGGTGAAATATTACAAATCTAATTAATCTCCTTATTTAATTGCTTTTTCTTAAAGTCATTACTGTTTTTATAAAGGCACACAAATATAAAGCAAACAGATTTGTCCTTTTTCTTAATCTTAAAGCATAACAAATAACAATCAAAAAGTGAAAGAAGATGAGATGAGTTAAGGACTGCTTACATAGTATAAAAATTATGTGAAAAGTGAACTTTAAAAAGCTACTCAGAAAACTAATTGATATCCTGAATTCATTAGTTGAAGTCTTTACAAGCATTTTTGACTGGAGTGGATTCTTTTGCTTATGGAAGGAAGCCTTGTCAGATGAAGAGCAGCTCAATGGAGAGGAAACTTGTAACAAGACATGGGACATTTTATTTTTGAGATTGATTTGTCTCATGAAGGCTAATAGCAACCAGATAGCTGCCATCTTATTATTGTGCACTTGCTTATGGGAAATGGATCAGCATTGTTTAGTTTTTAATACAAGTATTTTCCATACATCATAAATTGCTAAGCCAGTTAATGCCCTTGTTACAGTAAAGTGTTGGTAAATTGAATGCATCTGAGACTTGTGTAGGAGGATGATCCCTTTAGGGCTGATCCATTTTAAGATTGCTGTTTTTTGTTATTTTTACAGAGACAGAATTTCATTCCCATTAATGAATAAGTTCATAGCAAGGCTTTTGTGTGCTACTGTTCTTTATCCTGCAATATCATCAGTCAGATTCCTTTCTGAGGAAAAATTAGCCCTGATTATGCCTTACTAAATGTTTTTTAGGGATGCTGTATAACCTATACTAGAAATTTGAAAGAGTGGCATAGATATTTATTTGTAAAAGTTATTAATTTAAATACCATGTTGTCTAAAAATTGATGGCTAGATTGATTAGTCTTTCAAAAATAAAAACTTCATAGCTTAATTAAACACTTCATACATTTGGTCCCTGTTTGTCAGTGCAGATAAAGATAAAAAAGTGTAAACAATGGATAACTGAATCAATCAGTGGTATTTTCAGTCGTATTCATATCTGTCTATTCCTATTCTATAGTTTTCCGTATCTGTCATATCTATAGTCTCCTATACTAAAAAGAAATGATCTTAAAGAGACACTTTACCTTAAAAGCATCTATTTTATGTTTGGGAACTAATCTCAGACAAAGGGGTAGACCTGTTGTTTCCAAATTACTTTGAGACATTAGATTTCACCCTATTATCTTTATATTGGGTTCTTTTGGAAGCTTAAATCACCTAGAATTAACTAGAAGTTATTAGTCATGATGTTTTATCTTGTGAGTGAAAGTCACTCAGTCATGTCTGACTCTTTGCAGCCCCAAGGACTATACAGTCCATGGAACTCTCCAGGCCAGAATACTGGAGTGGGTAGCTGTCCCCTTCTTCAGGGGATCTTCCTGACCTTGGAATCGAACCAAGGTCTCCTGCATTGCATTCTCCTTAAAGTTGCTAGTTAGTGTATGTTTTAGGCTATGTGACTTCCCTGGTGGCTCAGACATTAAGGAGTCTGCCTGCAATGTAGAAGACCCGGGTTTGATCCCTGGGTTGGGACAATTCCCGGAGAAGGAAATGGCAACCCACACCAGTACTCTTTCCTGGAAAATCCCATGGACTGAGGAGCTTGGCAGGCTACAGTCGATGGGGTTGCAAAGAATCAGACACAACTGAATGGCTTTACTTTCACCTAAGCATCTTATACAGTTAAAGTTAGCAAAATACCTTACAATTATGATAAACAGGTCCCAGTCAATAACGTGACAAATAGTTGGGCTTCCCTGATAGCTCAGCTGGTAAAGAACCTGCCTGCAATGCAGGAGACCCCGGTTTGAATCCTGGGTCAGGAAGATCTGCTGGAGAAGGGATAGGCTACCCATTCCAGTATTCTTGGGCTTACCTGGTGGCTCAGCTGGTAAAGAATCCACCTGCAATGCAGGAGACCTGGGTTCGATCCCTGGGTTGGGAAGATCCCCCGGAGAAGGGAAAGGCTACCCACTCCACAATTCTGACCTGGAGAATCCTACGGACTGTATAGTCTGTGAGGTCACTAAGAGTTGGTCACAACTGAGCAACTTTCACTTTTATATTATAGTATTAAATTAATTTTGAAATCTCAGGTTTAGACTTGATAGTCATATGGAAGTCTCATCAACTTATTAGCTTCTTATCTTTTTGAAATCCAGTAGTTTTAGATATAAATTTCACTCTAACCATTTTTCTGAGTTTTTCTGTTAACCTTTTATTTATAGTTTTTTGCAATTTTTTTCAATAAACTATATTTTTTTATATTTTTGTGTATTCTTCTGCAGCTTGCTTTTTTGATTGAACATTTTCTTTTTAGGTTCATTCATAACAATTCATGTCACTGTAGTTCAGTTCTTTTCACTGCCATTTAGTAACATTTCATTCTTTGAATATTCTCAATTTATCCATTCTGTTATTAAAGAATATTTGAGATGTTTCTAATTTTTGGTCCCTGGAAACAATTGCTACTATGAATATTTCTATCTGTGTAAGAGTTTAAGGTTTAGAAGGGGAATTACTGGGAGGGGAATTGCTGATAAATGTATATTGTTTTCTAAAGTGATTCATACCTCTCACCAGCAGTGGATGAGAATTGCTATTACCACCACTTGCAGTGTTCCATGTGGATAGGTTTTTAAGTCTCATCAGTCTGATTTGTATAAAACTGTATCTTAGAGGTTTCTTGGCCGTTTTCCTGATTTCTTATAAAATTGAACATATTTTCCTAAAAAAGATGTATTTAAAATGTTACTATCAAGTTATATAATTAGTTATGGGGGGAGTATCTAACTGAAATATGGTGGAAGTCGGGGCATCTCGGGGCAGGCTGTTGGAATGAGATGTCAGTTTTTACCTGTATCTTGTAGAAAGGAGTCAGCCAAGTAAAAGCAGATTTGGGAGAAAGGCAGAAGGATGCTGGAGGGAATAGTGTGCGCAAAAGCAATGATGGCGTAGAATATCAAGAGTCACAGATGTCGGAAGTTCATTATGTTCGTGTTGAGGAAGTGACAGAGAAGTAGAGCGAGGCCAGATCATGGTGAACCCTCCATGTGGTGTTACAGACTTCGATTTTTCCTGAAAATGGTATGAAGCTTTTGAAGGACTTTAAGTAGAGATAAGACATAATGATCTTTGCATTTTAAAAAACATTGCCCTGTATTCAAAATTGAACATAAATTGGAGAAGAATAAGAAGGCAAACCCAATATCGAAAGGACTGCAGTAAAGCAGGAAATTACACAATCCTAGAAAAGCAATATCAGTAAGATGGAGAGAAAAGGTCAGGTTCCATATACTTAGAGGATAAACTGACAAATCTGGCAGATGATTGTAAGTGAAGTATGAAGGAAAAGGAAGAATTTCTAAGTAATTCTCAATTTCCTGAATAGTTGCCAGAAACAAATTGGCTGAGCATGTTTAGGACATTGAAATTTTTGTTGCAGTTATGAGATTCATTCACATATCAGCATCCAAAAGGAGATGTACAGAAAGATACGCTCCTAATCAAGGGAGAGATTGAAATAGATATTTGGAAATTATGACCCCTGAAGGGAATTGGAAACTATAGGTCAGATTTTTATCTAGAACAGAGGTTCTTAAAGTGTAATCATGATACCTCTATTTGACTCACATGGTTTGCAGCTTGTCTGTCCATATGAAAGGAAAAACAGAAGAAACCTATATTCACATGCATCTCACAAAATGAAGTATAAGGTTAATTATATAAAATATTTATTTATGATGTTATCAGTATATATAGGAAACCCTAAAGACTCCTCCACAGAAAAACTATTAGAACTGGTAAACGAATTCAGCAAGAGAGGAGGATACAAGATTAACATATAGAAATCAGTTGTATTTCTTTACACTGACAATGAAAAATCAGGATGGGAATGTCAAAAACAATGCCTTTTAAAATCGAACCCCCCAAAATAGAATATTTAGGGATAAACCTGACCAAGGGGTGAAAGACTTATATGCTGAGAACTATAAAACGTTAATAAAACTGAAGGTAATTCAAAGAAATGAAAAGATATCCTGTGCCCTTGGGTTAGAAGAAATAATACTGTCAAAATGGCCATACTACTCAAAGCAATCTACAGATTTAATGTGAACCCTATCAAATTATCTAGGATATTTTTCACAGAACTAGAACAAATAATCACTGAAAGGTTATGTTACTTTCTTCTGTGTTGTTGGGATTGTTGTTATTGCCATCTTACTTTTATGCTTCAGTGAGGCACTGCTGGATCATTTTTGAGACTTGGGGATAAAGCACCATGGCACGAAATAAAATGCAAAATGTGTGCCGTGCTATGCTAAGTCACTTCAGTCATGTCTGACTCTGTGATCCTATGGACTGAGGCCCACCAGGCTCCGCTGGCCATGGGATTCTCCAGGCAGGAGTACTAGAGTGGGTTGCCATGCCTTCCTCCAAGGGATCTTCCCAATGCAGGGATCAAACCATGATCTCCTGTATTGCAGGCAGGTTCTTTACCATCTGAGCCAGCAGAGAAACCCCCAAAATCCAAAATAATAGATATTAAAAAATAACAAGAAAATATTTTCAGAGATATACTTACTAATACAGTTTTTATAAAATATGCAAAAACAGCAATTATTAAACAGGTCATGAAATTTCTGTGAGAATAATGCTCAGTCTTTAAAGAAATAGTTTCTTTTTATTGAAGTATACTTAATTTACAGTGTTGTGCTAATTTCTGCTGTATAGCAAAGTGATTCAGTTATACATATATACATATTTTTAAATGTTATTTTCCATTATTTATCATAGGGTACTGAATATAGTTTCCTGTGCTATATAATAGGACCTTGTTGTTTACCTATTCTATACATAATAGCTTACATCTACTAACCCCAACCTCCCTCTCCATTCCTCCCCCAACCCCTCTCCTCCTTGACAACCATAAGCCTGTTCTCTGTGTCTGTGAGTCTGTTTCTCTTTCATAGATAGATTTATCTGTGTCATATTTTAGATTCCACATTTAAGTGATATCATATGGTATTTGTCTTTCTCTTTCTTACTTGCATCACTTAGTATGATAATTTCTAGTTGCACCCATGTTTTTGTTCTTTATTGTGACTGAGTTTAACACATCTTCTTTATCCATTCACCTGTCTGTGGACATTTAGATAGCTTCTGTGTCTTGACTATTGTGAGTAGTGCTGCTATGAACATAGGACTCCATATATCTTCTTTCTTTATTTATTTTTCTCTGAGCTGAGTCTCCGTTGCATTGGGCAGGCTTTGTCTAGTTGGAGCAAGCGAGAGCTACTCTTCTTTTGGCTTGCGGGCTTCTCATTGCAGCGGCTTCTCTTGTGGTGGAGCAGGAGCTCTAGGCATACAGTTTGCAATAGCTGCAGCCCACAGGCTTATTAGTTGCGGCTCATGGGTCCTAGAGCTTGCAGACTTCAGTAGTTGTGGCATGTGGGCTCAGTAGTTGCAGCTCGCGGGCTCTAGAGTATTGGCTCAGTAGTTGCACCACACCTGCTTAGTTGCTTCACAGCATGGGGAATCTTCCCAGCCCAGGGATCCAACCCTTGTCCCCTGCGTTGGCAGATGGATTCATATCCACTTTGCCGCCAGGAAAATCCCATGTATCTTTTTGAATTAGAGTTTTTGTCTGGATGTGTGCCCAGGAGTGGGATTGCTGGATCATAAAATAATTCTAATTTTAGTTTTCAGAGGAACCTCCATACTGTTTTCCATAATGGCTGCACCATCTTATATTCCTACCAGTGGTATAGGAGGGTTCCCTTTTCTCCACACCCTCTGCAGCATTTCTTATTTGTAGACTTTCTAATGATGGCCGTTCTAACAGGTGAGAGGTGATAGCTCATTATTTTAATTATTTTAATTTATTTTAATTATATTTAATTTTCTCTAATAATTAGTAATGTTGAGCATCTTTTCATGTGTCTACTGGCTATCTGTATGTCTTCTTTGAAGAAATGTCTATTTAAATCTTCTGCCCATTTTTCCATTGGATTGTTCATTTTTTCCTAGTTGAGTTGTATGAGCTGTTTTTATTTTGGAAATTAAGCTCTTGTTTGTTGTATCATTTGCAAATATTTTCTCCCCTTCTGTAGGCTGCCAGATCCCCTAGCTCACAATGCTAATGGAAAAGAGAGCTTTGTTTTGTTTTATTTTAATTATTTATTTGAAAACCATGATATGAATTGGAAAGTGTCATATGTACCCATGACATGTAGAACAAGAACTGTCTCTTATACACATCTTCTNTGTTTTGTTTTATTTTAATTATTTATTTGAAAACCATGATATGAATTGGAAAGTGTCATATGTACCCATGACATGTAGAACAAGAAAGGATGTCAGTACATAAATAAAAGGAAGTTCACCCCAAGTGCAATCCTCCTCAGGCTGCTTTCTCAGTAAAGAAGAGCAGGAAGATAAAAATACGTCTCTAGATATTAATTCATAATTTAGAGAAGCTGTGAAAATTGTGAATGGGATCAAAGTATGCTGATCCTATTTTCAGCATGCTGAGCAAAGAGATGGATAGCAATTCAAGGTTCTGATTTTTCACATTCAAGTATACTGGCTTTTGAGAGGACATGAGAAATAAGATAATAACCTTTCCTCATCACTTGACAAAACAAGTATTAGGTTGGTACAAACATGATTGTGTTTTTTGTGAATTTTAAATCATTATAACTAGCTCAAACACATCTTCATTAATCAAAATAGGAACCATTACAATCAACACATTTTTGCTAATGTGAAATAATTTTTTATCCCTGTAGTGTAAACATTCATGCTTCAGGATTTGACAAACTCTTAGATATTATTTGCTGAATTCTGCTAGTTGTGGAAGCATTTTCCCTGCAACAAGTTGTCAAGATACTTGAAGAAGTGGTAGTCGGTTGGCAAGGGGTCAGGTGAATATGGCATATGAGGCAAAACTTTGTAGCCAAATTTGTTCAGCTTTTGAAACACATCGATTGGGCACTGTCATGAAGAAGAGAATTGCACCCTTTCTGTTGACCAACGTTGGCTGCGGGCATTGTACTTTTCAGTGTATTGCATCCATTTGCTGAACATACTTCTCAGATGTAGTGGTCTCACCAAGATTCAGAAAGCTGTAGTTGATCAGATGAACAGCAGACCACCAAACAGTGACCATGACTTTTTTTGAGTGCAAGTTTGGCTTAGAGAAGAGCTTTGCATCTTCTTCTTAGTCCAGCCACTGAGCTGGTTATTACCGGTGGTTGTATAAAATGTACTTTCCATCGCATGTCACAATCTAATAGCGAGATGTTTCTTTTTTGTTGCCTAGAATAAAAGAAGACACCACTTAAAAATGACTTAAAAAAAATTACAGTCAGCCAATGAGGTGCACACTTATCGAACTTTTTCACCGTCGTAGAACGGTCAATGTCGAGTTCTTCAGAAACTTCTCGTGTATTTGTAAGAGGATCATCTTCAAGGGTGGCTTTAAATTCATAGTTGTCAACTTCGATGGCCATCCTCTGAGCTCCTTATCTTCAGGGCTCTCACTCACTTCCTTTGCAAAACTTTTGGGACCACTGCTGCACTGTATGTTCATTAGCAGTTTCTAATGTTGCGAGTTGTCTCCCCTGCTTTACTACCCATTTTAAACTTGAATAAGAAAATTGTTCAAATTTGCTTTTGGTCTAATATCATTTCCATAATTAAAATAAATATAAAATAAACATCAAGTAATAAGTCGTTAGCAGAAAAGCATAAAGCAAGAAACTCACATTAAAATGATATATAATTAACCATGGAGAAGGAAATGGCAACCCAATCCAGTATTTCTGCCTGGAGAATCCCATGGACAGAGGAGCCTAGCAGGCTACAGTCCATAGGGCCGCAAGAGTTGGACACCACTTAGTGACTGAACAACCATAACATAATCACAGTTATTTAGGAATGTATTCCAATATCAAGGGTTATGGGCTTCCCCGGTAGCTCAGATGATGAAGAATCTACCTGCAATATGGGAGACCTGGCTTCAACCCCTGGCTTGGGAAGGTCCCCTGGAAAAGGGAATGCCAACCCCCTCCAGTATTCTTACCTGGGAAATTCCATGGACAGAGGAACCTGGTAGGCTACAGTCTACAAGGCCACGAAGAATCAAACGCAACTAAGCAGCTAACACTTTTCACCTTTCCAACATTAAAATGACAAATTTCAACAATGTGAAACCAAAATTACTTTTGCTCTAATCTAATAAAGCTAATTTCTGTGATTTTAATGGTTTTGTTCAAGTGGTGGTTGTTCAGTCGCTCAGTCATGTCCAACTCCATGTGACTCAATGGACTGCAGCATGCCAGGCTTCCCTGCCCTTCACTATCTCCCAGAGTTTGCTCAAACTTCCATCCATGGAGTCAGTGATGCCATATAGTCATATCATCCTCTGTCACCCGCTTCTCCTGCCCTCAATCTTTTCCAGCGTCAAGGTCTTTTCCAAGAGTTGGCTTCTTGTATCAGGTGGCCAAAGTGTTGGAGCTTCAGCTTCAGCATTAGTCCTTCCAACGAATATTCAGGACTGATTTTCCTTTAAGATTGACTGGTTTTAGTGTCCAAGGGACTCTCTCAAGAGTCTTCTCCAACACCACAGTTCACAACCATCAATTCTTTGGCACTCAGCCTTCTTTATGGTCCAGCTCTCACATTCGTACATGACTATAGGAAAAACGATAGCTTTGACTAGACAGACCTTTGTTGACAAAATGGTATCTCTGCTTTTTAATACACTGTCTAGGTTTGTCATAACTTTTCTTTGAAAGAGCAAGCATCTTTTAATTTCATGGAGTTACTGTCCACAGTGATTTTGGAATCCAAGAAAATAAGGTCTGTAATTGTTTCAATTTTTTTCCCCATTTATTTGCCATGAAGTAATGGGACCAGATGCCATGATCTTAGTTTATTGAATGTTGAGTTTTAAGCCAGCTTTTTACTCTCTGTTTTCCCCTTCTCAAGAGGCTCTTTAGCTCCTCTTAACTTTCTGCCATTAGGGTGGTATCATCTGCATAACTGAGGTTTTTTATATTTCTACCAGCAGTCTTGATTCCAGCTTGTGATTCATCCAGCCCTGCATTTCACATGATATAGTCTGCATATAAGTTAAATAAGCAGGGTGACAGTATACAGCCTTGATGTACTCCTTTCCCAATTTGGAACCAGTCCATTGTTCCATGTCTGGTTCTAACTATTGCTTCTCAACTTGTGTACAGGTTTCCTAGGAGGCAGGTAAGGTGGTCTGGTATTCCCATCTCTTTAAGACTTTTCCACAGTTTGTTGTGATCCACACAGTCAAAGGCCTTTGCATAGTCAATGAAGCAGAAGTAGATATTTTTCTGGAATTCTCTTGCTTTTTCTATGATCCAACAGATGTTGGCAATTTGATCTCTGGTTTCTCTGCCTTTTCTAAATCTAGCTTGAACATTTGGTAGTTCTCAGTTCACATACTGTTGAAACCTAGCTTGCAGAATTTTAAGCATTACCTTGCTATCATGTGAAATGAGCACAATTGTGTGGCAATTTGAACATTCTTTGGCATTGCTCTTCTTTGGGATTAGAATGAAAACTGACCCTTTCCAGTCCTGTGGCCAGTGCTGAGTTTTCCACATTTGCTGGCATATTGAGTGCAGCACTTTAAAAGCATTATCTTTTAGCATTTGAAATAGCTCAGTTAGAATTCTATCACCTTTACTAGCTGTGTTCGTAGTAATACTTCCTAAGGCCCTCTTGACTTTGCATTCCAGGATGTCTGGTTTTAGATGAGGGATCACACCATCATGATTAACTGAGTCACGAGGACCTTTTTTGTACAATTCTTCTGTGTATTCTTGCCATCTCTACTTACACTCTTCTGCTTCTGTCCTTACCATTTCCGTCCTTTATTATTCGCCTCTTTGCATGAAATGTTCCCTTAGTATCTGTAATTTTCTTGAAGAGATGTCTAGTGGTTCAAGTGGTATAACTCTGCAACTTGTTTTCAATTTTTTTCAACAATACTATTATTATAATTAATTTGAGAAAGCCATCATAGTAAAATATTAACAATTGGTTAATCTAGGTGAAGTAAAATGGTTATTGTGCTATACTTGTGACTTTCACATATCTTTTTAAGTTTTTAATTTAAAAAGTTAAAAAATAACTCATGAGACCAAAACAATTAGTGTCTGTTAAATATCCCTAATTAAGGTTCTACAATGCTTTATTCTTTGACTTAACTGTATTTCCATTGAGGGAACTTTGTATATTAGAAATTGCTAATTTGGTATACTTTGTGATTGGAATGTACTATAGGATGGGGCAGGAACCACTTACTGTGTAACCTGATTACTTTTTAAGAATAGATCCTGGTTTTAATAGAAAATTATAATTGTACTTTTGTTAGTATAAAAACTATAGATTATTTTTTCCCCTTTTTCCAGAAAACACATAATTTCAAGCACAGTATACATAATTAGGTCAAATAAAGTATAGGCAGTTTTTATGAGGCTTGAGGCTTATCTAATTTGTGGAGGGGGAGNGATTATTTTTTCCCCTTTTTCCAGAAAACACATAATTTCAAGCACAGTATACATAATTAGGTCAAATAAAGTATAGGCAGTTTTTATGAGGCTTGAGGCTTATCTAATTTGTGGAGGGGGAGTGGCACTTTAAGAAAAGGTATGCAAGTTTATATATGAATGTAAATATTTAGCATGAAAAACTAAACATTGCATTACAAATTACATTACAAATTTTATTATGCCAAGGGATAACACAAATATTTCTAAATCTAAAAATATTATAATGTTTTGGTCAAGCGCTGATCTTAGTTTGGCTGATCTTTGTTAAAATACCACAGACTGGGTAGTTTATAAAAAGCAGAAATTATTTCTCACGGTTTTAGAGAAGTGGGAAGTCCATAATCAAGTAGGAAGTCCATGATCAAAATATCAGCATGGGGGACTCCTGGTGAGAGCCCTCTTACTGGTTCATAGCCAGCACTTTCTGCTTGTATCCTACATATTAGAAGGGTCTAGAGAACTTTGTAGGGTTTCTTTTTTTTTTTTAGGAATTTTAATCCATGCATAGGGGCTCCACCCTCATGACATAATCACGACCCAAAGGTCTCACCTCTTAATACCATGACAGTGGGCATTAAGATTTAAATATATGAATTTGGAGGAGATGCAAATATTCAGACTATACCCAGTGTCTCATACATTTCTAACTTACATAGATACATACAGAAGTAATTGTCAACCTTATAAATATATAAACAATGATACACACCAAATGTGTCCTCAACTGAACTTGCTTTTAGCAAGTTCCCCAAAAATGCTCACAACCATTTGAAAAATACATGCTATAAAGCAAGAAGTGTGAAGGAGGGAAGTACAAGTGGAAAGAGCCATATTTACCAATTATAATTAAAATAATTTATAGATATTTATGCAAATGGTTGTTGGGAACAATTGAATACCAATAGTTACATCAATGATAATTCATCCCATAAGAGAATTTTATAGTGAAAGTAGAATAGAAATAGGAGTTCATAGAAAATAAGAAAAAATGTAAAATTTCTGACTACTAAAGAAAATCTGTTCATGTATTTCATTTTATTTTTTTTTAATATTTTATTTGATGTGGACCATTTTTAAAGTCTTCATTGAATTTGTTAGAATATCATTTCTGTTTTTTTATGTTTTGGTTTTCTGGCCACAAGGCATATGGGATCCTAGCTCCCTGGCCAGGGATTGAACCTGCACCCCTTGCATCAGAAGGTGAAGTCTTAACCACTGGACCACCAGGGAAGTCCCTGTTCATGTATTTTAAATGGATAATGATGCTGTCAAATCTGTGTGGTGTTTAAATGATCCATAAATGTGCTTTTAAATATGGTGTTAAAGCTTTAATTTTAAAATACCATAGATAAGTATGCTAAAAATTATATCCTTTAAAAAATTTTTAAACTTGTCATAGAAATTCTTAGATATTAGTTTTTAAATGTTTAAAGGGCATATGATTTTTCCAAATTATTTTAGGATGTACATGAATAAAAATGTCTAAGGACCAGTACCCTAGTTTCTCTAAGGTTTTTACCTGTACAAATCAATTCACTGGTAATCTGTCAACCTGGATAAAAATAGTTCCCCCTCAAAATTTCATGGAGCCACAAGTCAACATTTTATGCACTTCATTAGTGGGATTAAGATTTTAGTGGAATAAAATTGTCCTCTCCTTAAGAAACACTTTTGAATGGCTTTTATTATGCCAGTCAAGATCTGATGGAATATATATACCTCCCAAAGTACAAGGTAGAGAATTTTGTTCATCTTAATACAGAGGTATGACTCCATAGCACATCACAGTTTTATTTTCCATTGGCTCTTCCCAAAGTGCAGAGTCAAATTTAGCTCTGAATTTATATAGTTGTCATTGTACTATGTTTCCTAGCACCTAATTGTCTTGTTAGCCACCTCAGTTGTTACTTACATTGCACCTGCTTTATTTATCTTAATGATTTTATGGTTTTATTGTACCTATGAGTGAATGGATTGTTTTCTTTCTTTGACCTTTAACTCACCCACTTGTTAAACACAAAGTACCTTGGATAAATTCAATTTGAACTAAGCAAATCATCAGAGAATCAAAATATTCAGTTTAGAGGGTGGTATTATTGACAGCTAGAAATAGTCATAAGAGTACCAAATTAGCATTGTGTTTATTAAATAGAAACTTAAATGACTAAAATCATTGCATTTTTCTTTTCCGATTGATAATTCAATTAATTATTCTTGTTTTGTGGCCCAAAATTAAGGGTTTAGGGTTAAGGCAAATAGGAAAATTACCAATGTTATCAAAGGCAAACAGTAGCCACTAGACATATATTATGATTTTTTAAATTAATAACAATAAGCCAAAATTATAGTTAGCAGCCCAGTCTTAGTAAATGCAAGAAAAAAAAATTACCCAGGAAGTAACTACATCATAAAATAGCAGATGGTAATGGCAACCCACTCCAGGACTCTTGCCTGGAAAATCCCGTGAATGGAGGAGCCTGGAAGGCTGCAGTCCATGGGGTCGCTGAGGGTCGGACACGACTGAGCGACTTCCCTTTCACTTTTCACTTTCATGCACTGGAGAAGGAAATGGCAACCCACTCCAGTGTTCTTGCCTGGAGAATCCCAGGGTTGGTGGAGCCTGGTGAGCTGCCGTCTCTGGAGTTGCAGAGTTGGACACGACTGAAGCGACTTAGCAGTAGCAGCTTAGCAACTATATAATAAAAAAGCAGATGGTATTAAGTTCTAAAATATTTTGCAAAGCTACTTAAAATAATTAAATATAATCAGTGTTATATTTACAAAACATTACAGAGGCTCCTTCAGTTTAGGAAGTGAATACAGTTTGTGATAAACTCTTCGAAGGTAATACTGCATATAATGAATTGATTTCTTTATTTAAATTATTCATTTAAATATGTATATATGAGAGAAAAAGAATTCACACAGTAAACTCTATTGAAAAATTTAAGTTGAGGGAATACCAGTGATGATTTCACATAGAAATTATCATCCCCATCTATAGTTTACTTGAGAATTTCAATAAGGTCTTACTGATTCTTTACAATCACAACAATATAAATAACAATCAGACACCACTTTAGTTACTCTTCTGTACCCTCACTGTGGCAATGTGTAAGTAAAAAATATTAAATTTTCTTCTAGAAGATGCGGTTTCATCAATGTCTTAACTCTCAGTCTAATATATAAGCTGTTGTGGGCTGATCAAGGCATTTCCTGACCTGCTGTAGGGAGTGTTTCTCCTCAGGAATCACACAGTACTTACAGAGAAGTTCCTATTCAGGAGTATAAATATTCCATTTGATGTTTTGTTTTTAATGAAGTATTCACCATGAAAATTTTTATGCCCTTCTTATTCGCTCTCAAAAATAAAATGTTAATTGGAAAGGAGAGCTCCTCTAACTTGTTTTAGCTCCCTGTGCTGTGCCGCGCTGTGCTTAGTCGCTCAGCCGCATCCAACTCTCTGTGACCCCATGGACTGCAGCCCGCCAGGCTCCTCTGTCCCTGGGGCTTCTCCAGGCAAGAATACTGGAGTGGGTTGCCATGCCCTCCTCCAAGGGATATTCCCAACCCAGGGATCAAACCCAGGTATCCTGCATTGCAGGCAGATTCCTTACCATCTGAGCCACCAGGAAGCCCTTATACTCAGCCATAACAAAAGAAAGATTTTGCCATTTGTGACGACATGAATGGATCTGGAGGGTACTATGCTGAGTGAAATAAGTCAGACATAGGAAGACAAATAGTGTATGCTATCACCTACATGTGGAATCTTATTAAAAATAAAATAAAGCAGTGAATATAACAAAAGAAACAGTCTTACAGATACAGGAATCAAACTGGTGGTTACCAGTCCAGAGAGGGGTAAGATAGTGATAGGGGATTAAAAGTACAAAATTATTATATATGAAATAAATGAGCTACAAAGATACACTCTACAGCACAGGGAAAATAGCTAATATTTACTAATAACTACATGAAATATTAGCTTTAAAAATTCTTGAATCACTGTATTATACCCCTATACTTATATATATATTATATATCGGCTCTATTTCAATTTTTTTTGTTTGTTTGTTTTTCTTTTTTTTTTTAATTTAAGCAATTACATTTTTTTTAAAATTTTACTTTACAATACTCTGTTGGCTTTGCCATACATTGACATGAATCCACCACAGGTGTACACAAGCTCCCAATCCTGAATCCCCCTCCCACCTCCCACCCCACAACGTCTCTCTGGATAGAATTCTGGAATGCTGAACATATGGAAGGTACTGAACAGGTGGTTTTCTTGGATAGACCATAGGAGTTCCATGTCTTACTAAAAAGAGAATCAGAGCCGGACAGTAAGTTAAAGCAGTAAAATAGATTTTATTCAAAAAAACTATTGCATATGTATGTCTTTGTCAATCCCAGTCTCCCAACTCATCACACTACTATATATAAAATAGATAACTAATAAGAACCTACAGGACTTCCCTGGTGACTCAGATGGTAAAGAATCTGCCTGAAGTTCAGGAGACCCAGGTTTGATCCCTGGTTTGCGAAGATATCCTGGCNTTTTCTTGGATAGACCATAGGAGTTCCATGTCTTACTAAAAAGAGAATCAGAGCCGGACAGTAAGTTAAAGCAGTAAAATAGATTTTATTCAAAAAAACTATTGCATATGTATGTCTTTGTCAATCCCAGTCTCCCAACTCATCACACTACTATATATAAAATAGATAACTAATAAGAACCTACAGGACTTCCCTGGTGACTCAGATGGTAAAGAATCTGCCTGAAGTTCAGGAGACCCAGGTTTGATCCCTGGTTTGCGAAGATATCCTGGCGAAGGAAATGACAACCCTCTCCAGTATTCTTGCCTAGAGGATTCCATGGACAGAGGAGCCTGGCAGGCTATAGTCCACAGGGTCTCAAAGAGTCAGACACCATTGAGTGACTAACACTACTACTGCTACTAAGAACCTACAGTATAGTCCAGGGAACTTGACTCAATACTCTTTTCCTATGTGGGAAAGGAATCTAAAAAAGAGTGGATATATGTATAGCTGATTCACTTTGCTGTTCAGTAGAAACTAACACAATATGGTAAGTCAACTATACTCCAATAAAATTAATTTTAAATAAATTATAATACATTTTAAAAATATTATAGTAGGGACAGAGAGATTACAGAATAGAGCTAGAATCAATTCCAAATACAACCAGAACAAGTATAGATTTATAACCAAGCAGTAAGTTTGGGTGGAACATCGGTAGATGGAAAATTACTACAAGGAGACAAGTCTGGGGAAGTCTGGCTGAAATGATTTAACAAGATTCTTGCTGAGGGCAGCCAGGCTGATCAGATACCACCTGGGGGGAGGTGGCAGAAATGAGAAGTTTGATGGGATATTAAAGGTGGGAATTCTTGCTAAACTGATTTAGCAGGATTCTTACTGAAACTGGATTCTGCAAGGAAATACAGGGATGGGCCTTGATGGAGAGTTTAGGGGAGCCTGATTGAAATTTGGCCTGGTAAAGCACCTTTTAAACCCTTCTCCTATACTTTGCCCTATTAATCTCTTGCATCAGGATGTTCATCTGTAGCCTTTGAAGTATCTTTTGTTAAAATAAGCAATGGTAAGTAAACTGTTTCTCTGAGTTCTGTGGGCCATTCTAGGAAATAATTGAACCTGAAGAGTAGGTCATGGAAACCTCAGAGTTATAGCCAGTCAGAAGGTCAGATGCCCAGATGACAACCTGGCTTTGTGTTTGATATCTAAAGTGGGGTTAGAAACAGTATTGTGGGACTACAGCCATAATCTGTGGGATTTTATGGTAACTCCAGGCAGACAGTGTCAGTTTAATTGTGAGATGGCCTCTGGAGAACCAGAGAACTGCTTAGTATGGGAGAGAAATCCACACACATTTGGTGAATGGAAGAGTCAAAAGTAAACTATTCCATGATTAGAGCATTGAATTGAGAGTAGAGGAGATATACAGGAATTTTTTTCCTGTAGAGTTGTTAACTTCAGGAATAATGTAATTGGGACTTTTTAATGATAGGAACCCAAATTAAACTAGCTAACTTAAAATAGAAATTTGTCAGCTCCAATAATTGAGAAAGACTAGGATATTTCTGTTATTGGACATAATTTAATCCTTAAACATGTTATCAGGTTCTCTTCTCTTGGTTCTATTTCTCTTTGTATGTATCTCTTTGTATGTTCTCCATGTTCCAGAGATAATACTTTGATTTATACTTTTCCACACTGTGCATCCATATGCAAGATAAACTTTCCCCACAGATTAACCAAGGAAATTGCCCAGGTCTCACACACACACCTACCTCTGCTGGCAGACTAAAATAAAACCAACTATTGAATGAGGGCAAAAGAAGGACAACTTGCTAGTCACTCAGAATGTTAGTACAATAAGGAACAGAAAGCAAATTATAATCATCAAACTCACTGAAATGACTGTGAATTTAGGAGTGTGCATAGTAGACCTGTAACATGAAGAAGGCTTAATTGGGCAGGGGTGGGACACTAAAATTATTACATGGTCTGTTCTGTTAGAGAAGAATAAGTCAAAGAAAACCAAGCACATAATTAGTTGGACTCCAGGAAAATCCTATGTTCTAAACTCAAGAGTCAGCAGGTCCTCCAAGGGCCTGAAGCTTTCCTAGAAATGAAAAAGTGTTATCCCCACCCCAAATCATTGCTACCCTCAAGCCCCCACAGTTTTTCAAATGTTTACATCTTTATGTAGAAGTCCAAAAGATTTTTGAGATGTCTGAGCTTCATGAGATCTCTAGGGAACTCCAGTAAAGTTGATGGAATTTGGAAGATCCATGAAATTCCCTGGATTCTGACCAGCTTAGAAGTGTAGACTCTATATCCTCGATGCATATTAATTATGTACTGGAACAATATTTCTCAAAGCATGGACTCAACCAGCAGCATCAGCAACCTTTAGGCACTTTATAGAACTGGAGCTTCTTAGATCCCACCCCATGATGACTGAAGCAGAAACTCTGGGGAGAGACCCAGCATCTGTGTTTTAACAAACTATCCAAGTAATTCTCACACAACTGAAGTTCGAAAACTGCTAATCCAGAGATGATTAGAAATGAGGTTCACTAGCCAGACTCTTGAAATATCCTGTATGATGGTTCATATTATTGATCTGTCAGAATAAAATGGAATTGTTTCTCAGAGTAATTCCCAAAAGAACTCCCAACCAAGTTCATGAAGAATTACCATAGCTTTAGTATAGATTACACTGTTGCTGGTCATTTATTCTGTGAATAAATAGATTGTATAATTATATGGAAGCAAAGTGTTTTGGTGGATTTTTCCTTTTTCATCTATTTTGTATAAATAGTCTGTTGTTATTACCCAAATTAATAGTTGTAATACATTATGATTTATATAATGCAATGTAAAATTGCCATAATTACATTTTGTGAAAAACACAGCTTGTATGGTAATGCTAAAATGATCAGTATAATATGACATCCTGCATAACACAAATATAGGAATGCACCCAAAAGTTAGATCTTAGAAAGTATGAATCACAATTTTAGATAAAGGAATGTACATTAAACAGTACAATTGTGATTATATAGTATTAGAAATAAATAATGTGAAAGTCAATTATACCCTTGCTCTAATATAGAAGTGAAGGTAAAAACACAGAAATGTTTGAAGATGCAGGTGAGTAAATACTGAGAAGCTCCAATCAGTGGTATCTAACATTTATAGAGCACTTATAGGTGCCAGACATTATGTTAGGAGCTTGGACAAACACTAATTAATTGGAACCTAAAAATTTTCTTATGGCATAGATTGCTTTTACTAACTCATTCCACTTTAGAGAAGAGGAAACAGGCTTGAAAAAGTTGAATACAGTTTACCTAAGTTTAGACAACTGGTAAATGGGAACTCATGGCTCAAATCCAGTGCTTCAGTACTTTAAAGTAGGTGTTCCTAAGTACCAAAATATGATAGTAAAACAACTCATAAGAGAAGACAAGAGTAATCTTCATGACCTTGGATTAGATAATGAGTTTAAAAATATGACATGAAAAGCACAAGCAACCAAAAAAAAATAGATAAATTGGACTTTATAGAAATTGAAAAATTTTGTGCTTCAAAGAACATCATCAAGAAAGTGAAAAAACAAATGAATGGGAGAAAATATTTTAAAATCATATATCTGATAAAAGGGACATGAATCTTCCAAAGATGTACAGATGGCAGACAAATACATGAAAGATGTTCAATATCATTAATCATCTTAGAAATAAAAGTCACAATGAGGTACCTCTTCACGTATACTTTTGTTGTTATGTAGTCGCTAAGTCATATCCGACTCTTTTGTGACCCCATGGACTGTAGCCGGCCAGGCTCCTCTGTCCATGGGATTTTCCAGGCAAGAATACTGGAGTGGNATCATCTTAGAAATAAAAGTCACAATGAGGTACCTCTTCACGTATACTTTTGTTGTTATGTAGTCGCTAAGTCATATCCGACTCTTTTGTGACCCCATGGACTGTAGCCGGCCAGGCTCCTCTGTCCATGGGATTTTCCAGGCAAGAATACTGGAGTGGGTTCCATTTCATTCTCGAGGGGATCTTTCCGATGCAGTGATCAAACTTGCATCTCCTGCATTAGCAGGTAGATTCTTTACAACTGAACCACTTCATCTGCCAGGCTCCTCTGTCCCTGGAATTCTCCAGGCAAGAATACTAGAGAGGGTTGCCATACCCTCGTCCAGGGGACCTTCCTGATGCAGATTGAACCCTTGTCTCCCCATTAGCAGGTGGCTTCTTTAGAACTTGTGCCACCTGGGAAGCCCACTCATATATACTAAGATGTCTAAAATCAAAAAGACAGAAAACAGGAGTTGGCAAGGATATAGAGAACTGGAATCCTCATATCCTATACTGTTGGTGAGAATTTAAGATAGGGCAATCACTTTGACAAATAGTCTGGTAGTTCCTCAAATGATTAAACATAGAGTTAACAAATAACCTTGAAATTCCACTTAGGTATATGCCCAAGAGAAATAAAACATATGTCCACACAAAACTTTATACACAAATGTTCATGGCAGCATTATTGACAATAGCCAAAAGATAGAAACACCCAAATGTCTATCAGCTGATAAATGGATTTAAAACTGTAATATGTTCACACAGTGGAGCATTTTTCAGATGTATAGCTTCATAAAAAGGAATCAAGTTCTAATTCCTACTATGAAGTGTATGAATTTTGAAAACATTACATAAAGTGAAAGAAGCCTGTCACAAAACCCACATATTATCTGTTCCATTTATGTGTAATGTTCTGAACAGGCAAGTTTATAGAGATAGAAAATAGATCATTGTTTTTTTAAGACTGGAGTACTAGTGAATAAGGTTTGTGTGGTGATGGTTCAAAGGTACAGTATTTCTTCTGGGAGTGAGAAAATGTTCTAAAATGGATTCTGGTGACAGTTGTACAACTTTGTGAATACATGTTTTTAATATTGAATTATACACTTTAAATGGGTGAATTGAATGGTTGTATCTCAATAAAACTGTTGCTGAAAAAAAAGAGTGAGAGTAGAGAATGATTAGAGTCCTTGGGAAGATGATGGTTTAGGATAGCTGCTGGAGAAAATATGGTAGGAACTGGCCAAAGATAACAAACCGTTTCTGTCAAGTGGTGAAAAGCTGATTAACATTGGATTGTGAGCATATGCAGAAGTATCAAGCCTACAGGAGCAGAAATCTTCGGCTCCAAGCCTGGAGTGGACAGGCTGGGGGACCTGCACACAGGGGCTGGAGGCCAGGGTGTGGACCTTGGTCACCACAGGTTCTTCCTGGGCTTCTTTGTTCTCTGCCCGTTCCTGCACCGTCTTCTTTCTTTCACCGTCCTTCTTCCATTGTCCACCCATCAAATGTCTGTGTCCTCAGGTGCTCCACATGCCAGCCCTCTACTCTTCTTGTGCTACATTCTATCTCTTGGAGAGTGCCCACTCTCTCACGTTTCAGCTGCCATGTATGTATATTCTGCTGAAACCAAAATACACGTTCACAGCTCAGTCCTTGCCTGAGCACCAACCGATTCTTCAGCTGCCCACTGGACATCTCTACATAATTGTCCCACGCATGTCCCAAACTCAGCTGTCCAACATCACTCCTTCTCCATCCAGCTTATTATCCTCTACTTCCTATCTTGGAAAATGAAAATAAATACAAGTTTTGTTTTGTTTTTGCATGAACGCAGTAGCAGTAGCATAGCAGTGGGTTTTGAGAAAGACCTTGAACATAACCATGTGGAGTTTGCGAGCAACTGCAGGGAAAGGGAGAGAGAGGGAAGAGTGTGCACATGTTGAGGAGCTGTTGGCAGACAATGACATTCCAGTGGGCACTCAGAGGTACTGCAGGAACACTAGGCATAGGTCATTGGTAAGAAGCCCAAAATAGTCTGGAGACGCGATGACAGCAAGGGGGTGATTGAAAGAAGTTACTTTTCAGGAAGCCACCAAAGACAATGGCAGGGATGGGAGGTGCGGTAACATTTGCTGGCTTTAAAGTTTCCAAAAACTTAGAGCTGACATCTCTTGGATTGTACTTTTGGACTGATTATACTTCTCAAGGAATCCTGTGAGAGATAATAGCAGTCATGCGTGTGCGAGGAACACAAAACTTGCTGGAAGCAGTTGCCCATCCTGTGGGTGGATGAATGTGCCACACACATGGATCCTTGGATACCAGTCAGGGCCGCGGCACCTCACCTCCAGCTCTCCACACCAGTAGCCCTGAGGGGCGAGGGGCTGGCCCTGAAACAATGGCAAGTCCTGTCAGACTTCATGCTTACTGTCCTTGCTCCAAAGGTGCTCTTGCAGCATTTTCTTGCCTCCATACCTACGCTCACACTGTTCCCTCTGTCTGGAATCTGGAATACCCTTCCCTCCCCTAGAACTCTTCCTATTTTTGGCATTCTTTAAGATCCAGCTATATCCTCTACAAAGTTTTCCTTTACAGCCCCAGCCTGGAGGGGTTTTTCCTTGCTTTGAACTCCTATCTCAGTAATTGACTGTAGATTTATTGCCCTGTTCAGTGACTGCACTGAACTCGTATTTATACCTTCTGGGTTATATATAACATGTGTGTGATTGCGCCTTGCTGTCTCTCTAGCTTCCTTGTAGGCTTCATGAAGGCAGGGGCAGGCTTGGTTGTCTTTGGAGTTGCCACACTACCTGACACAGACCCTTACCCAGAGAAGGTATTCACATAAATTGATACAGTTTAATTTGTTAATCATTAATATTCTATGCCGACATCCAGAGGATAGTTCTGTTTACCTTCTAATGATTATTTAATATAATGAAAGTGCTATAATATTGTATACTTTCCCTTTTCTATTCACAGATTCTTCTAAGTACTGATATGTTGGGTTCTCTGTTGAATAATTCAATGTTACTTTTTTAGCAGAGGCCAGAGAGGTTGGTGGATGAAGGAACAGCTTCTGAAATCAGATGTCTGGGTTTGGATACAAGCTCTGCCACTTCCTAGAAGGGTGAGTCTGAGTAAGATCTGTAAAAATCTTGCACACTCGGTTTCTTTATCTGCAAAATGGGGATTGTAGTAACCTGCTTCTCACTGATTTGTTGTGGGGACTAAATAAATTATACCATGTGACATTCTTAGGTCAGCTTTGGGTGTATGATAAAGCCCTCAGTGTTTGCTCACTGCTATTTCTGAGTGACCAGAAGTTTCGAGACTTACAATATGAGGTTCTCAGAACGCTTTTCACTCTACTCCAATCACTGAGGAAGAGAGAGCAAGCAATGAGGCTATGGTGCTCTGCTATCTATGTCAGGAGACCAGGCTGCAGGCTAAACTCCACCACTGTTTATGTATTATTTTAGGCAAGACACTCGACTCTTTGGGGTGCTGTAAAGATCTGGGAGTAAACATCTGTGAAAGTACTTTGTAAACAGCACGCTTGTTTTACCCAAAGCATGGCTTGGTTTTGAAAATCTTACCCTTAGAAAATTCACTTCAGGAAAAAGAACTCTGTCTCGCTTTGATTGGATTATCTATTTATCTTATGTGGCCTTCTTTTTAAAAAATTTTTAATTCCCAGTGCTATGGAAAGTTTTCTTGAGCCCAGGATATGCTTCCTTTTCTCACTTGTAAATCTGCTTGGTCTACTAAACAGGCAACCACAGTCAGACATGATTTTGTGGTTTAAAGTCTGTTGCTGGGCTTCGACAAAGGACCTCTGAGGGAGTGGTAATGCGATTAGAATTAGGGGGAGTGGGGATACCCAAGCCAGACACACACGCCTCTCTACAGGGTTCTTGAAGAAATGTGTCAGAGGCAGGTTAAGAGCAAGGCCTCTGGTGGAGTGGCCTGGATACAAACCCCAACTTTACCGCTTATTTTCTGGGCAAATTACTTCCCATCTCTGAATGCTGCTGATTCCACATCTGTAAAAGGAAAATGGCTATAGGACCTACTTTATAAGGTTACCTGGGGATTGAATGAGTTGACACATGTAAAATGCTTATACCAAGCATTGTTATTGTTGCTCAGTCTCCCAGTCATGTCCAGCTCTTTGTGACCCCATGGATGGCAGCACGCCAGACCTCTCTGTCCCTCACCATCTCCCGAAGTTTGCCCAAGTTTATGTCCATTGCATCAGTGATGCCATACAGCCATCTCATCCTTTGATGCCCTCTTTTCCTTCTGCCCTCAGTCTTTCCCAGCATCAGGGACTTTTCCAATGAGTCACCTGTTTGCATCAAATGACCAAAATACTGGAGATTCAGCTTCAGCATCAGTCCTTCCAATGAGTATTCAGGGTTGATTTCCCTTAAGATTGACTGGTTTGATNTTCCCAGCATCAGGGACTTTTCCAATGAGTCACCTGTTTGCATCAAATGACCAAAATACTGGAGATTCAGCTTCAGCATCAGTCCTTCCAATGAGTATTCAGGGTTGATTTCCCTTAAGATTGACTGGTTTGATCTCCTTGCTTTCCAAGGGACTCTGAGGAGTCTTCTCCAGCACCACAGTTCAAAAACATTAATTCTTTGATGCTCCGCCTTCTTTACAGTCCAGCTGTCACAACCATACATGACCACTGGCAAGACCATTGCCTTGACCATATGGAGCTTTGTCAGCAGAGTAACATCTGCTTTTTAACACATTGTCTAGGTTTGTCATAGCTCTCCTGCCAAGAAGCAAATGTCTTCTGATATCATGGCTGCAGTCACCATCCACAGTGATTTTAGACCCCAAGAGGAAATCTGTCACTACTTCCACCTTTCCCACCCCTCTATTTGCCATGAAGCAGTGGGGCCAGATGCCATGATCTTAGTTTTTAAAATATTTATTTTTAATCCGGCTCTTTGACTCTCCTCCTTCATCCTCATCAAGAGGCTCTTTAGTTCTTCTTCACTTTCTGCCATTAACATATCTGAGGTCATTGATGTTTCTTCTGCCTATCTTGATTCCAGCTTGTAACTCATCCAGTCTGGCATTTCTCATGATGTGCTCAGCATATAGATTACGCAAACAGGGTAACAGTAGACAGCCCTGTCATGCTCCTTTCTCAGTCTTGAGCCAGTCAGTTGTTCCATACTGGATTCTGACTATTGCTTCTTGACCCACATACAGGTTTCTCAGGAGACAGGTAAGATAGTCTGGTATCCTCATCTCTTCAAGAGCTTTTCACAGTTTGTTATGATCCATGCAGTCAAAGGCTTTGGCCTAGTTGATGAAACAGAGGTAGATGTCTCTCTGGAATTCCCTAGCTTTCTCTGTGATCCAGCAAATGTTGGCAATTTGATCTCCAGTTCCTCTTTCTTGTCTAGATCCATCTTGGACACCTGGAGGTTCTTGGTTTGCATAATGCAGAAGCCTAGCATGCAAGATTTTAAACATGACCTTACTAGCATGGGAGATGAGAGCAATTGTCTGATGGTTAGCACATTCTTTAGTACTACCCTTCTTGGGAATTGAGATGAGGATTGACCTTTTCCAGTCCTGTGGCCACTGCTGAGTCTTTCAGATTTGTTGATACAATGAATGCAACACCTTGATGGCATCCTCCTTTAGAGTTTTAAACAGTTCTACTGGAATTCCGTTACATCCACGATCTTTTTTAACAGCAGTGTTTCCTAAGGCCCACTTGACTTCGCTCTCCAGAATGTCTGGCTCTGGGTGGCTGATGACACCATCATAGCAATCTGGTCCATTTAGATCTTCTTTATACAGTTTTTTCCATGTATTCTTTCCATTTTTTCTTGATCTCTTCAGTGTCCACTAGGTCTCTACTATTTATATCCTTTATTTTGCCCATCTTTGGGAAAAGTGTTCCCTTGATATCTCAAATTTTCCTGACGAAATCTCTAGTCTTTGAGAGTGCGAAATAATTACTTTCTATTAATATATGCATAGAGTCGTTGCCAGCAAAGCCATGTCATTAGGTACTAGATAAACCTTCCCGAAAGCCAGTGCACCTCTGGGATGGATGGAGGACTCATTTTGCCTAGGCTAGAGATTTGAAAGTAATATAAGCCTAATAGGTGTCTCCTCTTTACCCTTTTCTGTAAGGGCTTCCCTAGTGGCTCACATGGTAAAGAATCTGCCTGCCAATGCAGAAGATGTTTGATCCCTGGGTTAGGAAGACAGATCCCCTCAAGAAGGGAATTGCAACCTACTTTAGTAATCTTGCCTGGAGAATTCCACAGACAGTGGAGGTTGGTGGGCTGCAGTCCGTGGGGTCCCAAAAAGTCGGAAAGAGTCAGACATGACTGAGCAACTAAAACTTTAATTTTTTCAAACTTTCATTTTTTCACTTCAATAGATTTCTCCTCCTCTTTACCCTTTTCTGTAAGGCCAGAGTCAAGGCTAGGAAAGGTGGATTCCAAACACACCAATCAGATAGAAAAAAAATGCACCAATCAGATAGAAAAAAGAGTGAGTCCCAGTGCTGGTTGGGCCTGGATCTTCCTAGTGCTAGAGGAGACATTCCCATAGAATCTGCCCCTTGGTGTATTTTGTACATCAAATAGAGAAGAGTGATGGGAAGACAAGGGCAGACAGGAGGAGAGGGGAAGGAGGAGGGAGAGAAGTGGTTTAGAGAGAACTCGACCTCTCTCTCGAGTGCAACACAACTCCTGGTCCTATCTTTTGTCTTCCACCTCTTAGAAAGAGATGGGGCAGTTGGAGAAAGATGGCTGGACCTCTTGCCAGGTTTAACTTGCCTCAAATTTGAAGTGTCCTCATGAGTTACATGACAGGAAAAGAAGCCAGAGAATGAAAGATCAATGAGAATTAGGTGGACTGGGCCCTCTCTCAAGGAGTAGCAGACAGATCCCTCATTGTTTACCTTTCTCATAAAAGAAAATGCATCCCAAGAACCCAAAGGAAGGAACCTCAACTGCAGGGCACCATGTGGGAAAGTGAGTTTCACTGTAATCTGATCAGCATTTCTCAAGCTTTGCTATGCATCAAATGACCCAGTAATCTTGTTAAAATACAAGAGTAGGTCTGGGATTCTGCATTTCTAACAAGCTATCTGACTATCCCATTGCTGCTGGCTAGAACCTCACTTAGAGAAGCAAGAATCTTCTAGATGATTGATGACTGGGAGTTGTGTGATGCACAGGAATTCTGCTAAGTTACTCCCCTCTCAACCATATAGTCCATCTCTATACACTTAAACTTGGCCAGCCTGCTTCTTGGAAGTGGGGTGAGAAGAAATGTCCTAGTCCTTGATTCTGACCGCAAACTTTGTGTAAGTGAAAAGGGGGTTAGGAGAATAAAGGTGTTTATCTTGGTCAGTTAGTTCTGTGAGAGACTTTTCCTATCTGTTCATAAACAAGAATTGTTTGAAATAAACCTAATGTGAATATTGCAAACATTTCATGAACCTTTTTGCCTTATGCCTTAAATTAGGGTTTACGGAACAACGTCATTTATTATCTTCAGATAATGACAGATAATGCCATATGACATTTTAAAAACCTTTTGCTTTTGATTTACTCAAATTTTATTAGTCCTTCAAATTAGCTGTCATTAAGTATACAACTTCTGTATACCAGTGCTTTATATACATTTTCATTTAGATTTTCCCTAACAACATAGAGATCATTATCTCCATTTTACAGATGAAGGAATTAGGACTCAAAGAAGTTAAGTAATTTGCCCACAGTTACCCAGCTATGAAAACAGAGGCTAGCTAGGAACCCATGTGAATCTCATTTCACTTCTCTCTTTCTGCTCCCTCAATGTTGTGCCATACATAACAGAATGACTATTTTAAAAATTAAAATAAAAATAAAATAAAATTTAAAAAAATATTCATTATTTAAAAACAAATTCAAATCTCACATTTATTTGATATCAACTGACTCCCTTGCCATGTATTTATGACACAGCTAATGAAGTCTAAGTTTTAGAGGATTTATTTATAAATGTGCCTTCCAAAGGCGCTCTGATTTTTATTCACAACTTTGTATTCTTTGTTCTTAAAAGGAGCTCCCCAAATTTGAAAACTTTGGGCTTTGCAAAATCTAGATCTGCTTCTGTTGCTGTCAGGTATGTAAACTGTTTCTTCCAATATTCCCAATGAGTAGTTCAGCCTGTGCTTGAAAATCTCCACTTAAGAAGAGCTCACCACCCCACAGGGAGTTTGTTTCATGTGAGACAGTTCTAATTCTTTAGAAGTTCTTTTTAGACTGTGCCAAAATCTACCTCCTAACAACATGCACTTATTGATTATAGTTCAGCCCTCTGAAACCACATAAAGTAAACATAATCCCTCTTCCTCTAACAGGTCTGAAAGTATTTGAAGGCTGTTACAGGACCTTTTCCCAAATCATCACAATGCTTATGACCATTCCTCAGCTCTTCCATCCTGGATCACCTTCTCCACTAGTTGTGGATGTCCTTCTTAAATAGTATTCCGTGTTTGACTTGACTGACAGAGAGCAATGCAACTCATTTGCTCTGTTTATTTGTTGAGGACTTTGCATTTATTTATCACTGTGAGAAGTGATTGTTGCTATTATATTTAACTCACTGTTGCAGCTTGCCCAATCATGTTGTGCTCATATTTTTCCTGCCCCAGACTTCAGTGTCCTGAGAGATGCTCTCTACTCTTCATGTGATGATGTCATGCACATCAAATGATCTGTTAGGAGGTGGATTTGTTAAGACTTAGCAAGAAGGCTTCCTACACATTGCAGACAAGTTCCGTAGAAAGACAGCTCATCTGCAGCTATCCTTATATACAACACACCACCATGTCTACACCCCTCGGGGGGCATTACTCCCTCCCTGATCACATTCTTAATCTAAGTTTTCTCAAGACACACATTTGGAAAAAAATCTTCATAGGAAGAGCTCATTGAATAGGATTATTATTGTTTTTTTCTTTGTTTCATCATATTTGCTATTTATATTCTTTTATACATGAATTTCCTCTCAATCCTTTTGCTTTGTCTTTGTTTTCCCTAGTATTCCCTTTGTCCTGTCTAAAAGCTCATCATGTTCTCCAGCAACGTAGAGATAGAGAAGCACCCCAAAGCTCATGCCTCTGTTATGCTAAAGGAATGTATCCCCTTTGGAAAGAAGCCAGACAGTGTTTTTCCTGCAGGTTTCAGCCTTGTTACTCTCTCTGCCCTGCCTCTCCCCATACTCATCTTCCACATTGCCTTGTATCTACCAAAGAGACCCTTATATCTCCATTATGTCCTTTCCCTGTACTGGGCAAACTCCTCAGCCCATTCAGTGTGGCGGTGGTGGGGGGCGGGGCAGGGGGGTGCGAGGTGCACGCATGCTCATACACTCAGTCACTTCAGTTCAGTCATTCAGTCGTGTCCGACTCTGTGACTCCATGGACTATAGCCCGCCAGGCTCCTCTGTTCATGGGGATGCTCCAGGCAAGAATATTGAAATGGATTATCATGCTGTCCTCCAGGGGAATCTTCCTAATCCGGGGATCGAACCCAGGTCTCCTGCATTGCAAGCAGATTCTTCACCATCTGAGCCAACAGAGAAGCCCAAGAATACTGGAGTGGGTAGCCTATGCCTTCTCTAGGGGAACTTCTCAACCCAGGAATCAAACCAGGGTCTCCTGCATTGCAGGTGGATTCTTTACCAGCTGAGCTACCAGGGATGCTGTAGTTTCATACCAGAGAATGTTCTAGTTTCATTATATTACATGTAGCTGTCCATTTTTCCCAGCACCACTTACTGAAAAAAATGTCTTCTCTCCATTGTGTATTCTTGTCTCCATTGTTGTAGATTAATTGACCATAAGTGCATGGGTTTATTTCTGGGCTCCCTATCCTGTTCCATTGACCTATGTGTCTGTTTTTGTGCCAGTTCCATAGTGTTTTGATGATGGTAAATTTGGATTATAGTATAGAACAGTCTGAAATCAGGGAATGTAATTCCTCCAGCTCAGTTCCTCTTTCTAGAGGTTGTTTTGGCTACTGATGTCTTCTTTGTTTCCATACAAATTTTAAAGTTTTTTTGTTTCAGTTCTATAAAAAATGCCCTTGGTATTTTTAGGGGGTTCCAAAATCACTGCAGATGGTGATTGCAGCCATGAAATTAAAAGACGCTTACTCCTGGGAAGAAAAGTTATGACCAACCTAGATAGCATATTGAAAAGCAGAGACATTACTTTGCCGACTGAGGTCCATCTAGTCAAGGCTGTGGTGTTGGAGAAGACTCTTGAGAGTCCCTTGGACTACAAGGAAATCCAACCAGTCCATTCCGAAGATGATCAGCCCTGGGATTTCTTTGGAAGAAATGATGCTGAAGCTGAAACTCCAGTACTCATGCGAAGAGTTGACTCTTTGGAAAACACTCTGATGCTGGAAGGGATTGGGGGCAGGAGGAGAAGGGGACGACAGAGGATGAGATGGCTGGATGGCATCACTGACTCAATGGATGGGAATCTGAGTGAACTCCGTAAGTTGGTGATGGACAGGGAGGCCTGGCATGCTGCGATTCATGGGGACGCAAAGAGTCGGACATGACTGAGCAACTGAACTGAACTGAACTGAACATTGAATCTGTAGATTGCCTTGGACAGTATAGCCATTTTAACAATATTTAGTCTCCAATCCAAGAACTTGGTATATACTGTATCTTTAAACTTTGAATTCACTCTTAGATAAACTGGCCATTTGTTCCCCTGTGCCCTGTTTGGCTGATAGACTCAGACTTGGTGTTACCACAAAAGAGAGTAGCATTAGCAGATAATTGCTTCAATATTAGAAAGAAGGAAACTAAAATCTAAAAACTAAAAACTTTGGCATTGACAGAAATTCTTAGATATCTGGTTTTGAGTTGATTCATTTAGTTATCTTAAGGTTGTTAGCATGATTGTTTTAAATGTCCAAAGGACCCTTATTGACATTTTGGAACAATGAATGTACAGATTTTTGTAATTTCAGTTAACATTCAGTTAATTAAACTCACAACAATTTTTTTTTCCTCAAGCCTTCAAATCCACTTTTCAGATCTGCATGGTCAGTTTTTAATTCTCAAATTATTTGAATAAAATAAGAAAATTAATTTTACTTGATCTTTTATTAATGCTCTATTAATCTCAACATAAACATATTAACATTTTCTAAAAATCTCAGAGTAAATTAATTTAAATTAATTAAATATTTCAAACCATATTGTTAAACATAATATAATTATTTTTCCAAACACTGAAAATGCCTAAAATGGTGAATTATAGACCTAATATGCAAGTGGCATTTACAAAGTAGTTTAAAAAAAAAAACCCAGAAAACAAAATAGCTGTCAGTTTTTGGAGCTAGCAAGAGTTTTGCTTTTCTGGAGAAAGTGTCTTTTTTCATTTCTGAAAATGAGAACTATAGAGCCAATCATGTTTCTTTATTTACTCTTGCTCTAGGAACTTTGGAATCAAAATTAAACTTTAGATGAAACATAATCTGTTGATACTATTGGTGGTCATATTTGTATTCACCATTTCATTTTTAAATTTAAATTTCACATTTTATTATATATGATTCAGGTCCTTGTGAAAATTGTTATCAATTAAAGTAAATAAGGAAATAGACCTGAATATTATTATTAGCTGCCCTCAGGTTCTTTGAGAGAATCTATAACAATCATTGCTTCCCTGGTGACTCAGATAGTAAAGAATCTGCCTGCCTACAGGAGATTTGAATAGAGTCCCTGGGTTGGGAAGATCCCCTGGAAAAGGAAATGGCAACCCACTCCCAATATTCTGCCTGGAGAATTACACGGGCAGAGGAGCCTCATGGGCTATACAGCCCAAGTGGTTGCAAAGAGTTGGACAAGACTGAGCAACAAACACTTTCACTTTTCATAACGATCATTACAAATCAATTCCTGCATGTGCTAGGGAGAATAACTGCTTATAATATATGGGGTGCTCTCTTAGGTATACATGCCTCTACCCCCACTTCTGGGAATTTGATAGTTTGTGTTTTATTTCACACTATTTGAAATATCTTCCAAGCTTGATTTAAAAAATTTTTCCAGAAATTTTGCTGTGATTTTTTTGTATTTTTGTATTTTGTATTTGTATTTTTATATTTTGTATTTTTGTAATTTTATTTGTATAGATTATGTATTAAAACTTTCAATATATATTTTTTGACTCAATAAATATGTATTAAATGTTTCCAATGGTCCAGGCACCCTTCCAGGCATTTAGGATTATATATGTAAGGGACAGGGGAAGGGTGGGTTGTGGAGGAGTAGGGTTGGGTAAGAAGACAATAATTCTGTCCTAGTCTAGTGAAGAAAACAGTTCTACTTATATAGTGCAAAATGTACCTTATTCCTGTATGTAATCACGTTTTAATGAACTATGAAAAGCAGTCATTTAGGTTGATATTATCCTTGATGAAATAGAGTTCAGAGTATATTATACAGAATACAAGGAAAAGTATCAAAGTGAATAGGTTTAAAAAATATTTTGGCAATACAAGTGACAAAAAATTAACATTATTATGTACAGGGGTAGTAGTAAGGCAGGGGTAGTAGTAAGCAATTTGCTGCAGTAGAAATCACTTGCCACTAAGCAAATGCAAAGAGGCTCAAGCTAGCAGTCAGATAAATACACTCCACACCCATCAGATCTGCAATAATTTACAAGGTCAGGAACAATCACTGCTGGTGAAATTACAGGGAAATGAGCACTCATACTACCAGGCAAATATGTAAAATAAAATTACTTTTCTGTATAGTAATCTTACTGTATGTATTAAAATTTTTAAATATGCACACACTTAAGTGTCAGCAATCCCACTGTTGGAAACCTTCTACTAAAATAAAAATACTAACATAAAAGAATATATTTGCAAGTACCAGTACAAATAAGTTTATTGCAAATTATTTATGGTAGGGTAAAAACAATGTGAGAGTTGGATTGTGAAGAAAGCTGAGCACCGAAGAATTGATGCTTTTGAACTGTGGTGTTGAAGAAGACTCTTGAGAATCCCGTGGACTGCAAGGAGATCCAACCAGTCCATTCTGAAGGAGATCAACCCTGGGATTTCTTTGGAAGGAATGATGCTAAAGCTGAAACTCCAGTGCTTTGGCCACCTCATGCGAAGAGTTTACTCATTGGAAAAGACTCTGATGCTGGGAGGGATTGGGGGCAGGAGGAGAAGGGGATGACAGAGGATGAAATGGCTAGATGGCATCACCGACTAGATGGATGTGAGTTTGAGTGAACTCCGGGAGATGGTGATGGACAGGAAGGCCTCATGTGCTGTGATTCATGGGGTCGCAAAGAGTTGGACATGACTAAGCGACTGAACTGAACTGAACTGAAAAGCGATACAAACTTGAGTGACTATAATAGGGGCATTTTTATTGAATAAAATATATTCATACCACGTAGTAAATTCTATGAAAATAATGACTTTGATTTATATTTTTTGACCTGGAGACATGGTTATTATATGTTATGGTTAAAAAAAAGCAAGTTTGCATATGTACATCTGTATATTCACATATGTGTGTGTCCAAGTGTGTACAAAATTTTACCTTAACAAATTATACACACATATATAAATTTGTGTGAGTCAGATAAAAGTGAGAAAGTATTTGCCCATCGGTTATTATTAACAACTTTAATCTTTGGAATAGAGGTCAGTTAAAACAGTTTTTAGTCACTTATATATCTCTAGTTTGGTTTGTTGTGACTAGTGTATCTTAGCAATAATATTAATAATAATAATAAAAACTATAGGTTACAGATGAGAGTTTACCACATGCCAGAGACTGAGATGGTGATATTATCACCTTTGCTGTTTTATAGATGAAGAAATGAGGTTCACAGGGGATAAAGTCACTGGTAGAAGAATGCACTTTTAGTAACCGACAGTGGTTGCCTACGTGGTTGCTTCAGTTGTGTCCGATTCTTTGCAACCACATGGACTGTAGCCTGCCAGGCTCCTCTGTCTGTGGGATTCTCCAAGCAAGAAATCTGCAGCAGTTGCCATGCCCTCCTCCAGGGGATCTTCCGGACTGAGGGATAGAACCCACATCTCTTATGTCTCCTGAATTAGCAGGTGGGTTCTTTACCAGTAATGCCACCTGGGAAGCCCTACCTTGGTAATATCAACTTCTTAAATTAATTATGTTAGAAATCAGTTGGTTTAAAGGAAAAACATTAAGTTAATCACAATATAGATTGCGTATAGCTTAACTTAGAAAGGTGGGGGTACGAATGAGTGTAATTTAGGAACTATGTCATCTAGCTAAACTATTACGTAGATAAAATGATGGTGCCTGAGAAGTGATCAATGTAGGTCACCTGCCCCGGGTTTCATCAACCAGGGAAGACTGACATTGTAAAGAATTCTGACTGGGCTGGGTCTTGGTTGTGGTGCACAGGTGTTTTGCACAGTCTCTGGAGCATGAGGCCTCAGTAGTTAAGGTACATGTGCTTAGTTTTCGTATGTGAGATCTTGGTTTCCCAACAAGGAATCCAGTGGGGCTCCCTGATATGGGGGTGTGGAGTCTTCACCACCAGACCACCAGGAAAGTGCCCAAGACTGACCCTTACACAGGGACTAGAACCAAACCCAGACAACTTTGTCATAGACTATTTCGATATGAGCCCATTCATCTTTCCTAAAAATTACTTATTCTCCCCTAAGAGGTCTACATTCCCTCTCCCTTTTCCCTGCTAAGATGACATTTAAGTTTGAATTCTTAGACACTAAGTATTCATTTGCTGTTGGGTATTTCACATGTGTACTTGAGGCATACATGTTAATGACACTGTTTTTCTCTTGTTAATCTTTTACTTGGGGTGGGGATTGTGTCTCAGCTAAGAAAACAAGGGTGGGGGAAAATGATTTTTCTTCCCCTACACGATGTTTCATGAATTACCATTACCACTTATCTATTAGGCACAGAATATTTAGGACACTTTTTAGATCTATACTGAGTGGATAAACAATTATTTAACTCATATTTAAAGCCAGTGGCATTGCCCTTCTGAGGCAGGTTTTGCAAAGAAAAACTACAAGGAATGCCCTAATTCATAAGATTATAAAATGTCTTCCTTCATTCATCACAGTGAATTGAGGGAAAAAGACTGAAGGATAGACGGTGTATCTGTAAATGCGAGAAGCACTTTTGAGCTTTCTAGATTGTATATGGTGGGGGAAAGGCAGGTGATTTAAGGATCTTAGGCTCATTTTTAGGAAGGGGTAGACAATACTATTTAATTTTTTACTCGAATACTTTGTCTTGTTGCACTGCTGGCTTTGTCATCAGCCAGTGTTGCAATAACTTTAACAAGCAAAGGAAATGCCAGTTAAGTGAAGCACCTGAGACCTCCTCATTCTTGTGACACGTCAGGCCTCAGGCAGGAGACAAAAATGCTCTAGGCTGTGTGTGAAGCCCAGGTAGAGGGAGTGGGTGGCTGTGAGTCTAGGTATGAAGGGCGCCTAGTCCCAAGGCCAGTGTTTATATTAGCAATTCACTTCCACCTTTGGTACATTTAATCAGGCATTACAATGCATGGCATCATCCTGACTTCAGGACTTGGGGAGGAAAGCTGGGTCAAGAGGCTGTTCAAGTTAATTTAACAAGATTCTTTGTGCAGCAGATACGAATTTCACCTGCCCAGAAGCTTATGCAGAACCGTGACCAGGCTGACCCAATGAGCTGCGCTTTTCTTCCAATCTTTTGAGACTCAGAGAGTGAGAAGTCCGACAACCACGCGGACTATTCGGCAAGACGCAACGCAACCTTAAAGGGCGGGTCATTGCTTTGCTCCAGCAACCAGCCAGAGACAACAAAATGGAAGATCTTTCTCCGAGGGAAAGCAGGCCTCGGATCTGACTTGCAGGGCCTGAGTTAGGGAGGTGAGCAAAGAAAGGAAAGGCGAAGGCGCAGCTCCAAGAAGCCGGGTTCATTCAAACCCGGAGGACAGCAAACCCCGCCTCCCCACGCCGCCGCCCGCTCAATCGCCGAGCGCTCCGGGTGTGAGCTCGCCCCGCGGGGAGCGGCTTGGAGCTGAGGAGGCGGCGGCAGAGGTGGTTTGGGCAGCCCTGCGCGGCGGATAGGCCCAGGCAAACAACACCCCTTCCCCCTCCCCCTCGCTCAGTTCAACTCCCACTCGGCCCCGGCCACGCCCTGCTGCCACCGCCCCCTCGGGCAGCTTTCCGCTCCGCGGCCGGGCCTCAGTCGGGGGCGGGAAGGAAGGCGGTGTCTTGGAGGGGCCGTTGCGGCCACCGAAAACTACAAGGGCCGACAGCCTTTGCGGTAGTGCCCCGCCCCACTTCTNATGTTCGGGGGGAGGGGGAGGAGAGGGGAAGGGGAAGACGAATAATAATAATCCTAATAACCTGTTGTCGTGTACGGGGCGGGGGGTGGTTTGTTGCAGATCAGAAGAAGGAGGAGGAGGAGGAGGCGGCACAGGCAGCGGCGATGGCTACAGAAGGAGGGAAAACCTCTGAGCCAGAGAATAACAATAAAAAACCCAAAACCTCAGGCTCCCAGGTAAAGGCAAACATTAAAAAAAAAAAAAGGCATCACGAAACCTAAGGGGAAAGAGGGAGTTATGCCCTTTAAATGCCCAGAAGTGAAGAACAGAACAAAAATGTTTATCCACTCAAAGCATCTTTCTGAGAGTGAGGAAGTTAAATTGTAAATTCATACGGATTTCACATGTTTGGGATATCGTGGTTAAAATTCCACCAGGAACTCAGACTCTAAGAGAAAGGTGTATGTTTTCCCAAGGGCGTTTTGAGTTTAGTAAAATAACACTTCAAGAAAGTTTGTTAGAAATTTTTTATTATTTATAGTTTATATCGTGGGACCTGCTTCCTTATTCCTGTATCTTATTGCTTTTGTTAATATTTAGATTTCTTCCTTTTCCTGAGTAAGTTCTGAAATGTAGAGCTGTCAAAATAAATAAATAAACCCCTCCCAACTATTGGCCTTCACTAAATCCTCCCACTTTTTTTTCCCCTCTCCCTTTTACTATCCCATTTTGGGTAGGACTCTCAGCCCTCTCCTCTGGCTTTACTGGCAGCTACTTGCAGCAAAATAGGGACTCCTGGTGAAAATCAAGCAACTGGACAACAACAAATTATTATAGACCCAAGCCAAGGATTGGTGCAACTTCAAAATCAACCACAACAGCTAGAACTGGTGACAACACAACTTGCTGGGAATGCTTGGCAACTTGTTGCCTCCACTCCTCCTGCTTCAAAAGAAAATAACATTTCTCAACCAGCTTCTAGTTCATCTAGTTCTTCCACCAGTAATAATGGGAGTGCATCTCCCACAAAAACTAAATCAGGTAATTCTTCTTCCCCTGGTCAGTTTCAAGTCATACAAGTACAAAATCCAAGTGGTAGTGTACAGTATCAAGTGATTCCACAACTTCAAACCGTGGAAGGTCAACAAATTCAAATCAATCCAACTAGTAGTTCATCTCTACAGGATTTGCAGGGTCAAATTCAGCTTATTTCTGCAGGTAATAATCAAGCTATACTCACAGCTGCTAACAGGACAGCTTCTGGGAATATTCTTGCTCAAAACCTGGCAAATCAGACCGTTCCAGTCCAAATTAGACCTGGTGTTTCGATACCACTGCAGTTACAGACCCTTCCTGGTACTCAGGCTCAAGTTGTAACAACCCTACCAATTAACATTGGAGGCGTGACTTTAGCTTTGCCAGTGATAAACAATGTGGCTGCTGGAGGAGGAGCTGCACAGGTTGGCCAGCCTGCTACTACTACTGATGGCGGGACTTCCAATGGGAGTCAGTCAGCGTCCACACCTACCACCACCACTGCTGCTGCCAGTATGCCGGAATCTCCCTCCTCCTCCACTACCTGTACAACCACCGCATCAACATCTCTGACCAGCAGTGACACGTTAGTGAGCTCAGCAGATACGGGCCAGTATGCAAACACATCAGCTAGTAGTTCTGAACGCACCATTGAAGATTCTCAGACACCTGCTGCTACAGAGTCTGAAGCCCAGAGCTCCAGCCAGCTTCAGTCTAATGGAATACAGAATACACAGGATCAATCAAATTCTCTTCAGCAGGTGCAAATTGTAGGCCAGCCTATCTTGCAACAGATCCAGATCCAACAGCCTCAGCAACAGATAATTCAAGCTATTCCACCCCAGTCTTTTCAACTCCAGTCAGGGCAGACGATTCAGACCATCCAGCAGCAGCCTTTGCAGAATGTTCAACTTCAAGCAGTAAATCCGACTCAGGTGCTTATCAGGGCTCCAACTTTAACACCTTCAGGGCAAATCAGCTGGCAAACTGTACAGGTTCAGAATATTCAGAGTCTTTCAAATTTGCAAGTTCAGAATGCTGGGTTATCCCAGCAGTTAACCATCACCCCAGTGTCTTCAAGTGGTGGCACAACCCTTGCTCAGATTGCTCCTGTGGCTGTTGCTGGTGCCCCAATAACTTTGAATACTGCCCAGCTTGCATCAGTGCCTAACCTTCAGACAGTGAGTGTTGCCAACCTGGGTGCTGCGGGCGTTCAAGTGCAAGGAGTTCCAGTTACAATCACCAGTGTGGCAGGTAAGTTACTATACAGTCTTTCTCTTTAAAGATCCTCATACTGTTTTTAGTAACAAGTTAACTGCTTTCGTTTGCTGAATCTTAAGATTTGATGTAAACCTGTAAGTAAGCAGATGATCATAAAGAAGCTAAAGTACACAGGAATATTAGACTCACTACCATAACTCCATATTCATCAATATGACCCATTTATGTTTACAGTATTTAGTGTTAGGTTTTATGTGTTCAGTTTTCTAAACTTTCTTTTCTGCAGAGCAGACTTTTGGATAAGAATTTTTTTTTTTTTTTTGTAATTTAGAGATCAAATTTGTGTATACTTGAGCTTTTCTGAAAGAACCCTAGTCAAAGTGATGTTTATGTCTTATTTAAGGGAAAGTCGATTTAAAGCTGAAGTAATACAGTTACAGATCTGCTGCAGTTTGAATTCTGTTACTCCTCACGCTTCTGCATCTTGTTGCCCGTGCTTGTGCATTTTAATACAAAACTAGATGTTCATGCAGTTGAGAGGTATGATTTTGAGTTGCAAATTGTTTCATTAACTTTTATGTCCACTTTTCTGCTAAAACGAAGTTTTGCTCGGGACTTTCAATGAATAGTCCCCTATAAAATTACATTTAAAAACTATGGTGGTTAAATTATTTATAGGAGTTTTTCATGTGAAATTGGTGGAAAGCAATTAAAACTATAGACAGTAAAATGTCATAATTTGAATTTGTTCTAAGGTCGTTTTAGAACTAGTTATAAAGTAGTTATTTGTTACATATGTGAATAGAAACTTTTGAAGTAGTTGGAAAACCAGTCTTATTAAGTGTTTTAATCTTTTGGGATCAGTCTTTTTTCATCTAATGCCTTTAGTTTTCTAGTAATCAAACACTTTTCATTTGATTATGAAAACCTAGTTGTGGTTTTGGGGTCTGATACTTAAGACCTCTGTTTTGATAATCAGAAATGAATAAACATACCACTTTTAAATAACTTTTCTTGAAACAAGTTGCAGATAAATTATGCTAAGGTTCTTGTTTTACAGTCACTACCTAAAGTAGAATTATATATTTAAAATTTAGAAGTTGTCAAATAGAGCTCTCTGATTCAGGAGAATGGAGGTTACATGTTTTATTTAGATACCCATTGACTCTAAGCAAGAGCTATCCAAGAGAATTTTCTGTGACAAGGGAAACGTTCTATATCTCTCCTATCCAGTATTTAGCCACTAGCCACATGTGGCTATTGAGTATTTACATTATGACTAATGCGGTAGAATAATTTTTAATTTTACTTGATTTTATTTAATTTTAATTTAAATAGTAACACATGACTAGTGGCTTTTATATTGACAGAACAGTAACTAATCACAGAGTGTTTTGAGTGTGGTACGTTTTCCCCTAAAACTATTACAGCACAATTTCATGCCTGTTTCTATGGATTATAGTCCTCAGCTTCCTTTGTTTCTACTCTTTTTCTGAACATTGACAATACGTTATTTCAGAAAAATGTTTGTTTTGGGTGGGTCAAAGCAAAGGTTGTTTCAGTTATATTTCATCTTGCCTATTAAGCATATAGTTAGTGAATTATGATTAATTAAGAGAATTGAATAATTTTTAGTTTTGGCTAGAAATGTTCAGTTTTTCTGTTCCCTCATTGATACCAATTATGACCCAGTTTTTCTTCGCCTCTTATGAAGGTAAACCAGCATAACTGAGAGTAGGATCTTCTGACTGCCTCAGATTCACTTGCTGTGCTATGCTTAGTCACTCAGTCATGTCGACTCTTTGCAACCCCATGGTCTGTAGCCTGCCAGGTTCCTCTATCCATGGGGATTCTCCAGGCAAGAATACTGAAGTGGGTTGCCATGCCCTCTTCCAGGGGATCATTCCCAGCCCAGGGATTGAACCCAGGTTTCCTGCATTCCAGGCAGATTCTTTACCATCTGAGCCACCAGGGAAGCCCACTTGAATGATACATTATTGTAAATGCAGAATCTGTTTTCTGAAACTGTAATGTTTAGGGAGTATGATCAAAGGTTTGGTCAAGGATTTCAAACAAACTTTCCAGGTGGTTGTAAATCTCATTAAAGTTTGAGAACCAGGGATCAAGTTGTCAGCCGTGAACTACTGATAAGGCAAAATATGGAGGAGATGGATTTTGAGCCTAGTTCATAAGTGGCTCAGAGAATAGATTTCTGTGGCAAGTACAAGTCATAATTTTTATTCCATAAACACTGACTAGCTATGTGTTGAGCACTCTAAGTAGGTGTGTTAAATCTTACATTTTCTGGGGTAATTTTTTAATTTAAAGAGTTTATATGATTTGAGGGACACGTGTGTATGAGGAAATTTGAGCTTTATGTAGTAGGATTTTTTTCTCCTAAAATCAAATATCTTAAATTTTGTTAATTTTTAATAGATAACGCTGTGTTGTTCTAAGAAGATAGCCATGCTATGAAGACCAGAAATGTATGCTGATTTCAGCAAGTCTGTGCAGTTAATCTGAGTCTCATTTGCAGATTTTGCTTTACTTCCTAGCATGATAGGTAGTGTTTGACAGATGTTTGCTGAATTAAGGTATAAATGGTGGTAGAAAAGAGAGCAATTTAGAATTAGGAGTGGCACCCTGGAGTGGTTTCATCTTTTGTTTTTTTTTTTTTTAATTATTTTATTTATTTGTTTTTGACTGCTGGGTCTTCATCGCTGCCAGCAGGCCTCTCTGGTTGGGGGCGGGAGGCTGCTGTCTAGTTAGAGTGCTTCGGCTTCTCGTTGCGGAGCGTGGGCTCTGGACTCGCAGACTTCAGGAGTGGGGGCCCCTGGCTCTAGGCTGCGGGTTCAGTAGCTGTGCACGGGCTTAGTTGCTCTGTAGCATGTGGGATTCTCCCGGGCCAGGGATTGAACCCGCGTTCCCTACATTGCAGGCTGGTTCTTTACTGCTGAACCACCAGGGGAGCCCTGGAGTGGTCTTAATGAAGCTAAGGAATTGGCTGTTTTCATTCGTTTTGACTTTGAGCATTTAAGACATTAAGAGTGGTACACCAGGTACTTTCCCGTCTCTGGAAGTGGGGAATGAGCAGCAAGGACCTGATATTTCCCTTCTATAAATGAGTCCTGAAAGTTCAGATTTTCACTTTGTGTTCTCATTTGTTTTTTAGTACTTTTTGATTATTTCACGCCCCTACCCCGCCTCCGGTGGTATTAATTTATGGGAAACTTTTATTCTTAATATTCATAACAGCTATTACCAGGACTTGAAAAAATGATTTGGCTTTGACAGAATGTATTGGCCGGCTCGAGACAAAGGGCTAAGAGTTCTCCACCATCCATCCTGATGTTCTTCAGAAAGTATAGGAAAGGTTCTGGATGATATGGACAGAAAAATTAAAAAAAAATTATTTAAGATAAATGAAACTATTATTTGAAACTGAGGCGCTTCATACTTGATTTTTTGAAATAGCAATGTTAATGATATGCTACATTAAGCCTCTTTCCTTGATAATTATTCAGACTGTGTTTCTGTGATTTGGTCTCAGCTTGAATCCTGAGTTCCAGGTTGAGCATCTAGCTAGTTAGCATTGTAGTGGGAACTAAATACTTGTGCTCCCACTATGAACTGTATTTGTTTCCTTGTTAGAGTTTGGAGTTTGAAGAAGATGAGAAATCCTCTTAAAAAGGTTAATAGCAAATATAATAACTAATCATGGGATTCTCAGGCTCAGTAGTAAAGAATCTGCCTGCCATCTCAGGAGACGTGGGTTCAGTCCTTGGGTTGGAAATATCACCTGGAGAAGGAAATGGCAACCCACTCTAGTCTTCTTGCTTGGGGAATCCCATGAACATAGGAGTCTGGTGGGCTGCAGTCCATGGAATCGCAGAGTGGAAGACAGCTTAGCAACTAAAACAACAGTAAGAACTAGTTAGTTATGCTACTGGCTTAAGAATATCCTTTGTTTTAACTAAGTGAGGGTAATGGATAATGTTTTCCTCAAAAAAGAACTACCTACTTTTGCAGTGTGTTCTGGTAGCCAAAGTGTCCTAGATAAAATGAACTTTAGGAGTTATTTCTCTTTAAAGAATTTAGAACATGTAGGGACCATTGATTAATTAGTAATTAACTTGCACTGGCCAGCAATTTGATTTATTTTTGGCCCTGATCATATATGGTAATAGATCATGCTTTTGCTTGATAGATGGATGTTTCTTTGTCAGTTTTAGTGGAAATTAACATTTCTGTGCAAATTCTTGCATAAAGATAGTTCAGACATGAAATGTTGCTGGCATTTGAAGAAGTAGTTGTGCACGGGCTCTATCTTCCTTAACTTCTTTGGAGATTTAAAATGTAAAACCTTGGGATTAACAAAACCAGGAATGGAAGAATCAGTTTTGGTGAAAATAGAGTCATTGTTGGTGAAAACAGAGGCCAAACAAAATAGTTGACATTTATATTTAATTTAAAAACCTAATTTAATCCCGTAGAATCAACTTCTTACAACAAACTTTTTTCCAGAGCTAGTAAAAGTAGAAAATTGACTAGACATTTAATACAAATATGGTTTTCCTCTTCCATATGTTGTATTAGTTTGGATTTCCATAGTAGGCATCTTAAATAATGTATACACATATACACACATATGTATATGTACATATATAAACATACATGTATCTATTTGTATGCATATGTCTCCTGTGTTTAGTTATTTCCTTTTTTAGAGAAGTCATGTTTATTCCTGTAATTTTCTTTTTGTAAAATCTTCTAATATTCTTTGTTATAGATTGGCATTCATTAAGAAACTTATATCTTGTGTCCTGTACAAGTGATTTGGATTCTGAACTACTAAGTCGGTTTTACCCATTATAAGATGTATAGCATGACCTTTAAGATCTGTTGATGATGATGTAACAATATTGTTGTCTATTTTTAAGTTTTTCATGGAAGATAAAAAACTACTCGTGTAGAGCCACATTAATTTTTTAAAAGGGCATCTTTGGGAGGGATTTCAAGATAATAGAGTGAGGGAAAATAGAGTGTTAATCATCTGCTTTTCAGGTCTAAATCAGGGAATATATAACAAGTAATACTTAAATATTGGATCTGGCATAAAAGCAAGTTGAAGAGAAAGAAAGGAAGCTTGATTAAGCAAGAAGATGGGGAAAAGTTGTACAAATAACAGATTTGCAAATGATAAACTTTTAGCTTGAAATGGTCTTTGAGATTATTGCTCACCAGTTGGCCTTTCATTATGGCTGTTAAAGTCTATTTATAAAGGAATTTTGTGATTTTACTGTTATACGTGAAAGCAGAAACATGGGTCAGAGATTTTGCAGTGCTCCGTTGCATACTTTTAGGGATGACGTAGTAAGGATTGACAGTAAAAGGGGCAACCTGGCCTGATATCAGACCATATCCAGTTGTCCATGTGGGTTCTCCTGTACTCTGCTGATCTAGGTATGAGTAAGACTGGATACTCCTTATGCTTGTCATTTTGTTACCTAGTGAATGAGCAAGTTGTGGCAAAGGAAACCTGTTGCTAGTGTAAGTATGTGTGGTGAGATAAAGCCTTACCAAAACTGTAGTTAAGGCAGGCAACCCAGAGATAGATAACTGAGCATTCTTCCTCCTCCCGCATCCCCTAGTGGTATTTTAGAACAAAAGAGCTTGAAGCTTAGAAAGCTTAAGTGACTCTTGCATTTTGTGGCAAAGTGAGGACTAGAATCTTGGCTTCTGCTTGAGTTGTCTTTCTCCTGTATTTCTGTCTTTGTTAACCTTTGGTTGGTAATGAGTAAATGTAGCTGAGGTTTAGGGACCATAAAGGGAGAGTATCCAGCTTGCCTTGTCTTCTCCCAGATAGACTGTCTATTATCCCTGATACTCAGTGTTAATATATTGAATACAGCATTGGTGAAAACTGCAATTTGCTGTCTCTTTGTTGTTGTTTTTAATGGTGAAACCTCAGTGGTAATTTTTTGTCCCTTCTTGAAAGAGCAATTTCAGAACTAAAGAGATTAGTAAATGCTATATGTAGATAAGCAAGTTCTAACTCTCGAATTTTTTTTTTTTTTAATGAGATTTGAGGAGGGAAACAAACATTGTTTTCCTAGGATGTGATAGGTGCTAGGTATTTATATTATCTCAGTATATCCCATAGTATCCTTGAGATTATTATGCTTATTTTACAGATAATCTCATTGAGGTTAACTTATATATGGAATCTAAAAGACGGTACAAATGATGTGGAAAAGAAGCTTATGGTTACCAGGGAGTAAAGTGGGGGAAGGATAAATTGGGAGCTTGGAATTGACATATGCATACTACTATATATGAAATAGTATATATAAAATAGATAACTGATGAGAACCTGTTGGGTAGCACACAGTCGTTGCTTGACCAAACTGGTATAATACGTAGAGGCAGAGCTTCTCCACCCACCCGGCTTCTGTTAACCAGTGAGGAAAATGCAGTTCCAGTGGAAATGACTAGAGCTGTTAAGTCACTCTGAGATATTTATCCAAGGTAAGTGATGAGATAGGGGACGTTTAGTTTCTGTTTGGAAGTCAGTATGGTCTAGACCAATGCCGTCCTAAGGTCAGAAGGAAATTTCAGGCTTCATCTCAGGCCATATCAGTAACTTAAAAGTTACACAGCATGGAAAAATTGAGAATGAATAAGCACCTCACTTTTTGAAAACACTGCATACAATAGACAGATGAGCTTGATAACTGCCCATAACAGAGTCCTTAAATGAATTATGGAATAGTTGCCTTCTGAATATTGAAAAGAATTCAGAAATCATTGGGAGCTAGTATGGGTTCACCAAAGAACTAGGTTCGCAAATTCGTGCTTTAGAATTTCTGGATGAGTATTCAAAGGAAATAACATCAACACAACATATCTTGATTTCAGCATTGATAGTCATGATTTTTTTAAGGTCATACTTGATTATTATGTGAAAAATGTTGGCTGTGTTCCTCAGTAAAGATCTCTGGTATTGTGGCATAGGGTTCTATACTTGATACAGTCCTGTTGAACTTTTTTTTTTTCCTTCAAATTTCATACCTAAGGATTACCTATTTACTGAATTCAGAGATGAGACAAGGCTAGGGGGTATTGCTAATAATTATGAAAGGGCATAGAGTTGAGATGCCAAGTGATCTTCAGTTCAGTTCAGTTGCTCAGTTGTGTCTGACTCTTTGCAACCCCATGGACTGCAGCACACCAGGCTTCTCTGTCCATCACCAACTCCTGGAGTTTACTCAAACT
>SJYV01018792.1:1679811-1693591 GCA_006410875.1 Neotragus pygmaeus | reverse complement strand
GGACCTGAGGGAGAAGAAGAAAGGAGAAGAGATTAGATACATCTGATGACATGTACTAACAGAATTTATATAGGATAAACAATTACACTTAAAGTGGTTTGTAAATCTTGCCCATTTTCCCATATAGTTAAATCTGCATTTAAATTTGAAATTCTTAACATTTGACAGATACTTGTCATAAATATTAGGAACTATGACAGTATGCTTATTGAAGGAATAATTTATTTTTATAAATAATCCTATTGATCACTTGTTTTATAGTTTTATAAAGTTAAAGTACATTGTGTTTTCTTTTTTCTAGAATTTCACCTTTTGTCCTCATTGGTAGGGTGTCAGTAGTTAAATTGATCTTAATGATAGGGCAGTAAATGGTTTTAGTAACCTCTTGATAGACTTTCATCCATTTCGTGGCAGACTGCATCCATAAATTCAATGACCAAATGTGTAGCCAGTGTCTGTATTATGACGCTTGATACCTTGCTTATGAGACTGAATGATATATGGGGCTGAACTTCTACTTTCATAATATTCTAATAGGAAAAGAAATAATTCTGTTTCCTTTCATGAATGAAACAAGAATTAAAAGTGTTCTTTAACCCTTATTATTTGTTTTATATTTAAACTCACATTTATTGCATGTTTAGAGTATCCCAGATGCTGTATGCAGCACTTGACATATTAACTCATTTATTCTTTAGAACACCCTAAAAGTTAAGTATTGTCAGGTGTAAGAACTGAGGCCTAGAGTGGTAAATAATTTGCTCAAGGTCATCTGATCTCCATACACATTTTGTCTCTAGAACCCTGGCACTGTAACCGTTACACTTGTCTCTCACCATAAACTCCCCGTGTACTGTGCAGTGTATTTCCTGTAATCAGTTGTGTAAACAATTCATTGTCTCAAATTGTGCTTAAGCATTATATATATGTTAACTCATTTGATTTTGGCAGTCCTCTGAAGCAGATAATGGTGGTGACCTCAGTTTTTAGCACAGGAAACCAAGGCTATCAGAGGTTAGTGTCTTGGCCAAGGGCATACAGCCAGTATGTTAGGCAACTAGTAAGTGAAATACTTTGTTCTAGGTGAACAGGACTGTCTTTACAGCTAAATAGTATGATTTTAAGCTATGTTACTGTAATTGTTATAGTATGTTCAATACACCACTGATACCTTTATCTCTAGGTGAGCCCTCTACTGTTTATCAACCTTTGGGGCACAGGACATATGTGCCACAGAGAAAATTAGAATTTTTAAAAATGTATTGCTTAATGGTATTCAGTGTTAATAGGGAATTTGAAACTAATAAAAACATTTCCTTTAGTAAATATATACGTACCATAAAACAATTTTGAATGAATTTTGAAAAACAGATTCTAAGAATATAAGCTACAGAGGAGTCTTATTTCATTTTCATTAATATTTATAAACTATTATTATTAGTGTTTAATATGTTAGTTTTATATTAAGCAATATTATTAAATATAGGTTAGGCCAAAATTCATTTGGTCTTTTTTATACAGTGTTATGGGAAAACTCGAATGAACTTTTTGACCAACCCAATATCAGCATATATTGATAATTAATGTCTGTTATATTAATTTATGCACACTGATATTTAATTAATACAGAATTAACAGTTATCAAGCATACTGAAAGGTATACCATAAAGCCTGTATTTCATGACTTACTTCTTGATCAGGATGTGATGTGTCAGTATAGATAAAAGTTTTATCTACTTTCTGAAGTAAATACCATTAAAAAATAACTTTAAAAACCCAGAGATCATAGGAATTATGTGTATAGAACGTGTATTCGTCAGATAATTCTGCATGTCATTTTTATGTAGCATTAACTCATTTGACAAGAGTGATGGTATAAATTTATTATGGTGGTTTAGTGGATAAATAATAAACAAGATATTTTGAATATCTGCCTCTATGTACTGCACGTTGTTCTAGGTGCTGGGGAAACAAAACAGACATATTCTTCTCTACTCATGAAACCTATACTTTGTGCTACATGAGGTTTGTTTTGTATTGATCTTGTGCTGTAGCTTTTTTTAGAGATGAGAAGAGTTAAGGCTTAGAAATGGTAAAGAACTTGCCCAGTGTTACAGAATAAACATGGAGATTTTGGGGAAAGAATTCAGATTCCACCTAGACTCAAAATTATTGTTTGATTGTTAATCATGTTTAAATCCTTAGGGACAAGGGAGTTGTTACCATGAAAAAGTTTTAAAAGTGCCCCCCCACCTCAGTTTTAAAGAAACAAAGTACCAAAGAGAATTAAATGCTAATTTACATTTTATAAGAGTTTGATACACCAGAGTAAATTTATAGTGTATGAGAATGGAGTAAATTTAGTGTGTATTTTCAAAAGATATGATTGAGTTCATTTTGTCTGTCTATGAGTTGTGTATGTACAATTTATATATATACATTTACATAAGGGGATTATATTCTATACCTGTGGACCTGTTCATCACCTTCCTTGTTTCCCTAACTCTACCCTGTAAATAAGGATACCAGCCCATTTGGGGGTAATCCTAAAAAATTAGCAGGCCTCCTCACACACCACCCTCAAACCAAGTCACAAAGAAAACTTAATTGTTGAAATGAAAGTATTCAGACAGCTCTCAGTGCTTTTTAAAAGGATTCTTTGGCAGCTATCTGAGCTGGCAGTGATAACTGTGTATAATTTTCAAACTGGAAGGCAAACATGTTTCATCCCATAAGCAGTTTGTGATGAGTAGAGGTAACTATGATATACATAAAGAAGTCTTTTTTTTTCCTTTTGTTACAATGAAATATATGTATATGTATGTATTTTGTAAAATTAAATATTTGAGGTATTTTTGTTTATTATTAAAATTCTATCATTTTAAACACAAGTGTATGGAAACAAATTTGCACTTAAATTTTATTTCAGTGAACCAAGAGGAAAATTCAGGAAAAATATCATTTAACAATATTTCTAGTTTTTAAATCAAATTAATTACTTTTTGGAGTAAAACTCTGAATATGTTAGTATTTCAAAAAATGTCAGAGTTTGTTCTTGTTTTGGCAGATCTTTGAAATCAAATCTAATATTGAATTTACGCTATTGTCCTTTAAAGAAGGTCATTTATCTAAGTTTGAGTTATTACTAAGGATTTGCAGATGTTTTTTAGAAAATGATTCGCTGCCGTCTTTTTAAACTAGACACATGCCTAGCCATCAGCAACAGCAGAGATGAGGGCCAGGCCCCTAAACCCTGGGGCATTCATGTTGCCATCTGGGACCTCCTGTGACTACTCAGAATGCCCTTGCCAGTGGATACAGACATTGAAGATGCCTGGTCAGAGACCAGCTGCCCTTTAAGACAGGAAGTGTGCTTGCCTGGACCTGAGCTTCTCACTAGCTGACAAGCAGCATAGACAGCCTTGTGAGAATAAATACTGCTGAGAACCCTCTTAGGTGGTGTTACCTCCTAACCTTTCAAAAGCTAGTTCCTGATATTCAGGCCAGAGATTTTACTGTCGTTTTTGCTCCCTTCCTGCTTTCTAACTTTACGGTAACCATCCCGACAGACCTGACCATTTTATTACCTTAGCACCTCATGCCTTAGGTTTCTAGTCAGCCTGCCTCATGGAAAATAGTATAAAATTTACAAATTTAGAAGTAGAAGAATTAGGTGGATCTTTTTTGTCTCAGTTTGAAAGGAGAAAATGTCTTACTTCTTATGCTAGAAGGTGAAGAATAGGACATCTGATTTGTAGTCCAAAGAGATCTCACAAGAGCACTTGTATTTTCATCTGCTTGAACTTCAGACTTTTCTGCTTGCGGTATTAAAATAGGAAGAACTCCATTTTCAGCCTCACAGCTATTGGCAAGTGAGTGAAGTCACTCAGTCGTGTCCAACTCTTTGCGACCCCATGGACTGTATCCTACCACTCTCCTCTGTCCATGGGATTTTCCAGGCAAGAATACTAGAGTGGGTTGCCATTTCCTTCTCCAGAGGATCTTCCNAGTCACTCAGTCGTGTCCAACTCTTTGCGACCCCATGGACTGTATCCTACCACTCTCCTCTGTCCATGGGATTTTCCAGGCAAGAATACTAGAGTGGGTTGCCATTTCCTTCTCCAGAGGATCTTCCTGATCCGGGGATCAAACGTGGGTCCTCCCACATTGTGGGCAGATGCTTTACCATCTGAGCCACCAGAGTACTAAAGGGGAATTTATTTAGACTCCAGCTGCTACCTTGGAAAGAAAGTGCTTCTTTAAATGGTGGGTTGTGCTGATGTCAGGATGCATTTGTACAATGACTTCTATGAGGGATTTTTTAAAATGAAATAATATATAACAAGAAGGATTTTTAAAACAAATGCATTCAAAAGCAATTTTAATATAATATTTGCTTGGATTTCATTTGGTAAAAAGTTAATTTGAATTTGTAGAAACACTTTTAAAAGTTTATATTCCCCATGATTACTGAGAAATGAAGGAATTGTTTTGATAATCAATAATCAAGTCTTTAAAAGGTTGTAGAAAGTCTGACAGCGATTATACCGAAGTTAAAAAATAAAAATTGTGCCTTTAGATATGACTTAAAAGCACCACTAGTAAAAGATTTATTTACTTATTTTATGTTCTTAAGAATCTTACATGCTTTTCAGTATGTTAGCTCAGTTGTTATAGTAAAGGCCATTGAGCAGTCAATCCTCGTTGTTTAGGCATAGTTAATTATTCCTTTCTGCATAAGAATTCTATAGGTTTAACTTAAAATGAAGGAGATGTGGTACTGGTGAAATAGACAGGAGTCAAGACCTGCCCTCAGTGCCCTGGTCTGCCAGGTACTGTCTGTGACATGACAGTGCTGAAGGACGGCCTTTAGCGTTCTTGAGCTGTAGTTGTAATCACCTGTGAAATGAAGATAACAGAATGCTTACTACACTGGGTTTTTCTGAGAGTTAAATGCAGTAGCATTTAAAAACGTTTGGTAAATACCATAACATTTGTATTTGTCACAAAACATTTGGTAAATACCAAAAATTTGGATGTGAATTATTATTATTATAAATTTATCCTTAATGCTTTTCTTCTAAAATCAATATGTGTGTGTTTAGCATTTTGCAGCCTCATTTTCTATTACATGTTCATTTTTAGTAAGTATTCAATAAGTACCCCGTAGAAAGAAGTGACAGAGAANTTATTATTATAAATTTATCCTTAATGCTTTTCTTCTAAAATCAATATGTGTGTGTTTAGCATTTTGCAGCCTCATTTTCTATTACATGTTCATTTTTAGTAAGTATTCAATAAGTACCCCGTAGAAAGAAGTGACAGAGAAGGCAATGGCAACCCACTCCAGTACTCTTGCCTGGAAAATCCCACGGACAGGGGAGCCTGGTGGGCTGCAATCCATGGGTCACAAAAAGTCGGACACGACTGAGCGACTTCACTTTCACTTTTCACTTTCATGCATTGGAGAAGGAAATGGCAACCCACTCCAGTGTTCTTGCCTGGAGAATCCCAGGGATGAGGGAGCCTGGTGGGCTGCCGTCTCTGGGGTCGCACAGAGTCGGACAGGACTGAAGCGACTTAGCAGCAGCCAGGAAGAAGTGAAACTGAACTGTGGGTTTTATTTTCTATTTTTGATGCTTTGACATCTGGGGCCTCACTGATCTTGAAGGAACTGCCCTTTCCAGGGTTAAGAAGTTCCTGGAGATAGTAAGCAGCTCCACCTTGAGTGTGCTTTTCAAATACAAACCACTGCAGAGCCCACTCCCAACCAACCACAATCTTTGTGGCCCTCATGCTAAGCTACTGTCTACCTACTGTAGTCACAATGCCAGGTACCAGACAGTAAAGGACAGCCCTTATGCCCCAGAGCCATTTGAAATTATTCGAACTGGCCAATCCCAAGCCTGTTTCCCCTGCCTCTGTTTCTCCTGACTCACACCTTTTCCTTTTTGTGGAAACCACAATGGAGGCCCTTGTCCACTTTTCCTCTCTGCCCCTCTGCCTCCTCACCCACTCCGGGCTTCCCTGTGTGGCCTCCTGGTACATGGTGTGTCCCTTTCTCTTGGTAACTGAGTAACTGTCTTCTCATCTTGACATCTCATGACAGTCTTCTCATCTTACTATACCTTGAATTTTCTATTAATAAATTATATTTGAAAATAGTTCTAAAATAGTAGACTGATTATTTATTTTTTAAAATTCTTAATGCTACGAGTCTGATTACCAAGAAATAGTATTTAATACAAAGTTGTAAAGTTTTCTTTAGAACTAACTGAAAAGAGATTCGGACTGGTATCAAGATATGTATGTGTGCAGGTAAATATATACATATGTTCGTGTGTATAAAAAATTTTTTTTAACCATATTGGAAGATTACAGAAATTCTGATATGTAAGTGACCTTTACATATCATCTTTTTGTTTATAAGAGAAAAAACTAAAACCCAAAGGGATATGAAAATTTACCCAAATCACATCTTTAGTTATTGGCAAAGTCAGGATAACCCATGTCTAACTCCCTGAGGCTTAAGTAGACTAATGCAAGTGTCATAAGCATTTTTATTAGGAAGAAAATTGTTGGCAAGTTTTTCCTCTTCCCTTTCTCAAAGGAATAAGGTCTTAAAGTTAATTTTATTTTCTCCTATCCCAAGAGGCAGTGGTTTGGTTGCTAAGTAATATTTCCAATTGTTACAATTTTTTCATTTAGCAGAACTAAAATTGAATGTAGTTATTCAATTTTACTTCATAAACTTTTAAATTCTAGAATCCAGATATTTGTGTCCAAAATTCACTCATTTTGTATCTGAGTTCCTCTTCCCTTGTCTTACTTTTGTTAAGATTGTCAGACTTAGAAACTTGAAATGGGTGTTGTGCGTTGTTGTAAACATTTTTCTAAAGTATTTATACTTTTATGACAAATTTGACTGGGCCAAATAATCATTTCATGAACTGAGATAATATGAGGAGAAATTGTGAGATCAGTGAATTTATCATGGACAAAAAATGAGTTAGGAGTTCTGGTGAGTTCTAAGTCCCTCTCCTCCCCTCACCTTGGCTAACGAGGTAAGAGGTAAATATACAAGATGTGGGGTGAAATAGCTTTCTGCAGTGTTCTGTATTGCTGGCTCTTGATGTAAATATTGAATCGAGTTTGGCTTTTTCACACTTGAAATAAAAAGGAGAGGTGGGATTTTTTAATTTAATTTTTACTTTATATTAAGAGCATGCTTCATCCACAATGTTGTGTTAGTTTTAGGTGAGAAGCAAAGTTATTAGGTTGTATATACACATATATCCATTGTTTCTCAGATTATTTTTCCATGTAGTTTATTATGGACTATTGAATAGAGTTCCCTATGTTATAGAGTAGGTTCTTGTTATCTATTTTATATATAGTGGTGTGTATATGTTAATGTGAAAGAGAAAAGTATTAGTCACTCAGTTCTGTGTGACACTTAGCAATTCCCTGGACAGTAGTCAGGCTCCTCCATCCATGAGATTCTCCAGGCAAGAATACTGGAGTGGTTTGCCATTTCATTCTCCGGGGGATCTTCCCCACCCAGGGATTGAACCTGGGTCTTCTGCATTGTAGGCATGTTCTTTACCTTCTGAGCCACTAGGGAAGCCTATATATATTAATACCAAACTCCTAATTTATTCCTTCTCCTACTTTTCCCCTTTGGTAATAAGGTTGTTTTTGAAGTCTATGAGTCTTTTCTGTTTTGTAAATAAACATGTAAATGATATAAATTTTTTTTTTTTTTACTTTGCCTAGTATGATAATTTCCAGGTCCAGCCATGTTGCTGCAAATGGCAAAATTTCATTAATTTTTATGATTAATATTCCATTGTGTGTGTGTGTGATGTATGTAACCACATATTTCTTATCCATTCCTCTCTTGATGGACATGTAGGTTTCTTCCATGTTTTGGTTATTGTAATATATATAGTGCTGTGGTGAATATTGAGGTGCATGTATCTTTTCAAATTGTGATCTTCTGCAAATATATGCCCAAGAGTGGAATTACTGGGTAGTTTTATGTTTAGCTTTTTAAGGAACCACCTCCATAACTGTTTTCCATAATGATTATACCAGTTTTAGATTCTCACCAACAGTGTAGGATGGTTCCCTTTTTTCTGTACCCTCTACAGCATTTACTATTTGTAGACTCTTTAATGATGGGCATTCTGACTGGTGCGAGGTGATAACCTCCTTGTAGTTTTTGTTTGGATTTCTCTAATAATTAGCATGTTGAGCATCTTTTCATGTGCCTTTTGGTCATCTATATGTCTTTTTTGGAAAAATGTCTGTTCAGATCTTCTGCCCATTTTTTGATTGGGCTGTTTGTTTTGTTTTGATAATGAGGTACATGAGCTCTTTGTATATTTTGGAGATTAATTACTTGTTGGTTATTTCATTTGCAAATATTTTCTCCCATTCTGTGGATTGTCTTTTCATTTTGCTTATGGTTTACTTTGCTGTTCAAAAGCTTTGAAGTTTAGTTAGGATCCATTTGCTTATTTTTGTTTTTATTTTCTTTAGGAAGTGAATCCCAAAAAATATTGCTGCAATTTATATCAAAAAATGTCCTGCCTATGTTTCCCTCTAAGAGTTTTATAATATCTAATCTTTAATCCATGTTTGATTTATTTTTGTGTATGGTGTTAATAGAATGTTCTAGTTTCATTCTTGTAGCTGTCCAGTTTTCCCAGCACCACTTACAGAACAGACTGTCTTTTCTCCCTTTTATAGTCTTGCCTCCTTTGTTGCAGATTAATTGACCGTTAGTGAATGGGTTTATTTCTGGGCACTCTATCCTGTTCCATTGATCTCTGTGTGTTTGGTGAAAATATCATACTGTTTTGATGACTGTAGTTTTGCAATATAGTTTGAAGTTCTCCCGCTCTGTTGTTCTTTCTCAGGACTGCTTTAGCTGTTTGGAGTCTTTTGTGTTTCCATACAAGTTTTAAAAATTTTTGTTCTAGTTCTGTGAAAAATGCCATTTGATTTGATAGGGATTGCATCGAATCTATAGATTGCCTCGGGTAGTATAGTTTTGACATTTTGACAATACTGATTGTTCCAATCTAAGAACATGGTATGTCATTATCTGTTTGTGGTATCTTTGATTTCTTTCATCGGTGTCTTTTGCCTCTTTAGGTAAGTTTATTCCTATGATTTTATTGATGCAGTGTTAAGTGGGGTGGTTTCCTTAATTTCTCTTTTTTGATCTTTCATTGTTAGTGTGTAGAAATGCAAGCAATTTCTGTGCATTAATTTTATATCCTGCAACCTTACCGAATTAATTGATGAGCTCTGGTAGTGCCTTTAGGATTAGAAAGGAGAGGCAGCTTTAAGTTGGTCCTCCACACAAACAGCAGTGATAGTTCTCCGTTTCCTCAGTAAATGGGACTAAGTGTGATAGAATTAGATTGAAAGGAAAAATTTAGCTTTAAAGAAATGCATTTGTAATAATGTAAATAACTAAGTAGGGCACAACCTGTTGAGGGAGGATTCAAACCTCTGCCCTTCAGAATTTTTTATGTATTAACTACCTGTCAGATTGGAGAAGGAAATGGCAACCATTCCAGTATTCTTGCTGGGAGAATCCCATGGACTGAGAAGCCTGGTGGTCTATAGTTCATGGGGTTGTGAAGAGTCGGACACGACTGAAGTAACTTAGCACACATGCACCTGTCAGATTGTTCTAGAATTGCATGTCAGCTGCTCCCCAAGGATCCTCTTTATTTTCTAAAGTAAGAAATATTAAATTTTTTGGTCATAGAATAAAGCACTTAGCAACATCTGTATACTGCAACCTTAAATCATGGCGGAATGATATTGAATAATAACCTGATACATTTGGCGAACTCGTGGACTTAAATTTTTTTCCCACTTCCTACCGGATTTCCCATCTCCTTTTTTCTTGCCAGCTCTTGCACCTAGTCTGCTAGAGGCTCTGAAATGCTGTTATTGCCATAGCATTCAGCTTTTGTAATTGAAAATGTGGCTGTAAGTTGGAGCTAAGTAATGGTTGTCTATGCTGTTTTTAATAGTAACCTGATTATCTCTGCTTCCTCCTCTGTGCATAGACAGTGCCTTGCATATAGTTACAGCCTGAGATGTCCACTTGTTAGTTGCTCAGTAGTGTCCGACTAACTCTTTGCAACTCCCAAGATCTGTAGCCTGCCAGGCTTCTCTGTCCATGTGATTTTTCAGGCAAGGGTGTTTCTAGTAGGTAGCCATTTCCTTCTCTTAGGGGATCTTCCTGACCCAAGGATCAAACCCAGATCTTCTGCTTTGCAGACAGATTCTTTACCATTGAGCCACCAGGGAAGCTCCTGCTGATAGTTAGTGCCTAATAAATATTTGACTCAGTAGATGCAGCTCTGTTTTTTTTTAATTGTATTTAAAATACTTGATTCTGTTTTTTATATAATATGTGGGCATTTTTCAAAGTCTGTCAACTGTTTCAAGGACTGATATTCATTTTAACTGTAATAAAAATAAGCACAGAGAAACTTTGGATTTCACCTTTTAGAATGCTTTGCCTTTTTTGTTAGCTGAATAAAATACTTTATTATGTCATGTAGTGTGAAAATCTCAATATTCTGTATTGCTGTAAAATCTTTTGATTTTATTTAATGACATTCTATATTGAGTTTTTGTATTTATTGTAATTGCTAATAAAAGTTACCGTAAACAGTTTTTTCTTGTGTTTTAGCATTATACTTCCTTTTTATACTGAAATGTTAGATAAACATTGGACAGCCATAGTCCAGATAAGATAAATCTGGCCAAATTTTACACTTTGTTGTTTAGGATATTAAAATCACTCATAATTCTTTGTTTATTAATTAAAACTAAAAATTTTAAGCAGTACAAAACTACTAGTGGCCCTTGGAAGAATATAACTAAATGTAGTTGTGTTTTATTTCCAAGCTGTCTTTGTTTTTAGAGGATTTACTAGGTCTAGAAATAAGAACACTTGCATGTTCCTTTCTTTTTCAAAATCAGAGGTAAGCAGGCAGGAGTATTCCTTGGTAATGAAGAGATCATTGTCTGCCCAAGCTGATAAAGCACATTGAATTTTTCCAAGGGACAGCAAAGTAGAAATAGAAAATAATAATTAAACTTCCTAATGTGACAAAGGGGATAGGAATGTGAATGTGATCCACTGGGTTTTTTAAAATTAGTTCGTTCTTTAACTTTATATAATTTATTTCATAGTTATTCCTGTATATCATGGTTAAGTGTAGAAATAATCTTGATACACCTTAGCTGTGAATATTTAAATGAAATACAGGTATCTTGTAAATTCATGCATGGCCTTTTGGAGCTTTATTGTGGTGAAGAAATTAAAAGGACAATAGTTCTTAATTCTCAGAACTATTTTGAAGAGGAAACATAGAGATCATTTGTTAAGAATTAGGCTTTGATTATAATTTTACAGTGGAGCTCATTCATTTCCTTGTCTGCACACATCTTTAAATTATTTAAGTTAGTCTCTTCCATCAAATGAGCAAACAGTTCTGTCTTTTAAGGTTTATTTCTGTAAATGAGTTTTTAAGTTAATCATACTCTGATTTTTTGTAAGTGAACAGAACCTTTTCTTTGCCTATGTTCTAATTCCCCCACAAATATACCAAATGTTATTTCAGTTCAAGAAAGTCAATATAGTTTTAAAAATTCTCCCCCTACTCCTCTGAAGGTGTGCTCATATTCGTCTCATCTTAATTGGAAGTGAAAAGAGGTAACTGGCACAGAATTGCCCTCAACTGAAGATGGGGCTGGATTACATTTCAGAGGATGTAGGATGGTTGTTACTTGGTTAGAATGATCCGCTCTGTGGTTTTAGAGAAGAGCTGTGGCAGGTTTATGTACACTTGGAAGTAGAAAGCTAGTCTTCCCTGGTTGCTCAGTTTCCTATTAGAGATGAATCTTAGAACTTAGTCTATATGGGATTAGACTGATTCATGACAGTCTAACAGTGTTGGCCTAGCCTCTTTTGGCCTTGAACTGTGCAACTATTTTAAGCCATGAGCCTAAGAACTGACAGAGCATACTGTACCCTGCTAGCACTGAGTGCCACTTCTGTATTTCCCAGCCTGGACAGATCAACTGTAAACTTCAGTGCATTTAAGGCTCTCATTCAACGGACTTCCCTAGTTTCCAGTGGCTAAGACTCCATGCTCCCTTTACAGGGGCCTTAGGTTCAATTCATGGTCCAATAACTGGATCTCACTTGGCACAACTAAGACCCAGTGCAGCCAAATAAGGAAAAAAAAAATTTTTTTAAGACTTGCCATTCTAAAGTTTTAGGAATCCACACCAACCTACATAGGCTAGTTTGCTATGACATGCCATATTTTATTAAAGTAAATATCATTGGTGGGGGAAGATAATTAAAATCTAATCCTTATATTTTATTAATACCTGTTTATTGTTTGTTTGTGTGAACTGCCTATAAAAAAGAAAAATTCCATACTTTGATGATCATCGTTGGAAAATTTTGCTGTTTTCAGATGCCAGTGCACTAATGCCTGATTCTGTGATTGCCTTTGCACATGTTCTCCACTCTCATATCAGACTACTTTTTTCTCCTGTTTCCTATCACTGAGTTGTTAGCATTCCTAGTTGCTGATTTCTCTTTTTCTTATTATTATCTCTCAACTACATATCTTTTGTGTGATTAGTCCTTAAGTTCCTACTAAGTGTAGGCACAGGGCTAATTTCCTAGAACATCAAAGGTATAAGACATAGTCCCTGCCTTCAAAAAAACCTTCTATTCTATGAGGAGACAGAATATTTATTAAAATTATAGATGGTGCATAGAAATAATACATAGTGGCACATAGTAAAATTAAGCTAAATGATAAGAGATAGTTACATTGAAATTAAAAGCTGGAGGATGTCACTGAGAGACAAAATGGAAATAAAGGCTTTCCAAGGGAATTTTTCATGCAAAGATGGGCACAATAAAGGACAGAAATGGTATGAACCTAATAGAAGCAGAAGATATTAAGAAGAGGTGGCAAGAATACATAGAAGAACTGTACAAAAAAGATCTTCATGACCCAGATAATCTCGATGGTGTGATTACTCATCTAGAGCCAGACATCTGGAATGTGAAGTCAAGTGGGCCTAATTAAGTATCACTATGAACAAAGCTAGTGGAGGTGATGAAACTCCAGTTGAGCTATTTCAAATCCTGAAAGATGATGCTGTGAAAGTGCTGCACTCAATATGCCAGCAAACTTGGGAAACTCAGCAGTGGCCACAGGACTAGAAAAGGTCAGTTTTCATTCCAATCCCAAAGAAAGGCAATGCCAAAGAATGCTCTAACTACTGGACAGTTGCACTCATCTCACACGCTAGTAAACCAATGCTCAAATTTCTCCAAGCCAGGCTTCAGCAATACGTGAACCGTGAACTTCCTGATGTTCAAGCTGGTTTTAGAAAAGGCAGAGGAACCAGAGATCAAATTGCCAACATCTGCTGGATCATCGAAAAAGCAGGAGAGTTCCAGAAGAACATCTATTTCTGTTTTATTGACTATGCCAAAACCTTTGACTGTGTGAATCACCACAAACTGTGGAAAATTCTGAAAGAGATGGGAATACCAGACCACCTGACCTGCCTCTTGAGAAATCTGTATGCAGGTCAGGAAGCAACAGTTAGAACTGGACATGGAACAACAGACTGGTTCCAAATAGGAAAAGGAGTACATCAAGGCTGTATATTGTCACCCTGCTTATTTAACTTATATGCAGTGTAC
>SJYV01018792.1:1626575-1678901 GCA_006410875.1 Neotragus pygmaeus | reverse complement strand
TTTGCAAATAAAAGATACAGATGGCCAACGTGTACATAAATAGATGTTCAACATCAGGGAAATATATATCAAAACCACGAGATATCTCCTCACACCTGTTAGAAATCTCAAAGACTCAACCAAAAAACCTATTGAACTAAATCAACAATTCAGTAAACTTGCAGGATATAAAAATCAACATGCAGAAATTATTTGTATTTCTATATTCTATAACACATCCGAAGAGGAAGTAAAGAAAGCTATCTCATTTCACAATAGCATCAAAATAATAAAACTACCTAGAAATACATTTAACCAAGGAAGTGAAAGATCTGTATAGTAAAAACTACAAGGCTATGCTCAAAAGAATACCTAAGAAGACACATACAAATTAAAAGACATTTTGTGTTCATGGATTGGAAGAATATTGTTAGAATGTTCATATTATCCAAAGCCATCCATAGAGTGGGATTATGTTCAGTCCAAATTCCAATGGCATTCATCACAGAACAAAGAAAACCAATTCTAAGATTCGTATGAAAGCACAAAAGACTGAAGACACAAAGTAATCGTGACAAAGAAGAACAAAGCTGGAGGCATCATACTTCCCAATTTCAAACTATATTACCAAATGATGGTTTTATATATATACGTATACATATACATATATATATATGGAAGGAGAGAGAAGCCTGGCTTGCTGCAGTTTATGAGGTTGCAAGCAGTCAGATATGACTTAGTGACCGAACAAGAAACAGTAATTAAGACAGTATGGTACTGGCATAAAAATAGACTCATAGAACAACAGAACAGAAAAGATCCCAGAATTTGGATTCAAATAGTATTTGATAAGGGATCCAAGAACATCCAATAGGAAAAAAAAANCACCCTGCTTATTTAACTTATATGCAGAGAAACGCTGGACTGGATGAAGCACAAGCTGGAATCAAGGTTGCCGGGAGAAATATCAATAACCTCAGATATGCAGATGACACCACCCTTATGGCAGAAAGTGAAGAGGAGCTAAAAAGCCTCTCGATGAAAGTGAAAGAGGAGAGTGAAAAAGTTGGCTTAAAGCTCAACATTCAGAAAACCAGGATTGTGGCATCTGGTTCCATCACTTCATGGGAAATAGATGGGGAAACAGTGGAAACAGTGGCAAACTATTTTTTTGTACTCCAAAATCTCTGTGGATGGTGACTGTAGCCATGAAATTAAAAGACAGTTTCTCCTTGGAAGAAAAACTATGGCCAACCTAGACAGCATATTAAAAAGAAGAGACATTACTTTGCCAACAAAGATCTGTCTAGTCAAAGCTGTGGCTTTTCCAGTGGTCATGTATGGATGTGAGAGTTGGACTATAAAGAAAGCTGAGCACCAGAGAATTGATGCTTTCAAACTGTGGTGTTGGAGAAGACTCTTGAGAGTCCCTTGGAGTGCAAGGAGATCCAAACAGTCCATCCTAAAGGAAATCCGTCCTGAATGTTCATTGGAAGGACTGATGTTGAAGCTGAAACTCCAGTACCTTGGCCACCTGATGCGAAGAGCTGACTGATTGGACCCTGATGCTGGGAAAGATTGAAGGTAGGAGGAGAAGGGGACAACAGAGGATGAGATGATTGGATGGTATCACCAACTTAATGGATATGAGTTTGGGTAAACTCCAGAAGTTGATGAAGACAGGGAGGCCTGGTGTACTGCAGTCCATGGGGTCACAAAGAGTCAGACACCTCTGAGCGACTGAACTGAACTGAAGCCTAGGAAGCTTGAACTGCTTTTTGAAGGAAGGGAAAGTTCTCCCAAAAGTGTGAAGTAAGAAGGAATGCATTATTGGCCAAAGAAAGAGCCAGGCAGAAGAGAAGAAGCGGAAATGTGATTTACCTATTTAAGAAAGAATTGGTAAAGCTTCTTAGTGAAAATTTTGAGGAAAATGGTAGAAGGTGCACTTGGCAAGGTTGGTAGAAGTTTGAGAATGTCAGACCAAAGACTGGGGACAAGTCACTGAAACAGTGTATGAATGTGTTAATTTTTGGAGGGATAGAGAAAGTTTCATTTATGAAGAGTTATTTTAGTTTTATTATCTAGCAGACATTGGAAAAACTGGAAAGCCAATTTTGGGACCTTATAGTTAGTTCTGATATCAGTGATGGGAAATCTGAACTTGGGTGTAAAATGTGATTCAAGAGACTTGAAAGAGAACAATTGACAGGATGTAATGCATGAATATAGAGAATAAATAATAAGTTTAAGGTAATTCTTGAGAATTTGAGCCCAGTTGACCATGAAAATGATTGCACCATTAAAAGAAAGTGACATTGAGAAAAACAGTGATGAACTTGAGTTTTGTTATTTGTTAAGGTTGTTAAAAGTACAGTATTCCATTGGAGGTGTCCAGTTTATATTTGGAGATTGGATCTGAGAAGAGGGATCATAGTTGTTATTCTGAATTTGGGGAAAGTCTTCTACATGGAGATGGTAGTTGAAGTTATGGCAATATGTGAGATTGATGAGGGAAACAGTTTTGAGTTTGAAGTGCAGTAGAATGAGAACTAGCCTTAGCGTTACACTCAGTCTTCTGGGGACAAAGAAGAAAGTTGAGTCGAGAAGTGAGATGAGTCAGGGAGACAGGAAGAAGACAAGATTGTATGTCAGCAACTAAGAGGAATCTCAGAATGTTGAATATTGAAAAGATGACTTGGAGAGTGAGTGTTAATATAAGTTCATTGGATTTCGTGTTTGAAACTTTTTTTAAAACTTTTTATTTTGGCTGTGCTAGGTCTTCATTGCTGCTCATGCTTTTAATTGCGGTGAGCGGGGGCTACTTTTTGCTGCAGTACTTGGGCTCCTTCTGGCAGTATCTTTTCTTATTGTGGAGCATCCCCTGCAGATAATGTACTGTATAATCCAATGAGAGAATTTGCAAGAAATGTTTCTCAAGGAAGTGATACAGGATGACAAGAAAGTAGCCAGGTTGGCAAAGAAAGGATATTCCAGGCAAAAGGTCAGAGTCATGTAATAGCATGATGTTACCAGGAAATGGCAGGTGGATTTTTATGTGTTCATACCAAGAGTTTAAGTGCAGTAGTCATGGTGGCAAATTCCAGGACATGGAGGAGCTTTCAGGGGACCTTAAGAAGAATACTGTGGTCAAATACACATTTTAGGTTGCACACTATGGACTTGGATGGGAGGAGACTAATTTGATTTCAAGGAGATTGGTTCACTAGGAATATACAACTAGTGGAGAGCAAAAGCCTGGAGAGAGAGAAGAGATATGATTTCTGAGGCAATAGAAAACACCAGATTGTTTTCAGAGATATTTCTGACAGGAATAACCAATGGACAGGACAAGTTCGAAGAGGCAAGAGATAATTGGCAAAGGATGCCAAGTGAAGCCAGAAGGGGTTGCTGGATTTTCCAGTGTTTTTCCAGTCAGATTACTAGAAAACAAGGTGAGGATGAGGTTGAAGTTCAAATTTGGGGAGTGAAAATGGCAGGTTAATCGATGAGAGAAGCAGCATATGGAACTTGACTTGGACATAAAGCAGTTCTAATTGATGACAGAGTTGGAGCTGAGGTTCTGCTTGTAGGAGATACCTTGAGCATAGAACTGATTTTCCTTTCCTGACCTGCTTCCCTCCTTGATTCCTTTATCTCAGTTGATGGGCTCATTCTCTTCCTTGTGACCCAGACCAGGATTGTTAAGGACCGACTTAATCTTAGCCAGAGTTTGTAGTGATGTAGTCTGGCTAAAATCACTAAGGTTTGTAGCGATGTAGTCTGGCTAAAATCACTAAGGTTTGTAGCTTTATGCCTGAACTTTGGAATTAGACAGACTTTGATTCACATTTTGGTTTTACCACCTAGATGCCAATCAGGTGTTTTTCTGGATATGATGTCCACATCTGTAAAATGGTAGTAATCATGTTACTTTAATGAAATAATAAATATAAAGTGGTTTGCACAGTGCTTAGAGAGAGCACAGTCCTTAGGCTTCCCTGGTGGCTCAGTTGGTAAAGAGTCTGCCTGCAATGTGGGAGACCTGGGTTCGAACCCTGGGTCAGGAAGATCCCCTGGAGAAGGAAATGGCAACCCACTCCAGTATTCTTGCCTGGAAAGTGCTATGGTTGGAGAAGTCTGGCAGGCTACATACAGTCCATGGGGTTGCAAAGAGTTGGACACAACTGAGCGACTAACACTTTAGAGCACAGGAGAGTTTTCACTAAGTGATAGCAACCATTTTTTATTACTATTTTTTTATATTTTGTATATCTATATATTTTTATATGTTTTATATTTTATAATTATTTTTCTTATATTGAGTTCTTTCTGTGTTCATCATCTAGAAGGTAAAATAGGTTCTTCTTAACTGGCCTCTCTGCCTCTAGCTTCTCTGTCACATACTTGACATTCCAGTTTTCCCAAAACTCAGATTTGATTGTGCACTCTTTTTTCTGTCCTCAAAGGTTTCCAATTGCAGATTTTTCAGGTTATTAAGACTAATTCGTTTTGTTTTCAGGAGGTGAGAGCCTAATGTGGGATAAAGTTTGTGATAGAGATCCTAGCAGTTCAGGCCTACCTGTAGTGACTCTGTTACCTCTGAAGAACTGAAAAAAGTTTTGCATTTGTAAAAACTATTAATATTCCATATAGAAGTAGTCCAGTTTTCCTTTGACTTTTTCCACCACCCTCTTAAATTAGTATGGTTCAATAAAGAATGAGTGGAATGAGGGAAAATGAGAATTTTTCTTAAATAGATTCTGTTTAAAGAAAATACTCCATTCCTTCTGGGGTCAGTTGCTTTCTTACTGGGAAGGGTTTCTACAGCATAAACTTTTCCTTATACAGAAAAGAAGTTGGAAGAGTGGCCCCATCAGTCTAGATAAGGGATAGGATAACCAACATTTAACGAGAAATGTACTTGTTATTAATGAATTACTGAAGTATGTATATATAATTGTTTAAGATGGTATAGTAATTTTCTTCTTTTAGGGTAGGGCTTCCTAAAGTGTTTTTTGATAGAAAAATAGATCTATGACTTAGCTTATAGCTTTGCAATTTCAGGAGCGTTTTCAGGTTCTGATTCTAGAGTAATTGATGTGTAAACTTAGGATTCACAGGACTGACTTATAAACTCAAATACTGTTTTGTTTTGAGTATACGCTAAGAGAGAAATCTTGCCAGTTACTCGAACACTCTTAATCTTCTTTTCCTGGTGTCAATTCAGTTCAGTCGCTCATGTGTCCAACTCTTTGTGACCCCATGAACCCCAGTATGCCAGGCCTCCCTGTCCATCACCAACTCTCGGAGTTTACCCAAACCCATGTCCATTGAGTCGGTGATGCCATCCAACCATCTCATTGTCTGTCATCCCCTTCTCCTTCTGCCCTCAATCTTTCCCAGCATCAGGGTCTTTTCAAATGAGTCAGCTCTTCGCATCAGGTGGTCAAAGTACTGGAGTTTCACCTTCAACATCAGTCCTTCCAATGAACACCCAGGACTGATCTCCTTTAGGATGGACTGGTTGGATCTCCTTGCAGTCCAAGGAACTCTCAAGAATCTTCTCCACCACCACAGTTCAAAAGCATCAATTCTTCAGCACTCAGCTTTCTTTATAGTCCAACTCTCACATCCATACATGACCACTGGAAAAACCATAGCCTTGACAAAACAGACCTTTGTTGATAAAGTTATGTCTCTGCTTTTTAATACACTCTATAGGTTGGTCATAACTTTTTTTGCTCTTGGCAAAACTCTGTTAGCCTTTGCCCTGGTTCATTTTGTGCTTCAAGGTCAAACATGCCTATTACTCCAGTTATCTCTTGACTTCCTACTTTTGCATTCCAGTCGCCTGTGATGAAAAGGACATCTTTTTTTGGTGTTAGTTCTATAAGGTCTTGTAGGTCATCATAGAACCCTTCAGCCACTTCAGCCTCTTTGGCATTAGTGGCTGGGGCATAGACTTGGATTACTGTGATACTATTGGAAACCAACAGAGATTATTCTGTTGTTTTTGAGATTGTACCCGGTTACTGCATTTCGAACTTTTATTGACTGTGAGGACTACTCCTTTATTCTAAGGAATCCTTGCCCACAGTAGTAGATATAATGGTCATCTGAGTTAAATTCTCCCGTTCCAGTCCATTTTAGTTTACTCATTCCTAGAATGTCGATGTTCTCTCTTGCCATCTCCTGTTTGACCACTTCCAATTTACCTTGATTCATAGATGTAACACTCCAGGTTCCTAAGCAGTATTGTTCTTTACTGCACTGGAATTAACTTCCATCACCAGTCACATCCACAACTGGGTGTTGTTTTTAGTTTGGCTCCATCTCTTCATTCTTTCTGGAATTATTTCTCCACTCTTCTCCAATAACATATTGGGTACCTTCCGACCTTCATCTTTCAGTGTCCTATCTTTTTGCCTTTTCATACTGTTCATGGGGTTTGCAAGGCAAGAATACTGAAGTGGTGTGCCATTCCCTTTTCCAGTGGACCATGTTTTGTCAGAACTCTCCACTACGACCCGTCTGTCTTGGGTGGCCCTACATGGCATGGCTTATAGTTTTACTGAGTTGGACAAGGCTGTGGTCAGTTTAGTTAGTTTTCTGTGATTGTAGTTTTCATTCTGCCCTCTGTTGGATAAGGATAAGAGGCATGTGGAAGCTTCGAGAGATATCTAAAAATATCTTTTGACGTTACCAAATATCCCCTGTAAGATAAAAATACCCCCAAGTGAGAATCAACTAAACAGACTTAAAACTAACAATAGTAGAATTTTTAACAGCTTTATTGATGTTTGATTCATATATTGTATAATATAGGCATCTAAAGGTTACATTCAGTGGCTTTTAGTGTATGTATTCAAAGAATTGCATCCATCACCGTGATATAGTTTTAGACATTTTCATAACCTCATAAAGAAACCCGTGACACATTAGCAGTCACTTGCCATTTCTTTTCTCCATCTCTACCCCACCTCCTCAACCATAGACATACCTGGTTATCTTTTTATGTTTGGGAATGCACAGCATTCTTGTCTGTTTTATTATAACAAACACTGTTTCAGAGTGTAGTTGCTAAAACTTATTTGTATCAGTGTAAGGAGACATACCTTCTTTCCTTCAGAGGCTTTTGTTTAGACGGACTGTAAGTTTAATTTGTAGAGAAAATAAGCCAAATAAGCTGATTTAAGAAACCTTTTGAAGTTATTCAGAACAGTAAGAAGTCCATCTAGCTCTCCACAGCAAATTTTATAGTACAGAAGTCAACAATTTTTATTTTTCCTGATCAATTCTAGTAGATAATCTTACATCCTAGACTATGTGTAAAAACATAGTTATGAGACACATGTACTTAAAATAGTATTTTGAACCTGCTTCTTCATTATTAATAAATTATTACATTTTCAGTGTATTGGTAGTTGGGTTAATTTTTTTTTACAGATAAGATAATTGGGACTTCTTTTATTTTTCAAAAGTATAGGTCTATTTTACCTACACAGTAATGTTACATATCACTCACTGTAAAAAAAAAAACAAAACAAAAGTTGACAAATTATTTTTCCCCTAAGAAGAAATAAGGACCAATTAGATTATATTCTCATTTATAAAACAAAAATATTTTCTGTCCTCTTTCCCTCAAAGGGATGGTATGAAATACTAAAAGAATCAAATCAGTACAGTCCAAAGAAATGGGCAATAAGGTTGTACCTCATCTTTTACCATTTCTACTTTCCCCCTTGTGTGTGAAAGCATCAGTGTTTTTTTAAAAGTCATTTATAGCTGACTTCACAAGCCTTGACCAAGCCTTATGTCATTTGTTTTTAATGTGTGTGGTTAAAATTTATACATCATAGAAAATATTTTAAGCAAAACAAAGGCTCCTTTATTAAGAAGCTACACAAAAGGAAAAAAACTAAGCCATAGTAGATAAATGGCAAAAGATAGGAACACACAATTCAGAAAGGATATTCATATGGCCAATATGTTTTTGAAAAACATGTTCAATTCTATTGGGAATCAAATAAATGCAGATGAAAACAATAATGAAGTTCCAGATTGTGTCTGTTAATTACTAGCAGGATTTTTCCTTTTAAAATTAGTCTTTAATTTGTTAGTAATATATGGAAACATTTTCTTTGTTTAAAAAAAGTGCACCTAGTTTAAGACCAGCACTCCTGCTAACTACACTCCAATCTCAGATGCCCTTTTAGAAGTAAGCACTGTTAATCAATTGGTTATATATCCTTTCAGACTTTTTCCAATTTATTTGTGAGTGTAAAAATCAGTGTAGGAAATAAAGAGTCGGACACAACTGAGCAACTGAACTGAATGTAAAAATCAAGCAACTTCCTTTAATTCAGCTATATATTTTAGAGGTTTATTTGGATTAGTACCTAAAGATTTCTTTCATTCTTTTTGACTGTTGCAGAGTATTCCTATTAGGATGAATGGTTCTTCTGGAAACTGTGTTTAAGAATGCACTTATAGAGGACAGTGGTGATGAGGAGAGCAATTAGGAAGCTGTTGTAATAATCAAGCAAGAGAAAATGGTAGATTGGACCACCATTTTTGTGGGATAACCTGTCTCATTCCTAGAAAGATTGCCTGTGAAAAATCTGGGTGGAAATGTTCCCTGGCAGATAAGAAGATTATGATACTCATGAGAGGTATTTGAGCATAAATGTACAGTTTTGGGAGACATCAGCTTATAGATAGTAGTAAAAATTAATGAGTGGGTGAGTAACCAAAGGAGCAAGTTAGAATGAGAAGTTGGAATTATGTGGGAATTGTTAGAGAAGTCGGAGGAACACCAGTGGCAAGTAGAATCAGAGACCCACGAGGAGAGCATTTCAAGAAGAGGGTGGGATTAGCAGCTGCAGGTGCTCCAGTGGTGAAATAAGAACAAAGGGAAGAGTATTCGGGGGTTTACCATCAGAGAAATTGTTCGTTCCATCATCATTTTAGCAGAGCGATGGGTCAGACACCTAATTTCAGTAGTTTAGGAAGAGAATGGGCAGTGAGGAATAAAGAATTGTAGGTAAATCTGTTAAGAATGTGATGTCAGTTTAGGTTTAAATGCTGATAGGGAGAGCTAACAGAGGCCGAGCTTCTAAGAATGTAGGGACTTAGCTCCAACAGCCAAGTTTTAAGGATGGAGTGGTCAGTGGTGTAACGTGCAGCAGTGCAGTCTTACTTACGTGCATCGAGACAATGCACTTTGGATTTGGCCATTAGGAGGAAATTAGTGAGTCAGGAGGCAAGTCCCTGTGGTAGAGTCCTTTGAATGGCAGACTGGTCAGTGGGGAATAAATGAAAATTTTATTGAGCATGGAAGTGATATGATCAGGATGGCATTAAAGTGTTTTCTTCTTTTAAAGTCTTCTTCATTAAGCTTATGTTATTGAGTGGCTTATGTTAAATTGACCGGTATTTTGGTCATCTGATGCAAATAGCTGACTTATTGGAAAAGTCCCTGATGCTGGGAAAGATTGAGGGCAGTAGAAGGGGACGACAGAGGATGAGATGGCTGGATGGCATCACTGATGGAATGAATGGACAGGAACCTGGGCAAATTCGGGGAGATGGTCAGGGACAGAGAGGCCTGGCATGCTGCAGTCCATGGGGTCGCACAGAGTCAGACACAGCTGGGGGACTGAACAACAGCAGGTGAGTGGCTGTCGTGTGTTGGGCTCTGTTCTACATCTGAGGTTACAGTAGTGAACATAGCAGGCAGGATTTCTGCTCCTGTGACCAGGAGTGAGGTGAAGACAGGAAAAATAATAAAAGACACAGTAATTTAAATAAGACAAAACTTGATGATGAAACAGAAACAGACTGAGGGGAAGCTATTTTAGATGTTGTGGTCAGGAATGGCATTTTCTGAAGAGGAGAGATTTGAACTATGATCACACTGTTACTAAGGAGTCAGTTGTACAAAGATCTGGGTGCAGAGGCATCTTGGCCCAGACTGGAGAGTGTGTGCAAAGGCCCTAAGAAGGGAATGAGCTCAATTTGTTTGAGCACCAGAGAAAAATGTCTGTTCTGTGGTTTTAGTGACAGAATCTAATAATCATGCATGGTTTTGCATTTAATTAATAACTATTTAATAAAAAGACTCATCAATAAAGAGTTGTTTGCTTAAAGTATTTAGGAATGAGAAATGTCCATAAAACTAAATCCCTTGTTCAGTTACTTTTTACTCTTGTGATTTCATGGAGTGAATGAGGTATGTTGCTGACTGTGAAAATGGTAATAATAATACTTTCTATTTATGTAACATCTTTCATCCAAGGATCTTAAATAGTGTCTCACAGATCCTCACAACAATTCTGTGAGATAGGTAAGTTGCAAGGATTATTAGTCTTCATTTTATAGATGGAGAAATTAAGCGCTAAGAGAATTTAATGACTTATCAACCAGATATAGAGGCAGCCTGAGCTGCTAAGGTTAGAATATTATATTTTAGGGGGATCAACATAGTATAAATCATTAACACTTTTTGCTTTTGTACTTTACACAGATTATCTGTTAAAATAAATATCGTAGTTTTTAAGTGTCCATATGGAAATCTTTTTAATCCTTTTTTTAGGAATATAAAACATTGTAATACTCTTTTTTTCCCCCTCTCATTTTTAGGTCAGCAGCAAGGACAAGATGGAGTGAAAGTCCAACAAGCTACCATAGCTCCTGTAACTGTAGCAGTTGGAGGAATTGCTAATGCAACGATAGGTGCTGTTAGTCCTGACCAACTCACACAAGTGCATTTGCAGCAAGGCCAGCAGGCTTCTGATCAAGAAGTGCAGCCTGGCAAGAGGCTTCGAAGAGTTGCCTGTTCCTGTCCTAATTGTAGGGAAGGAGAAGGAAGGTAAATGCTCTGTTGCCACCACCCAACTCTGTGGAGACTAGTATAATAATAACTAAGATGTAACGAACAGTTACATGTAATGAGGCACATAGGGTGTTAGTTAAAACCAAGCCATGGCTGAGTGCTTTGACTATTGGAACATCACTAGCTTTATAACCCAAGAGGTGAGATATTTGTTATGAAAGGAATTGAATAGAGCTATTCTAGGAATGGGATTTCAGTGGTTCTTTACCATGTATCTTATACTTTGTCTTAATGGTTTTATTTTTTCATTTATTTTGTAAAATTTTAAAGCAACTATATTGATATAAAACTTACATACCATACGATTCACTCATTTAAGCTGTACATTTCGATGGTTTTTAATGTATTCACAGAGTTGTACATCCATCACCACAATTTTAGAACAACTTTATTCCCCTGACAACAAATTCTGTATTTTTTAGCCATTACTCCCTCATCCCTCCCAGCTCGAGGCAACCACTGAACTAATTTCTGTCTACAGTTTTGCCTATTCTAGACATTCATGTAAAGCGAAGCACATAATATGTAGTTTTTGTGACTGACTTCATCCACTTTGCATATTTTCAAAGTTTATCTGTGCTATTGCATTTGTCAGTATTTCATTCTTTTTACTGAACAAAATATTCCATTTTATAGATAAAACAGGATTTTACTTATCCATTCATCAGTTGGTGGACTGGAATTTTTCCATCTGTTGGCTGTTACGCTGCTATAAATATTCTTACATATATATGTTATGTATGGGCTTCCTCAATGGCTCAGCAGCTGTAAAGAATCTGCCTGCAGTACAGGAGACACAGGTTTGATCATTGGGTCAGGAAGATCCCCTGGAGTTATGAAATGGCATCCCACTCCAGTATTCTTGCCTGGAAAATCCCCCGGACAGAGAATCCTGGCTGGCTACACAACTTAGCAACTAAGCATGCACGCATGCAAATACTTACACAAGTTTTTGGTTTTGATTTGCATTTCCATGATGACAAATAATGTAGAGGATGCTTTTGTGTGTGTACTATTGGCCATTTGTGTGTCTTCTTCAGAGAATTATCTATTAAGATTTCATGCTTATTTTAATTATTTGTGTTTTTATTATTGAATTATAGTAAGAGTAGTTCTTTATATATTCTTGATACAAGTTCCTTATCAGAGATATGGTTTGAAATAATTTTTTTTCAGTCTGTGAGTTTTCTTTTCACTTTGTTTTTTAGTATCCTTTGAAGCAGAAAAATGTTTAATTGTGAAGTCCAGTCTTGTTTTTGGATGCTTCTGCTTTTGGTGTTATATATAAGAATCCATTGCCATATCTGATGTCTCAAATCTGATGTTTTCCTATAAGAGTTTTATAGTTTTTGTTGTTACATTTAGGTCTTTTGTCCATTTGGGGGTTAATTTTTGTAAATGATGTGAGGTAAGGGTTCATCCAACACCATTTGTTAAAAAACTATTCCTTCCTCATTCATTGAATAGTTTTGGCACCCTTGTCAAAAATCAGTTGATCACAGACATATAGATTTATTTCTAGACTCAGTTCTATTTCAGTGATCTGTATGTCTCTCTATATACCAATACCACATTGTGTTGATGACTTTTGCTTTGTGGTAACTTGTAACATTTGGGCGTACGAGTCTTCCAGCTCACCCAGTATGAAAGTGTTTTTTAATTATGTCAGGTGCTTTTCTTCATCTGTTGAGATGATCGTGTAGTTTTGTTTTTTTATTATATCAGTATATTATATCACATTAACTGATTGTCAGATGTTAAAGTGCTTTTGCATTTACAGGATAAATACAACTTGGCCATGCTATGTAATTCTGTTTATAAGTTCCTGGATTTGGTTTTTCACTATTTTGTTGGGGATTTTTACATCCATGTCCATGAGTGATATCAGTTTGTGGTTTTCTTATAATTTCTTTGGTTTTGGCAAGGGTATTATTGGCTTCTTGGAATGTTTTCTTGTCCAGAACATTTTTTGAAAGAGTTTGTGGTGGTGGTCAGTCACTAAGTCGTGTCTGACTCTTTGCAACCCTGTGAACTGCAGCATGCCAGACTCCTCTGTCCTTCACTATCTCCTGGAGTTTGCTCAAATTCATGTCTATTGAACTGGTGATAGTATCTCAACAGAGATGGTCCTCTGCTGCCGCCTTCTCCTTTTGCCTTCAGTCTTTCCCAGCATCAAGATCTTTTCAAAAGTCAGCTTTTTGCATCAGATGGCCAAAGTTTTGGAGCTTCAGCTTCATCATCAGTCCTTCCACTGAATATTCAGAGTTAATTTCCTTGGGGATTGACATGAAGTCAACCCCAGATATTCATTGGAAGGATATTCATTGGGAAGTCTTCTCTCCAGTTTGATTTTTTTGGAAAGAGTGTGAAGATCTGGTATTAATTTTTAAAAGTGTTTGTGAACCTGTGAAGCTCACTGATCCTGGGCTTTTCTTGTGAATACTTTTTTGACTGCTAATTCATCCTGTTTACTTGCTTTGAATTGTATCTTGTTCTTGAGTCAGCTTTGGTACTTTGTATATTTCTAAGAATTTGTTCATCTGCTAGTTTTTAAGTAATTCGCATACAATTGTTCTTGGTATTCCCATATAATCGTTTTTATTTCTGTGAGATTGGTACTGATGTTCCCTTTTTCATTTCTGATTCTAGTAATTTGAGTCTTCTCTCTCTCTCTCTTTTTCTTTGTTAGTCCTCCTAACAGCTGTAAGTTTAGTTGACCTTTTCAAAGAATTAGCTTTTGGTTCCATTCATTTTTTTCTTTGCTTACTGTTTTTGTATTCTCTAATTCATTCATTTCTGCTCTTTATTATTTTCTTTCTTCTGCTTGCTTTATTTTAGATTTAATTTGCTGTTTTCATTGTCTTAAGATGAAAAGTTAGGTTATTTATGATCTTTTTTCCTTCCAGTTTTGCTGAGATATAATTGACATACAGCACTGTATAAATGTGAAGTGTACAGCATAATAATATGGCTTAATATGTCATGAAAAGGTTATTATAATAAGTTGAGTGAACATCATCTTGTATAACTGTAAAATTAAATAGGAAAAAAAATTTCCTTGTAATGAGGATTCTTAGGATTTACTGTCTTAACAATTTTCATATATACCATGAAGCAGTGTTAATTATATTTATCGTGTATTATATCCTAGTACTTAGTTATCTTAGAACTGAAAGTTTATACCTTCTGACTGCTTTGATCCATTTCCCCATCCTCTGGTAACCACAAATTTGATCTCTTTTTTTCTGTGAGTTTGTTTGCTTTTGAGGTATAATTGACCTACAACACTATATGTTAGTTCCTGTTCTACAATATAGTGAATCAAGGTCTGTATATATAGTCAAAGCTATGGTTTTTCCTGTAGTCCTGTTTGGATATGAGAGTTGGACCATAAAGAAGCCTGAGTGCCGAAGAATTGATGCTTTCTAACTGTGGTTGTGCCTTGGACTGCAAGGAGATTAGACCATTCAATCCTAAAGTTAATCAACCCTGAATATTCATTGAAAGGATTGATGCTGGTGCACCAATACTTTGGCCACCTGATGTGAAGAGCTGACTCACTGGAAAAGACCCTGGTGCTGGGGAAAATTGAGGGTAGGAAGAAAAGAGGGCGACAGAGGAAGAGATGGTTGGATGACATCACTAATTCAGTGGACATGAGTTTGAGTAAATTCCTGGTAATGGTGAAAGACAGGGAAGCCTGCTGTGCACAGTCCATAGGGTTGCAGAGAGCCAGACGAGGCTTAGTGACTGAGCAATTTCTATACGTTTCACAATAATCGCAATTCTATGATATATCACTGTACAAAATTATTGCATAGCTATTGACCATATTCCTCACATTGAATATTTCATCCCCTTGAGTCATTTACTTTTTTAACTGGAAGCTTGTGCCTCTCAGTCTCCCTCGCCTTATTTTCCCCTCTCCCACTCTGGCAGCCACCCCTTTGTTCTCTATATCTATAACTATGTTTCTATTTTGTTATGTTTGTTAATTTGTTCACTTTTTTTGATTCCACATATAAGTAAAAGCATTCAGTATTTGTCTTTTTCTGACCAAGGTCCATCCGGATTGTCACAAATGGCAAGATTCCATTCCTTTCGATGACTGAGTAATACTATATATTGTGTGTGTGTACACATATTCATATATATATATATATATTTTATCCACTCATCTATTGATGGGTGTTTTGGTGGCTTCTGTATCTTGGCTATTGTGAATAATGATACAGTTAACATAGGGTGTTTATATCTTTTCTAATTAGTGTTTCATTTTCTTTGGTTAAATACCTAGGAGTAGCATTCTCGGGCTTAGGGTCATTCTATTTTTAAGTTTTTGAGGAGTATCCATACTGTTTTCCATCACAGCTATACAAATTTACATTCCCAACAAACAGTGCATGAAGGCTTCCTTTTCTCCACATTTGTTATTTGTTATTGTCTTTTGGATGACAGCCATTCTGACATGCTTGAGGTAAGATCTTTTTAAATATAGGTATTTACAGCTATAAGTTTCCCTCTGAGCATCAGTTTATGTGTATGGCCCAAGTTTTGGTATGTTGTGTTTTTGTTTTCCTTCATCTCAGTGTCTTTTGATTTTTTTCCTTGACCTACTGATTATTTAGTAGGAGTATATTGTTTAATTTCCGGGTATTTATGAATTTCCCAGTTTACTCCTATAAGTGATTTCTTGTTTCAGTTCATTGTGGTCAGAAAATTCTGTCTTTTTAAATTTATTGAAATTTGTTTCACATCGTAGCATATGATCTATCATGAAGAGTATTCCATGTGCACTTGAGAGGAGTGCTTTTGTTGGGTGAAGTGTTCTGTGGATGTCTGTTAGATCTAATTCATTTATAGTGTTATTCAGGTATTTTACTTCCTTACTGATTTTCTTCCTAGTTGTTTTGTGGAAATATTGAAGATAATTGAAACTTGGAATTATTAGCATTGAATTATCTGTTTCTCCTTTCATTTTCTGTCCATTTTTACTTCTCTTTTGGCCCTCTCTTGTTTCTGTTGTTTAAGTGAATATATGTTTATAATTATTACACCTTCCTAATGGATTGACTCATTTATCCTTAAGAAATTTCTCTGTTTCTAATAGCGTCTTTTGTTTTAAAGCTAATTTTTGTCTAATATTAATATAGACAAATACTATATGCTCCAGCTTTCTTGTGGTGGTTGTTTGCATGAGACCTTTTCCACCTTTTTACTTTCAATTTCTTTGTATCTTTAAGTGTAAAGTGTGCCAGCTAGAGACATTGCATAATGGCTCTTGTATTGTTTTAAATGTAATCTGACAGAACCTACCTTTTGATGAATATATATATAATCCATTCACACTTTATATTATTATTGATATAATAAATTTATGCCTGCCATTTTACATTTTGTTTTCTGTCTCATGTCCTTTATCCCTCCTTTACTGCTTTCTTTTGAATTAAATTAATAACATATCATCTTAATTTGTAATACAGCATTTTAATTTCATTAATGATTTTTTTCATTGTACTTACTTATTTTGTTAATGGTTGCTGTAGGCCTTACCATGTATAGCTTAATTTATCATAGTCAGTTTAAGATTTATAGTAACTTAATTCCAGTGAGTTATAGAAAATTTCCCCCTATGTAGATCTGTGCTTCTCTTTGTGGTATTTTTATTATACATAGATATTGCAAGTGTTACATACCCCACAATACATTGTTATAATTATTGCTTTATATAAATTTATCTCTTAAAGAAGTGGAGAAAAATGAGCATGTATATATTGCTTTTGCTGTGTTAACTTTATCATTTCTGGTTCTCTTTATTTGTTCCCTTGAATTTGAGGTCATTTCCTTATAGTTCAGTATGGCTTTGCTCCCACTCACCTCCTTTGTGCTGTGTTTGGCAACTATGTTGCACATGTTGTATTTCTCTATAGGCTTGACAATACATTTTATACATACTGTTTTATAAAATTGCGTTTTAAATCAAGTGAGAAGAAATACACACATACACTATCCTTTATAATTACATAATTACCTTTGCTAGAGCACTTTTGTTTCTTTATATATCTTTGAATTACTTTCTGGTTTCACTTGCTTTCAGCTTAAGGAACTTTTAATATTTCTTGCAAAGCAAGTCTGTTGGCAACAAATTTCTCTTCATTTTTGGTTTATCTGGGAATATCTTTATTTCACCTTCATTTTTGAAAGATAACTTTGCTGGATATAGAATTCTCCTTTGAGGCTTTCTTGTTTTATGCGTGTGTTTGTTTTATGTACTTTGACTCTGTTTTCTCACTTCCTTCTGACTTCCATTGTTTCTGCTGAGAAGCCAGCATTTAATCTTTCTTGCTGTTCAAGATTTTGTCCTAAAAAAAAAAAAAAGATTTTGTCCTTGTCTTAAGGTTTCAATGCTTTTAGTGTACAATATTTGTAGATCTCTATCTTTATCCTACCTGCAGTTTGTTGAGCTTCCTGAAAGTATAGATTAATGTTTTTCCTAAGTTTTCAGTTGTTATTTCTTTGAGTATTTTTTCTGCTTCATCACCTATTCCCCTTTTCCCTCTTCTCTCCTCCTGGTATTTTCATTGATATGTCGGTGTCCCGCATTTCTCTGACATTGTTTATTCTTTGTTCTGTCTCTTGTCTGCTTTTCCAATTGATTACATAATTCCTGTGAACTGCCTTCAGTTTCACTATTTCTTCCTTCTTTTGAGTCCCTCTTGTGAATTTTTCATTTCAGTTTTACCTTTTATCTCAAGAATTTCTCATTGGTTCTTTAAAAAATAATTTCTAGCTCTTTATTGATATTCTCTGTTTGATGTGAAATTGTCGTCATACCTTGCTTTTCTGCTTTAATCGTAATATCCTTTACTTCTTTGAACATATTCATATTGGCTACTTTGAAGTCTTATTAAATTTGGTGTCTCTCACAGGCACTTTCTCTTGCCTGCTTTTTTGCTCATGTACAGGTCATGTTTTCCTTCTTTGTGACTTTTGGAGTCTTATAATTTTTGTTGGAAACTTAAAGTTGAAATAATATATTGTAGCAACTTTTAGTATTGCCCTCTGTCCTCCTCCTGCCCCTGGCTTGTTATTGTTGTTTAATTGTTTCTTTAGTGACTAGCTGAATTATTCTTGTAAAACGCACCCCCCCCCAAATAGGAATCATCTTGTTCCTTAGATACCCTGGAATGGCAACGGTTTGGGTATGGGTCTTTTGGGGTATCTCCTTCTCTGACCACACCCAGCTGTTCAGCTCCACTGATTGTTGTTTTTAATAATGCTCTGAAGCATATATTGCTACACACACTGATCCAGTCAGAGTTTAAAAGGGCAGGCGTTAGGTCTCTATCTGAAATTTATTTTGATCCTGTAGGGCTTCTACCAGCTACCTCTATTCCTCAGTTTTTTCTGGCAGCATAACAGTCTGCAGTTTAGCTTACTTCACCAACATATCTATTAGTTTCCTCCCTGTCTATTCTGTTTTTAAAAGCATCTTTAGACCTTTCCACACTTGGTTGCAAATGAAATCAGTTTCTTGGGAAGAGATTTGGATCCTGATGTTTTACGGTATGCTCTCCTTCTGGCCAAAATCCGTGTCATGGTTGTTGAACTGCGATAGTGGGACAATGGCACATTTCTCCCTGTGCATTCCATGCCCCAGGAGATGAGCACTTGGGAACAGGGAGATCAGTAGTAGCGTTAGATTTTATATCTTGCCAGGCTTGGAACCTCTGATTTATGCACTACATATGAGCTGGGTCTACTGTAATCTGGACTTCATCACACTTTATACAAGGTCCAGCCTGTGTCTCAGGAATTGAAATTGGGTGGAAGAAGGTTGTTCCTCATCTGTCAGCCACACTCACCTGAAACTTAGCCTCAGCAGCAGGTAGGTAGAGAAATACTGATGACCTGCCTGTGTTGAGGTGATAACCCACCAACTGGAAGGTAGGAGCAGAGGGAACAGTGTTGTTGATTGCACCAGTCTTTGGTACAATTGTAGTGTTTCTGTATCCAGGCAGGTGGAAGGAGGAGGGAGAGACAGCGTGAGTACTGGTTCAAATACAACAGACTCTCACTCTTCATACCAAATTCTATTTGGTTTTCATGAATCAATGTTTCTTTATTTGTTTTATACTCATAGGGCCATTTCCAGACATTGTAAATAGTATTTGCTTTGTTTGTTATCATTTTCACTAGTTTCACTGGGGAATAGGTCCATAGAGGTCTTCACGCTGTTTTTGTTGGAAGTGAAACTCTGAACGTATACTTTTAAATGAGGATTACCATATTTTGCTGTTTTAGAGAAGAAAGTTCACATGTCTTGAAAAGGTTAAAGATTTTTTCCCAGGGGAGGAAGCTGCTAGGAAATGAATAGGAATTCCATGGCAGAACATAGAATTCTCTAAAATTAACGTGTGTTCATTGCACTTTTGAGATTATTCCACAGCCCTGTTTTCATTAATTGAAATTTTTCTGATTTTTAACAATAGTTGTGACATCATGATTTTAAAAACCCATTTAGAAAGCATCATTTAATTACCTTAATTCCCTTTTATTTTTCCTTAATTATAAGCATGACATTTGGAAGTGTAATTAATGTTTTTCTTTGTTTTTGATAGAGGCAGTAATGAACCAGGAAAAAAGAAACAGCATATCTGTCATATTGAAGGATGTGGAAAAGTTTATGGCAAAACATCTCACCTACGAGCACATCTTCGCTGGCATACTGGAGAAAGACCTTTTATATGCAACTGGATGTTTTGTGGCAAAAGATTTACAAGGAGTGATGAGCTTCAGAGACATAGAAGAACTCATACAGGTTAGTTGGTTTATTTTAGGTCTTGTTACTTCTTTTCTCAGTGTTTAGATGAAGCTTTTAGTGATAGTGAGCTATGAAATTGAAAATACAAAAATTAAAGAGAGATTATTCATTTTAATGATTAAATGAAAGATTTTTAAGATCAAAGCTTTTTACTTTATTTCTGAGATATATTTTTTTCTATTTTTTGTAAGATTTATCAGCATAATTTAAAGGACTTGGAATTTATTCCATTTGTTTATCTTTTTTTTCTTAGTGTGTTGAACTGACATATATTATTTTTTGACAGTTTAAATTAAAAGAGAGTTGAATTACCATCTTATTGGTGATCTTAATTAGTTTTTTTTATAATCCAGATAATTGAGTGAAGTATCAGGAACCATATGACAAATACCTACCTAAACTCTTTTTCAAAACTGGCAGCTATTAACATGTTATTTTTTAATAAAACAAGTCATATAAAGTTAACATCATCTTTGTCCTCTTACCTCCCAAAGACAACAGCTGCCATGAGTTTACTCTTACGTATTTTGTTCATGGATATATATCTATATATATATATATATGAAATACTGTTTTGTGTGTTCTGTAAAACTTTATGTAAATGATATATTACTGTATCATAATTTCACTTACGTTTTGTAATCTATCCAAGTTCATATCAAACACACATACATGCGTGTGTCTGAATACATGTCTGCTTCTTTAACTGCTGTGTAGCATTGTATCACAACTTTACTTCACTGTGTAATCCAGTCCCCACACTTTTTAGATGACTTCCTAGTTTGTTTTTTGCTGTCACGGACTTTACTGCTTTGAACATACAGTGAACATGTACAATAAGTAGTATTACTGAATCTTAGAGAATGTGTATGTTTGATTTTGCTAGATGAACACTAGAGACTCCAAAGTGGCCATCACCATCTCTGTTACTCTAGGGATTGATCAGTGTGTTTTCACTGTGCTGTATGTTCACCAGTACTCAGTAGCTTCAAGCTTTGAAACTTTTTGTTAGTCTAAAATGGTTTCCGATTTTTTAAATTAGCATTCTTCCTGATTATAGTGAGATGAAGCACCTTTTCATATGTTTATTGGTCATTTTATCTTTTGTTTTCTGCTCTTTTTTATTGTTTTTCTTACTGATTTATATTTTGCAAAAGGTTTTCACATACTGCTAGTTATTATCTTGGTGCCATCTTTTGTCATATGGAAGTTTTACATTTTTATTTAGTCAAATATAACAATATGTAAATATATCCCTTTTACTTTTTTAATGAAATTTTCTTATATCCCAAGATCATAAAGTTTTTAAAAACATTTTCTTCTTGCTGGCTTTAAGATTTTCTTTCCATAAGTTTGATCTTTTATTAGCCTAGAGTGTTGTTGATGATTTCCTAAAAAGGAAATATAATTCTATTTTTATTCCATGTGGGAAGCCATTTTTTGAGTAGTTCAGTTCTTTCTTCATTGATTTGTGATGGAATTTCTCTCATATATTGATGTTCCATTTAAGAATGGCTCAATTTCTGGATTCTCTGTTTTATCTATTTGTCTCTTCCTATAGCAATACTATACTGTTTTAATAGAAGCTTGTACTAAGTCGTGATATCATGTTGGGCAATTTTCCCTTTTGGGGGGCATATAACAGTGATATGCTGTATTTAGAACATGAATAGTTTATATTGTTGGGACTCTATTTAATTATTTAAAAAAGCAATGATTTGGATAGGTTTTTGTTCAATTAGATGTTAACGGTTAACTTGAATCAAGGTACATAAAGGATGAAAGGGGAACTGGAACTGACATTTATTGATCAGCTACTGAATATCAGGTGTTTCAAAAAAATCATCTCATTTGATTCTAACAAAAGCATTGTAAGCTAGAAGTTGCCTCTATTTTATATACATATTTTTTCTTTTTTCAATTTAACTTTATTTTACTTTACAATACTGTGTTGGTTTTGCCATACATCAACATGAATCCACCACGGGTGTGCACGTGTTCCCAATCCTGAACCCCCCTCCCACCTCCCTCCCCATACCATTAGAATATAATCTCAGAGAAGAAATAGTGATTGTTAGATCTCTTTGAAGTGATAAATAAAAATGACTTGGTTTGATATGCACACAAGTTAGTGATACAGATGAGTCTTAGTGTAATGGCTCAATCACTGAGTTAGCATTATATTAAAAATAAGACTTTTAATTAAAGTTTGAAAAGCTTTCTGTAGTATATTGCACTGGGGTTTCTAATGCCACCTCACCTTTCATATTGGCAAATGTATTGTGTTTAAAAATTAAACCCATAGCAGTATTGATATCTGTATAGAAAAATACTCTGCCAGAATTACTGGATGCAGTATTTCCACCCTGGCTTAGCAATGAGACAGATTAGGGAAGCCAAGAAAATTTGGAATCTCTCACATTGTGATTTCATCATTTTTGAGAAACACTGATTTTCTCAAGTTCCTTTCTATTGTACATCCATACTCATACAGATTACACAAGATTAATTTATTGAAGGATTTATTTAAACATTTACTTCAAAAGATTTAATGATTTGGAGGCATAATTTCTTTCTTTTTTTTTTTTTTTCTTCTTTGGAGGCATAATTTCTTTTTTTAAATGGTCCCCATTATTATCATCTTCTAATAACTTGAATAATTCAGAATTTAATGTACTTAAAGTTTATTTTCAGTATTTTAAACATCTTGAATACATCATTCATGAAATTTTTTATTTAAACATGTTATTTTGAAAAGTGTTTGACTTTGCATCAGATACTTATTATTTTTAAGGACATAATATCAGTAATTTTGAAATAAATTAGTATTGATTAAGTCTTTAATGTGTTAAGTTAAAAGCCTTGGTTTTTCATGGCAAGAACAGTGTTTTAGTTAATACCCAACCAGAGCACTAAGTAGAAACTCAGTCATCACCTTTCTGTAAGTGAATAAATGAGTTATCTTTTTTCACTGCTGAGAAATAATGAAGAATTTTTTTTTTGCTTTCTGTAAAATAAATTTAAAAATTTTCCAAATGATTCATACATACAGTATTTTAAAAAATCAAGATTGTTGGGGGAGAATGGATACATGTGTATGTATGGCTGAGTCCCTTTGCTGTTCACCTGAAACTATCAGAACATTGTTAACTGGCTATATCAATACCAAAAAAACCTTGAAAAAAAAAATGAAATCATGCTGAAGAGCTTCAATTGTTAATCCAAGTCTCTCCCCCGACCCCGTTCTGCTTCCTGGAGTAAATCATGTGTTTTAACTGTTTCTGCATTCTTTTTTATTAATCCTGTGATGGCTCAACGTATCTATAAAATATGCTTATTCCGTTATTTTTGATATCAATATTAAACACTACTGACTTCGTGCAGTGAGAGTTAAGAATTTACCTTACAGATGGCCAATAGGCACATAAAAAACTGCTCATCGTTGCTGATCATCAGGGAAATGCAAATCAAAACCACCTCACTGTGAGAGTGGCTGTCATTAAAAGAACACAAGTAAAAACATGTTGGTGAGGATGTGGAGAAAAGGGAACCCTTTTGTATACTCTTGGTGGCAGTGTAAATTGGTACAGCCACTCTGGAAAATAGTATGGAGGTTTCAAAAAACTAGAAATAGAATTGCCATGTGATTCAGCAATTCCACTCCTGGGTATATGTTCCAGGAAAAAGAAACAACACTAATTTGAAAAGATGCATGCACCCCAGTGTTTATATCAGCATGATTTACACTTACCTAGACATGAAAGCAACCTAACTCTCCATCAATACATGATGTAAAATAAAGATCAATACTGTATGATATCACTTATAAGTGGAATGTAAAATATACAACAAACTAGTGAATATTTTTTTAAAAAAGAAACAGACTCACAGGTATAGAGAACAAACTAGTGGTCAAGAATAGGGAAAGGGAAGGGGTAGATACAGTTTAGGGGTAGGTGATTAAGAGGTACAAACTATTAGGTATAAAATAAGTTATAGGAATATACTGTACAACACAAGAAGTATCACCAGTATTTTGTAGTAACTATAAATCAAGTATAATCTTAACAATAGTGAATCACTATATTATGCTCCTGTATAACTTATGTAATATTGTACATCAATATACTTCTGTTTTAAAAAAGGGACCCTAAGTTACAAACTGTCAGAAATCAACACTCTTCCCAAATAATTTACCTCACCTCATACCATCAATGACTTTGAATCTTTTCTTTGATTGCGTGTAGGCCAAATGTTGTATCATGACACACCACTCTCTAATAGCATATCGCCATGTCTGTCCTTCAGTTTCCATCTCTTCCACCTTTTAACTTCTCTCACCTAAACTTTTACTGGCACCCCACTCCAGTTCTCTTGCCTGGAAAATCCCATGGATGGAGGATCCTAGAAGGCTGCAGTCCATGGGGTCACTGAGGGTCGACACGACTGAGCGACTTCACTTTCACTTTTCACTTTCACGCATTGGAGAAGGAAATGGCAACCCACTCCAGCGTTCTTGCCTGGAGAATCCCAGGGACGGTGGAGCCTGGTGGGCTGCCGTCTATGGGGTCACACAGGGTCGAACACAACTGAAGTGACTTAGCAGCAGCCTGTTTTACATAGCTTAGTTCTTAACGCTGAAAATTAATAAATAATTGTAGTTATGTAATGGACTATGATTATGTGGATTACATGTTTTTTCCTATGTATTTTTTTCCGCCCGAAGATTCACGTTGCCTTCTTCCCCCTTGCATTGGTTAACTTTATCATCTCCTCTTGTTATTTTAATTTTTCAACAGAAGTATCAACTCCATCCAGTTTCTCCTTATTCCTGGAGGTCTCCAGCTTTCTGATCAAACACTGATTGATTTCTCTCTAGAACTGCTGCACAGCTATAATCCTGAAACTTTTCTCTGCTCTGTTGATTTGGATACAGTATTCTCAAGATCTTACATCCTCAGTTTTCTCAGTTTATTCCCTTTGTTTCTGGAAAACATTCTGAAATGCTTCCTACAAAAAAGGCATAAGGAAGTAAATTTGTTTGAAAATGCCTTTACTTTTGCTTTTCAACTTAACTGATAGTTTGGCTAACACAGAATTCTAGGCTGAAAACTGTTTTCTTGAAGCATTAATGGCACTGCTCTATTGTCTTCTTGCAACTGTTTTACTAATAATAAGTTACTGTTACCCTTATTTTTGGTAGATGACCTAATTTTTCCCCACTAGCTTTTAAGAGCTTATTTTAACTTTTTATTTTGAAGTAATTCTGTATTTACAGAGGAGTTGCAAAAATAGTAGAGAGAGTTCGAAAATACCTTCATCTCAGTTCAGTTGCTCAGTTGTGTCCGACTCTTTGTGACCCCATGAACCACAGCATGCCAGGACTCCCTGTCCATCACTAACTCCCAGAGTTCACTCAAACTCATGTCCATCGAGTTGGTGATGCCATCCAGCCATCTCATCCTCTGTCATCCCCTTTTCCTCCTGCCCCTATCCCTCCCAGCATCAGGGTCTTTTCAGTGAGTCAACTGTTCGCATGAGGAGGCCAAAGTATTGGAGTTTCAGCTTCAGCATGATCTAGCTTCCTTTATTGCTAATGCCTACTATAATACAATGTTAAGAAATTAACATTGGTACTGGTCTAACAATGAAACTACAGGCTTCCCCACACATACACTTTTTCTCTTGCAGGATTCAGTCCAGAGTACCACACTGCATTTATTTGTCATAGATCTTTACTCCCGAAGTCTGTGAAATTTCATTTTTTTCCCCCTGATCTTTTTCTTACCTTGACACTTTAAGATGAGGTATCTTGTAGAATATCCCTCAGTTTGTGTTTGCCTGATATTTTCTCATGATTAGACAGAAGTTATGAATTGTCTGTGTTTAATTGCATCATATCAGGGAGTACATGATATCAGTATGTCTTATTATTGGTGATGTTAATATTAATGAGTTAGTTAAGATAGTACTTGCTAGGTATATCCACTTCCACTGTAAAGATTTTCTTCTTTTCTTTCCACGTTTTCTTTATTAGAAGCAAGTGACTAAGTCCATTCAGTATTCAAGGGAAAAATTTATTAAGCTCCATAGCCTAGAGGGAAGTGCATTAAAGAATTTGTGGATTTAACCAGTACTCTTGCCTGGAAAATCCATGGACAGAGGAGCCTGGTAGGCTGCAGTCCATGAGGTCACTAAGAGTCAGGCACAACTGAGCGACTTCACTTTTACTTTACACTTTCATGCATTGGAGAAGTGTTCTTGCCTAGAAAATCCCAGGGTTGGGGGAGCCTGGTGGGCTGCCATCTCTGGGGTCATACAAAGTCAGACACGACTGAAGCAACTTAGCAGCAGCAGCAGCAGCAACCAAAGTAGTTAGTAAATATGTTGGAGGCTGTTCTTTGAGTCTACGCAAATGTCCTGTTTTTCCTTTAAAAAAAATACTATTTTCACTTTTAGCATTCCTCATTGTATCTTCCCTGAAGATACAATGTAATGTTCTGTGTGATGTTACTGTGATGTGCTAAAGACTATTTTCTATTTCCCTCACTGTTCATAATTTTTAGTTGTGCCTCTGGTGTAATGAAGATTTGTACTTTCTTCCTCAATGATTTGTTTATTCAATCATTTGTTTTCACCACTGTGTTATGGGTGGAAGTTTGTGACATTTTACAGGAGAGAGGGAGCAAGACCATCCCCAAGAAGAAGAATGCAAACAAGCAAAATGGCTGGCTAAGGACGCCTTCCAAAATATGTGAAAAGAAGAGAAGCAAAAAGCAAAGGAGAAAAGGAAAGATATATCCATTTGAATGCAGAGTTCCAGAGAATAGCAAGGAGAGATAAGAAAACCATCCTCAGTAATCAGTGCAAAGAAATACAGGAAAACAATAAATGGGAAAGACTAGAGATCTCTTCAAGAAAATCGGAGACACCAAGGGAACATTTCATGCACAGATGGGCTCAGTAAAGGACAGAAATGGCCTGGACCTAACAGAAACAGAGNGTGTGAGAGTGGAACTATAAAGAAAGCTGAGTGCTGAAGAATTGATACTTTTGAACTGTGGTGCTGCAGAAGACTCTTGAGAGTCCCTTGGACTGCAAGGAGATCCAACCAGTCCATCCTAAAGGAAATCAGTCCTGTGTGTTCATTGGAAGGACTGATGTTGAAGCTGTTCATTATCTTCCTCACTTTGTTCTATTTTTTGGCCATTGAAAATTGTTTCAGATTGGCTCCTCCATCCTTTTGATATGCCCTCATCCTAAGCTTTCTTTTAATCTTTAGTATTCTGTTAATTTCATAATTATGTGTATAAGCGTAGGTTTTCATTTATGGTATAGTTCTGGATGGAATTTTCAACTCTGGGTCCTCCCCCACCACCCTACATCCACTCATTCACCCTTTTTTATTTTTTTCTCATTTTGAACTCTTACTAGATATATGCTGGACTCCCTGTATTGATTTTTTTTTTCTTTTGCACCTTTTCTTTTACTTGTCTTTTTACCTTTTCTTATATTTTCAATGAAATTCTGTAACTTTAGCTTCAAGTATTTTTGTTAAAATTTTGTTTTAATTTCTAAGAGTGGTTTTTGTTTCTTTTTTATTGCATCTTATTCTTATTGTATAAATACAGGAGCTTACTGGAAGTCTCATGTTTCCTCCAGGGTCATATTTTTTTGTCTGTATTTCACTTTTTCTGAGGTAGGGTTACGTGCATTGTCCAGTGATCCCAGGCTTTTGTTTAAATAGGTGGTGATGATGATGATCATGACGATGATAAAGGTGACTGACAAATATGTTTAAGTGAAAGATTGTGAAATCATTGTTAACTGGTAGCCTTCTTTTTAGGAAATTGAGTAGTAGGGGCACTGTGTGTTATATTGAAAGGGACCTAATTATCAACATGTAGTATTACAGTGTGGGACCATATTTCTTCAGATAGAAATTCTCAAATATTTTGCCCCAATTTTTTAACAGTAGGGCTAATATTCCATGTATAGGCTTCAGTTTACTGTTTTATACTCCATATCTCCCTCTCATTATTTTAGTTCCATACTTCTACAGAGTTCTACAAAAGACAGTTAGCTCTTTTCTAGAACATATCCTCTTCCTTGATAATCTCTATTCTTATTTGCAGAAATGTGATCCAGTTAAACTTATATAACAATGCATAATAGAAGTGAGTTTCACAGAACCTTTTTTCCCTTTGTTCTACTAACTTTGGCCCTGTGGGCCCTGAACAGCAGGTATAAACAGCAAATACTGTAGGAGAAACCATGTATATCTGGCAAGAGAACTGAGAAAAGGGGTGCTTGACTCCAAGGCCAGCCTGTTTGTGGGTTGCACTGTAGTAGTGTCTGTATAAGCAGCTAAAATATTGAGAAAATACCTTTATCTGTGGTTAGAGGAATCAGGAAATATTGGGCCCTTGCTTTTCAGTGATTATGAGGGGAATTACTTTTTTTTTTCTTTCTTTGTCATTTCACTCTGAAGGTAATGCCAACCATGATGCATGTGCAGGACAATGAAGAACCCCCCCGCCCCAACCCCACCCTAGAATACTGGCTTTCTGGCCAGAGAAACCAGAAAAAAGGACACTTGGGGATTGGAGAGTATGAGGATAAGTTTATAGAGATCTGTAAAAGGTGATCCCCTATTTTCTGTACAGAATAAAGTAAGTTCTGGACTCAGCTCTGTACTGCACATGCACAGAACAATCCCCAAGAACCATAGCAGAGGCCTCAAAGACTGAAATAAACCACCACCTAATCTCTGACATGTGCTAGGCATACTCAAAGAGCACAATAAAATCTTTTAAAATAAATTAATATTGAAATTACTGATCAAAGAAGGCAAGCTGTCACTTTCAGTATGAACCTAAAGGGGTTGTTTTGCTAAAATAGAACTGTTCTCTAGAGGATTTGTGATAGAACCCAGAATCACCATAAAATAATATAAAAAATGTCCAGGATGCAATCCAAAATTACTCAGCATACTGTGTATCCACCATATCAAGATTATCCACGTTAGAATTATTAGATGAAGACTTGTTAAGAATTGTCAAAGAATCTAGACACTTCACTAAAGAGAATATACATGTGACAGATATGCACATGAAAAGATGTTCAGCACCATCTTCTATTTGGGGGAATGCAAGTTAATACTGCCACAAGATACCTGTCACCTATTAGAATGGCTAAAATAAAAAATAAGAACATCAAAATCCTGACAATTAGAAGTACTGACAAAATTGCAGAGCTGGAACTTCATTGCTGGTGGGAATGCAAAATGACACAGCACTTTTGAAAAACATTTTGGAATTTTCTTATAAAAGTTAAACATACAGTTAACCATATCCACTCCCAAGTATTCATCCTAGCTTTGAATATACATGACAGATTTATGTATAATCACCCAAACTGTATACAGCCCTAATATGCCTCAGCTGGTGAATGAATGAAATGTTGTGGTATATCCATATGTTGGAGTACTACTCCACAGAGTAGAGGAATGAATTATTACTACACAGAACCACATGGATGAAATTTAGATGCATTATGCTAAGTGAAAGCATCCAGCTTCAAAAGGCTACCAATTGAATGATTCCATTTACATGATGTAATAGAAAAATCAAAACTGTACAAATGGAGAACATATCAGTGTTTCCTAATGTGTGATGGAGGAGAGTTTGACTGAAAAAACATCAAGAAGAAATTTTATTAAGTGAAAGCAGTTCTTCTATATTGGAATTTTGGTGATAGCTACGTGACTTAATGTGTTTATCAAAACTCATATAACTATGTAGAACTGTATGCAAATTGAAACATTTTCAAAAGCATGTTCAGTTCAGTTCGGTCGCTCAGTCGTGTCCGACTCCTTGCGACCCCATGAATCGCAGCACGCCAGGCCTCCCTGTTCATCACCATCTCTCGAAGTTCACTCAGACTCAAGTCCATCGAGTCTGTGATGCCATCCAGCCATCTCATCCTCTGTCATCCCCTTCTCCTCCTGCCCCCAATCCCTCCCAGCATCAGAGTCTTTTCCAATGAGTCAACTCTTCACATGAGGTGGCCAAAGTACTGGAGTTTCAGCTTCAGCATCATTCCTTCCAAAGAAATCCCAGGGCTGATCTCCTTCAGAATGGACTGGTTGGATCTCCTTGCAGTCCAACGGACTCTCAAGAGTCTTCTCCAACACCACAGTTCTAAAGCATCAATTCNCATCTCATCCTCTGTCATCCCCTTCTCCTCCTGCCCCCAATCCCTCCCAGCATCAGAGTCTTTTCCAATGAGTCAACTCTTCACATGAGGTGGCCAAAGTACTGGAGTTTCAGCTTCAGCATCATTCCTTCCAAAGAAATCCCAGGGCTGATCTCCTTCAGAATGGACTGGTTGGATCTCCTTGCAGTCCAACGGACTCTCAAGAGTCTTCTCCAACACCACAGTTCTAAAGCATCAATTCTTCGGCGCTCAGCCTTCTTCACAGTCCAACTCTTACATCCATACACGACCACAGGAAAAACCATAGCCTTGACTAGATGGACCTTAGTCGGCAAAGTAATGTCTCTGCTTTTGAAAAGCATGAGACAATACTTATCTTTGAAAACTTGCAGTCTAAAAATTGAGGGAGATTTTCTAGTTAATTTTTATTTTTAACACTTCCAATGAATTTCTTGCTCAGCTTCACACATATGCCTCATGCAATGTGTCTAGAGCCAAAGCGACTCCTGAAAACAACTTTGTGCAATTCCACCATTTTATAAATAAGGACTAAACATAAGTCTTAAGAGATTGATTGACTTCTTTATCAAGGCTTGAAACTTAGTTCCTTGAGCCAAGTTGAGTTATATAGTGATGAGTTAGAATGAGCCATGGAAGCAATAAGTTCAGATAAGCAGTAACAGTCAGTAGTAGTTAACATAACTGATCTCCTTCAGTGTGCTGGGTTTCTGAATGCTTTTTAAAATACACTTTCTCATTTCATCCTTTGAACAGCAACATAAAATAGGTATTTCTGCTATTCCCAGTTAAAAATGAAGAAACTGAGAATTGTAGAGAGAAGTTGCCAGGAATTACATGATTGGTTGGTGGAGCAGAGTCAGAATTTTTATCTTGAACTACTAGCGAGCTTATACAAGAAGATATGATGTCAGGATGTACAAGCAGTTCAGTGTTTGGGAACCATGATGTTTTTGACAATAGATTTAAAAAGATAGGCAGAGATCAATAGGATGTTACATATATTTGATTTTTTTTTCTGCAATTATAGGAAATGAGGAACCATTGGAACTTTTCAGCTAATAATCAGATGGTCACTTTTTCATTTTCAACCATTTGATATTTGTATGGAGGACAGATTTCTAGGGAATAATTTTGAGACCAATCAGTAAAGACAGTAGGAACTTTTGGTAGGATCCTAATAAAACAGAATTTGTAAGGTGTACTTGGGACCAGTTTAAGAGATGTCTGTGTAATAAAATTAACAGCAGTTGGTGACTGATTAAATGTGAGAAAAGAGATGAAAGATATCAATGATGAGTACTGCCGTTGAAATGGAGAATTCAGGAAAAGGATTGGTATAGTGTGGAATGTCTGCCTCCCTTTGCTTCTGTTGATTTTGCTTCTTGTGGTTTGGAGCTCTTTTGGTATAGGTACTTCCATGTTTCTAAGTGTTACAACTTCTTGGTGGAGTGATACTTTTATTATTATAAAGCACCCTTCCTTATCTCTAGTAGTAATTTTTATCTTTAATAAATGATTTTTAGTATAGCTATTCAAACTGTTTGCACGATATATCTGTTTTCCATCCTTTTAGCCTCCTCATATCTTTGAATTTAAAGATAGTTTCTCTTAAATAGCATAAAGATGTGTCATTTTTTAAAATCCATCCTGTCAATTTCTGCCTTTTGGAGAGTTTAATTCATATTTAAGGCAATTACTGATAAAGACTTCTGCCATTTTAGTATTTGTTTTCAGTTTGTCTTCATGTCTTCTTTTTTGTTCCTGAGTTTCTCCACTGTTGACATTTTGTGTTAAATACTGCTCATGTGTTATTTTAATTACTTTGTAATTTTTTGATATATGTAGGTATAGGTATGTATATATGTATGTATATATATTAATATATATATATGTTCTATATATATATATATGTAGTTTTCTTAGTGGTTCCTGCTTTGGGTATTACAGTTCACATCTTTTAACAGTCTAATTTGGATTAACACCAACTTTATTTCAGTAGCATGCAAAAACTTTCTCCTACATAGTTCTGCCTCCGCTTATGCTGTTATTTTCACTAGTTACATTTTTGTATATGGTGTACCCCTCAGCACAGATTTATAAATATTATGCAGTCTTGTTTGAAACTAGATGGGGGGAGATGAGTAAACAGTGCTTTATGCTGTCTTTTGTGTTTGTCTGTATAGTTACTTCACCTGGCATTCTTTATTTTCTCATGTGTATTCTAGTTGTCATTTAGTATCTTTTCATTTCAGCCTGAAGAACCACCCCCCCTTAACATTTCTTATAGGTGTGACAGATTCCTTTAGTTTTTTATCAATCTGAAGCATCTTAGTTTCTCCCTAGTTTTGAAAGATGTTTTTGTTGTATGTAAAATTCTTGGTTGATAGGTTTTTTCTTTCACCTCATTGAATGTATCATCTCATTGCTTTCAGACCTCCATGATCTCTGATGAAAAACAAATTAGCTGATTTTCTTTATGATGATCCTTTGTAGATGATAAGTCACTTCTCTCTTGCTGCTTTCTAGATTTTTTTTTTTTAACTTCAAACAGTTCGATTATTATGTGTCTCAGTGTGAATTTCTTTTCATTTAACCTGCTTAAAGTTAGTTGTGGTTCTTCCATGTGTATATTAATGTTTTTCATCAAATTTGGGGAATTTTCAGGCCAATTAATCTCTCTCTCTTTTCTGAGAGGCTTTCTGTGCATGTTGGGGGATCCTCAGCTCTCAGCCAGACAATGCTCGTTCTCTTCCTTCTCTTATGGAGCCTCAACAGATAGGTAGGCCTTATAAGGGAGAGTTTGGTTCTTCTCAACCCTTCTCCTGAGTATGTTCACAGCCCTAAGCATGTATGTGGCTTCTGCATTCCAAGGAGTATGTCAGAACTTTTTAGAGCCCCTATGGCTATCTCATACCTCTGAGCTTTTTAAGTTTTTTGTTTATCTGTTTATTATTTGGCTCAAGAATTAGTCATTGTTTCAGGTATCCATGAAGTTAAAATACTCGTCTATAATTGTTTTAGACAAATACATGCTCTTCTCTATTCCTGGAGGAAGACTTTTTGCATTGGAGCACTTCCAAGGAATGTTGATTGCAACAATATTTTAGGTCTTCCAAAGAAGCAATGATGATTCTTTGGGAAAGAAGTTTTGAAAGGGCTCTCATTTTGTTCTGCTCCCTCTGGTGGCTACCAGGCTGCTGGGAAATAGTAAATGGAACTAGCAAGTTAAAAACACCACAAAACTTGCTGTTCTTATCAAGAATTAGCCATTTTTCTTATAAAACACTTCCTGAGTTAGAAGAATCCTTGATTAATTTACAGAGTCTAAATGAGTTGATTTGATTGTTTATTTTTCCCCCAGTTTTCTGAGTCTTTTCACAGAGGAGTTAAGTTTTGGTCACTCTCTTTACTAATATTGTCTCCTTCATATTTTGGAGAGGAATTCCCCTTTTATTTCTGAGAATTACAAGAATAGGAAAGTTAATGAGTTCTTTTTGTGACATGTTGAATGATGCTTTCTGTGGCACATCTGGGAGATCAAATTCCTATTTTAGGATTCTGTATCCTGATGTAGCCATCAATTTATAAATGATAGTTAAAACCATTAGTGTAGATAATATTGCCTTTTAAACAAGTATTAATAAGAAAATGACCAAAAGGGCTTCTCTGTTTGAGCAGATAATTGCTGAAGGAGGAAATGAAAAAATTCTCATGATGTAGATTGATGTCTACAAATTTTATGGTCTCAAATCTCAGCCAGTCTCTCAGAACATCCTATCAATCTTAATCTTTTCTTCAGCTTTCACATTGCCTTAGTAATTATCTAAACCTTCTCAAGTCTTTTTTTTTTAGCACATTATTTAACAGTTTTATTTTAAAAATAAAGTCATTATATTCAGCATCAATAATAATGATAACAGCCATGTGACTCATAGGTTTCTTAATATTTTCATTCTCATAGCTTAGCACCCTCAATCTTCTTATTTCTCATTACTCCCACTTAACTTTCCTTTATCTGTCTTCTACTTTAAGAAAACTTAAGCCACATAACTTCTCTCAAATTATCATTTCTCCCTCTTTTAATTTACTTTTATCCCCTGGTAATGATAGGGGAGAATTTTTTAAGTGTACTCATGAAAAGAAGAGGTGTCCAGGAGGGACTGATAGGACCATCCCAATAGGCATTGGAGGGATCTAGGGACTACAGTTTTCTCAGTTTGAATAATTAGGTTTTTAAGAACAAATCAATATATAATTTCTATAAAGTGAATTATATATAAAAGTCTGGAAAGAAATTGTATAGATGCTACAAATGGATGTTTGATTGAAGTTATCCATTGAGCAAAGGGTGTGTTTTTTGCTTTGCTATAACAAATGCCATACATTTAAAAATGTCCCTGTAGTGGGTTGAATTGTGTCTCCCAGAAAGAGAGACAGTTTCTACTGCGTAGAATTTGTGAATGTGACCTTACTGGGAGATAGTTCTTTGTAGATGAGATGCATTAAGAGGAGGTTATAACTATTCCTAGTGCCTAGCATTTAGGACCTAGTGGACGTTAAATCCAAGGACGGACATCCGCATAATAAAGAGATGATACACGGGGCAAGGCCATGTGAAGGCAGAGGGAAACATTGGAGAGCTGCATCTACAAGCCAACCAATGCCAAGGATTGCCAGAAGTCCCCTGCAGCTAGGAAGAGGCAAGGAAGGATTCTTCTCTAGAGCCTTTGATGGGAGAATTGTGCTACTGACACCTTGATTTGCATCTAGTTCCATAACTGTGAGAGAGTGAATATCTGTTGTCTTTAAGCCACACAGTTTGTGGTTTTTTGTTTTTGTTTTGTTTTTTATAGTAGCCCTTGGAAACTAATAAAATCTCTTAGGTCACTCTTGAAATTATTTTAGTTGGTAAATATGCAGATATGTTATCAAATGGCAGGCTTTGAAAAATATTCATAAATTTGTTTTTTACATTGTTTTAGCTTAGGTTTAAGTGTAACATGAAAATGAAATTATAGGTAGGACTCTGACAGCTAAATAATTGGCTCTTGATGGATTACCTCAAATAAATAAAAATTAAAAGATGTTTTATTCAATTCATCCCTTCAAATCTATGATTCCATTTGAAAATTTCAGCTAATTTTTTTATTAGAGAAATGCTGTTATATCATGTTAGTAAATAATCTGCATAATTTCTAAGTTTGCATCTTCTACTTACACCCTTTTTATATGTATAAATATATATAGTATATATAAATATTACTATATTTGAATAATCGTGTCATACAACATGGCATTTTATTAATAATCTAGATAAAATATGTAGTTTTTTAATATTCAGTTTATTAAACCAAAGTCGTTTTGTTACATCCTTTAGATTTTCTTAGAGGAAAAAAAAATTGAAATTTCTTCTTGACATGCTTTTGAAACTTGAAAATATTTTACAGATCTTGATCCATATTATAGATCACCTGTAATTTACTTTTTGAATTATGCTTTACCTTTTCAATATTATATCTTTATTAGTTTGCTACTGCTCCCAAGACAAGCTATCCCAAATTTAGCAGCTTAAAACACACTTTTTTATATAGCTGTTTAAGTCTGAAGTCTTAGTAGGCTCAGCCTGAGTCCTCTGCTTAACATCTCATAAGGTGAAATCAGAATGTTGACTGGGTCATGTTCCCAACCTTCTGAAGTCTCTGGGGAAGCATCTGCTTCCAGACATATTCACACTGACAGTCAAATTCAGTGTTCGCTGTTGTAGGATGTTGGTCCTTATTTCCTTGCTGTCTGTCAGTGGGGGCTAATATTTGCTCCTGGACGTGACCCACGTTCCTTCTCATACTTTCCATGTGGAAACTGCCCCCACTTCCAGCCAGCAGCAACAGGTCAAGTTCTTCTCACACTTCTGATTTCTCCTGCTGCATTTTTCTGACTCCAGCTAAAGAAAGCTGTCTGCTTTTAAGAACTCATGTGATTAGATTGGGCCCACCCAGATAATTAAGAACAGTCTCTCTATATTAACCTTTTTAAACTTAGTCACATCTGTTTTGCCATGTGATAAAATATATACATAATACCAGGGATTGAGACACAGGCATCTTTGTAGGGGATTCAAGAGGGAGAGGACATATGTATACCTATGGCTGATTCATGTTGAGGTTTGACAGAAAGAAAATTCTGTAAAGCAATTATCCTACAATTAAAAAAAAAAAAAGAAACGTACACACAATTCCAGGGGTTGGGACACGGGCATCATTTTAGGGAGTTGGGGCATTTTGCCCACTGTATTAATAACTAATACCAACAGTTCTGATAACTAGTTGCATTAAGTATAAAAATTGTTAACCCTACTAAAATAATTCTTGAAATAATTCTAAATATAAATACAAAAAAAGATACTGTAGGATATATAGTTAGTATAAGAACTCTCTGCCTCCTTAATATTTATATTTTTAAAGTATAATGATAATGTTTGCCAAAGAGGTAGGAAATTAGGATATTGTCTTCTTACACCACAGAAGACACACTTCTCTGTGGAAAAAGGTTAATGAATTAAAATGTCATTCCCCTAATGATAGTTTAATTTTACAACATAATTTACTTATTTTGCGATTCTAGCCAACTTTTATTGTTTGAAATTAATTGGCTAGCCACACCACTTGGGAGTAGACTAGAAAGTCCACACAAAAATCATGTCCCCATCATTTCTCATTTATCTTAGAGTTTGGTACTGAGTAGCTGGGGACTTGAATTCCTTTCTCTTTTCGTACCAATAGTTTCATGTGGTTAACAAATGACTCTCAAGATAATGGATGCTTCTTAAGTCGGAGACTCTGTCTTGTTCATTTTTGTATCACCAATACCTGTCATACTACAGTTGTTCCAAATATTGTGTTGGAGCAACACAAATATTAGGTTGGTACAAACCTATTTGTTGTTTCAGACCATGAATTTTAAATCATTATAACTAGGCTCAAATACATCTTTTTTTAAACAAAATTGGAACCATTATAGTCAACACATTATTACCAATGAGAAGTAAGTTTGTTTATTCCTGTAGCTTAAAAATCCATGCTTCAGGATTTGGCAAACTCTTAGAAAGTATTGTGCCTCCTGCTAGTTGTGGAACCATTATCCCTGCAAAAAGTTGTTGAGATGCTTGAAGAAACATCAGTTGGTGAGCACTCAGGTGAAAATGGCAGATGAGGCAGAACTTTGTAGCCCAGTTTGCTCAGGTTCTGAAGCATTGTGCAACATGCAGTCAGGCATTGTCTTGGAGAAGAATTGGGCCCATTCTGTTGACCAGTTCTGGCTGCAGGCATTGCAGTGTTCAGTGCATCTGATAGATTTGCTGAGCATATTTCTCAGATGTAATGGTTCTGCCAGGATTCAGAAAGCTGTAGTGGGTCAGACTAACAGCAGACCACCAAATAGTGACCATGGCCTTTTTTGAGTGCAGATTTGCCTTTGGGAGGTACTTTTGGAGCATCTCAGTCCAGCCACTAAGCTGGTTGTCACCAGTTGTCTAAAATCCATTTTTTGTTGCATGTCACAATCCTATCAAGAAATGGTTCCTTCTTGTTGTGTAAAATAAGAAAAATGAAGTGAAAGTTATACAGTCCATGGAATTCTCCAGGGCAGAATACTGGAGTGGGTAGCTGTTCCCTTCTCCAAGGGACCTTCCCAACCCAGGAATGGAACCCAGGTCTCCCCCATTGCGAGCAGATTCTTTACCAGCTGAGCCACCAGGGAAGCCCAACAATACTGGAGTGGGTAGCCTACCCTTCTCCAGGGGATCTTCTTCACCNATACCTGTCATACTACAGTTGTTCCAAATATTGTGTTGGAGCAACACAAATATTAGGTTGGTACAAACCTATTTGTTGTTTCAGACCATGAATTTTAAATCATTATAACTAGGCTCAAATACATCTTTTTTTAAACAAAATTGGAACCATTATAGTCAACACATTATTACCAATGAGAAGTAAGTTTGTTTATTCCTGTAGCTTAAAAATCCATGCTTCAGGATTTGGCAAACTCTTAGAAAGTATTGTGCCTCCTGCTAGTTGTGGAACCATTATCCCTGCAAAAAGTTGTTGAGATGCTTGAAGAAACATCAGTTGGTGAGCACTCAGGTGAAAATGGCAGATGAGGCAGAACTTTGTAGCCCAGTTTGCTCAGGTTCTGAAGCATTGTGCAACATGCAGTCAGGCATTGTCTTGGAGAAGAATTGGGCCCATTCTGTTGACCAGTTCTGGCTGCAGGCATTGCAGTGTTCAGTGCATCTGATAGATTTGCTGAGCATATTTCTCAGATGTAATGGTTCTGCCAGGATTCAGAAAGCTGTAGTGGGTCAGACTAACAGCAGACCACCAAATAGTGACCATGGCCTTTTTTGAGTGCAGATTTGCCTTTGGGAGGTACTTTTGGAGCATCTCAGTCCAGCCACTAAGCTGGTTGTCACCAGTTGTCTAAAATCCATTTTTTGTTGCATGTCACAATCCTATCAAGAAATGGTTCCTTCTTGTTGTGTAAAATAAGAAAAATGAAGTGAAAGTTATACAGTCCATGGAATTCTCCAGGGCAGAATACTGGAGTGGGTAGCTGTTCCCTTCTCCAAGGGACCTTCCCAACCCAGGAATGGAACCCAGGTCTCCCCCATTGCGAGCAGATTCTTTACCAGCTGAGCCACCAGGGAAGCCCAACAATACTGGAGTGGGTAGCCTACCCTTCTCCAGGGGATCTTCTTCACCCAGGAATCAAACCAGGGTCACCTGCATTGCAGGCACTTCAGAGTGACAATTTTTTTCATTTCCGGTCAGCTCATGAAGCACCCACCCACTTATCGAGCTTTTTTCTTTTTCCTTTCCAGTTTGTTTCAAACGTCGACATTGAGTCCTTCAGCAACTTCTCATATAGTTGTAAGAACTTGATGATTACTCTTAATTGGCCGTTGTCAATTTCCGATGACTGGCCACTGCACCCCTCATCTTCAAGGCTCCCTTCTGCTTTACAAAACTTGGAACCACCGGTGTACTATGTATTCATTAGCAGTTCTGGGCCAGACACGTTTTTAATGTTATGGGTTGTCTCTGATGCTTTACTACACATTTAAACTCGAATAAGAAAATTGCTCAAATTTGCTTTTTGTCAAACATCATTTGTCTAGTCTAAAATATAAACAGTAAGTAATAAGACATTAGCAAAAAGAAAACAAAGCAAGACATGCACATTAAAATGATGTATAATGCAACTACGTTTATTTAAGAATGTATTCTAGTATCAAATGGCAAAGTTGAGCAGTGCAAAACCAGGATTACTTTTGCACCAGTCTAATACTTATTGAAAAATAACTGAGTTCGTGAATAAATACCACAGCTAATAAATGTTTATTAAACAGCCAGTGTGTACAAGTTGGTCACCCACTGATTCAGTGTTTACTAAATAAAGCTTATGCCTTCAAGCCATCACTACCTGATATCTTTCTGATTATTCTTGGTTATCATTGCTATAAAAGAAGAGAGATCTCTACTACAGGTGATTTAATACATAATACCTGAATTAGGAATCAGGTGTCTTGAATTCTGCTCTTTTATTAATTAATTGGATGACTAATTGGGGGATTCCCAAGCAAATTAATTTCTGAGGCTCAACTTACCTATAAAATGAAAAAGTAAAATAAAATCCTTTAAATTTCTTCCAGCTTTTAAATTTGTGCACTTTGAATTTTTCTTTCGAAATAAAATGGGAAGCCTGAAAGATAAAGGAACTCAAGATTGATCCTAAACATAAACCCTCATTTAATTGTTTTTTTTTTGGTCCTTGTTTAAGTGTTAGCATTCATAAAATGCAAGTCATTTTGCCTTAAAAAATTAAAACTTAACTGGCTTTATTTATACCTTAAGGATTTTATCCATTCATTTAATTTTTCTATGAAAAGAGACAGGAAATTTTAGTGAATCACATACAATTCTTTTTAAAATAAAAGCAAACATGTAAAGAAGAGGGGATAATATCTGATACATGAACCTATAGATTTTTCTATTGGTCAGTCAAAAGGAGGGCCAGGTAGAAGAATTAAGCCAAATTGAATTTTTTTATTTTCTTAAGTTCTATTATTATTATGGGATAATAGTGCTTCTTTCCTCTAAATAATAATTTTAAGGAGAGAAATAAAGCTAATAGTTTATCCATTATAAATGTGATGATATATCAATTAACTAAATTTTTATGTGCCCTTGCCTATTATTCATAAAATCGTTTTTTTCTAAAATACAGAAGTAGTTACTTCCAATAGAACTATCTTATAACTTAGAGAATATTTAAGGATCGCTCTGTCTACCAGAACCTAACAGTCTAATTCTAAAAGATCTAAAAACTGTATTAAATTTGAAATGTAGTGTTTGCCCCACTCTCATTTTTTACCTTGTAAAGAAACTCAGTACACTGTAAAATTATTAACTGATTTTATTTGAAGTAGTTTCAAGGTATTTCCTGCCTCTGGTCATTATGTCCAAAACTTTAACAATAGTTTTTAAGGAAGAGTGGATATGAGCTTTGATATTATGCAGAGTTATAACTGGAGGAGACTTTTGAGATCATGTGTTAGAAACCTTATTTTGTACATAGGGAAGCTGAGGAAACAGTTTTATTTTCAGTTCTTAGCAGAATCAGGACTTTAGCACAGTTCTTTTATCTCAGTCACCTCGTCTTCCTCCTATACTGCACTGTGTGTTTGTTGGCATTTTGAAATAGAAACAAAGTATTTTGCAGCTGTTGAAAAAGAAGATAAATTATTTTAAATGATAATTTCATTTAAATAAAGTGAATTGCTGTTTATTTACTATTTTTCTGTTTAGGTGAAAAGAGATTTGAATGTCCAGAATGTTCTAAAAGATTTATGCGGAGTGATCATCTCTCCAAACATGTCAAAACGCACCAGAATAAAAAAGGTGGTGGGACAGCTCTTGCCATTGTTACCTCCGGAGAACTGGACTCATCTGTTACAGAGGTGCTTGGCTCCCCAAGAATTGTCACAGTTGCAGCCATTTCTCAAGATTCAAACCCAGCAACTCCCAATGTTTCAACCAACATGGAAGAATTCTGAAGTTATTTATAATAGAGACCTCTAGTGCTGCACTTAAGTTTACACACCTTTGAAAATCTGGAAACGGGCTGGTCAAGTGGATTACAGAGTAGGAAATCATGTTTTCATTCTTGGCTTCTTTAAATATTCCAGGATTTGAGGTCAGCACATGAAGTGTTGAATTTTTAAAAATACAAAAGCAAACTGATATACTGGAAACAGAAAAGTATTTCCTCCATATTATGTACGTTGTAGTTATTTGGAGATATATCACATAATCTTTAAACTGAATCTTCCCCTCTTAACATCATGTGTTAACATGTTTAAAAAGACAGACCTCAGTAGTTTGCAGACTGGACCTTAATTGGACTTGTTTTCTTTGAAAGTACTTTGTTATAAATTCAGTCAGTAATATTTATGTGGATTTTTTCCCCCAAAATCACAGAAAACAGTTAACTGATGATAGAGATAAAGCTTTATTTCCTTAGCTTGATTTTTGGAAAATCAATTGAAAATAGATTTGGCCGTCTTTTCTAAATATTAGAAATTCTTCGACAGTTAAATTAGGTAAGTTCCAAAAACATAATCTGAGAGGCATCTCAGATCTTTATTACCACTACATTGTAGTAGTGCGTATGCAGACAATCAGTGAAATCCAATTACTTTCTCCATTTGGAGACACAAGAGGAACTTAGAGCTAAACCTTAGGTTAAATTTTAGATTAAAACTGTAGGAAAATATTGGGGGGAAAATGGTTAAAACAAAACTCATAATAGCTTCAGAAAAATAAAATGAGGCAACTTAACAGGTATGGTTTTGAAGTTAGGATTGATTATATTCCTAACACTAGGTTGAACCACAAAGTTCATTTTAAATGTTTATATTGGAAATATTTGCAGAGTTTAAATCGTCCCGTAGTTTCATAGTCTGTAAATATGAGTTACGTTGACAATGTGCAAAATTCTTTATGCTTTGACATGGTAGCCAAAGAAAGAATTATCACACTTTTTTTAAGGCCAGCAGAAAATTATCTTTTAATTACATTATAATTTCTGTTTTCCTCTTTGCTAAAAATTAGCCAATCCCATTTTATTTCTAGCACTGTTTTAGAGGCTGATTAAGGATTTATAACACAGTAATGACTTTATGTTATACCAGTAACTGAATTTTCCTTAAGAAGACATCCTAACAAATGTATAACAGATGTGATGCTATGAAACAAAAAGTATTTTTTAAAAATATCAGTCAGTTATAAGTGATTAAAGAAATAAATGTATTTCATTGTTTGTACAAGGATCTTAATAGGAAAGATGGCCAAAAGTTTCCTATAAAAAAATTTGGACTATAGCCAGTAGCTTAAATATTAGTAAGATATTTCATATTTAAAAATATATTTACAGTGAATTATAATGCAGTTGGAATTCACCATTTGAAAACTGAAGTTTTTAACTACTTGGTTAATTAACACCATTAGTTTGGGGACTGTTTGAATATAGGTGTATGTTATTTTCTTGTACATTCTCTATTATTTCAGGAAAAGTACTACTCATGCGAATTCTCTTCCGAAATTGTGATGTTTCTTGTATTTTTGATGAAGGAGAAATACTGTAATGATCACTGTTTACACTATGTACACTTTAGGCCAGCCCTTTGTAGCGTTATATAAAACTGAAGGTCTTTTGTGCTTTCAGTTTGTATAAAAAAGCTTTGAGATTAAAGGAAAAAAAATTTTTACACTGTGGTTATAAATTTCAAGTTTCTTAAAGCTTTTGTAGACTTGTAACAAAGTCTTTAAATTTTAGTTGGATTTTGTAAATTGTTTTGTATATTTTATTTAATGTACTCTTAATAACTGATGTATCTGGCTTTAAAACATCAGAATCAGTTTGTTGTTTTGTTTGGTACAGAGGAGCATTTGGTAGTGTTAATTTTAATTTTATTATATAGGAGCTGAAACATCAAATATATATTTTATCTATCATTATGCTACACAATCAGTGCTATAAATTTTTTTATGCAAAGAAACTTTCCTAATGTTTGAATCATGTTTCCTCAGAGTGACACTTTTTGTTGTTGTTAATACTGAGTGTGAGCTCTCTGCACCATTATTCTATGAACCATTTTTAATGCATACCTATGTATGCGCCTCAGAAATGGAAGTTATTTTTTAATCAACAATGAGGCCTATTATAAATTTAACAAACTGAATTTGGATAGCTTTATAGCATATAAAGTATATTAATTTGTGTTAGCAGGTGCACATTTCACCACTGAAATTAGAAATATTTTGACAGTCTGTTCTGCAAACCATTCTGAATCCACTCTTCTGTCTTATAAGAATCGTAAATTTCAATGTCCTTTATTTGACTCAGTGGGATATAGCTGTTATAAGTAATAGGGCACAGATGTGCAGTAGAGTCTTGTTTAATGACATTTCACTGTTCATTCCCTTTGCCACTGTTATAAAACTTTTCTTTATTGTAATTATCAGTGCAAAGCTATGTATTTATCATGGTAGAACTCAAGTGTTAGAATAGTTTTTTCTTACAGTATACTTTCTTTGGTTAGGTTTGTGTATGTGTTGCTGATTACATTAGAACTTGATGTTAAGTCATTATTTATCTCACTCTCATGAGAGCAGTAATAAAAGTGTGTAATCTAGGAGAAAAAGTTAATTTGTCAAACTTAGATAAGCATGATGTTTAGGTCCTATTTTTCAATTTTATAACTGTTTTATTGCAACAATATTTGTATTTAAGTCTTCATTTTAATGCCTTGTGGTGTTTTTTTATGCATGTCACTAAGTTGTCATCCCACATAAATTGATGTGCAGCATAGGGTATTAAATCTACATAATGATTTTAAAACAGAAATAGTTGATGGTAAAATGTAAATGTTTTGCAAAAATTCCTTATAAAAAGTTTTGTAGTAACATTTCACTTGTAAATTTTTTTTTTTTGTAAAAAAAAAAAGAAAGAAAAAAAAAAAGATGAATCCAGAAAAGAACTTGTTTCCCATATCCTAGAATTTAGACAATTATTCTGCCAGCAAAGCCTCTGGGGCTGTAATTGACATTTTTACAGTGCTGATTTGTATAAAATTTGTTTTTTGTGGATTTGGAAATAAAATCATGTACAAGTTGTTGCCTGCAATAACAATTGCAAGTAACCTATTAAAAATTCTCTTGAGTTTAACATGTTTCTTCATTTAATTATGTATACTATAAAGCAGCAATAAATTGTTTGAACTATCAACCTCCTTATAACGATGAACACTGGAAAGTAATGTTCTCACTAGAAAATGTATTGGCAACTCTTCATAATTCCTAGTATTAAGATATGGTCACCATTTCTCTGAACATATCACCAAAGAACACCAATTCAAATTTCATGTTAATTTGTAGCCATTGCTCTAGACATTTGTGGGAATTAAAATTTGATTTAGGTACATTTTTTACTTAGATATTTTTAAGCAGTAAATGTTAGGAAATTGTAGGAAGAGCTGCAAATGAAAACATAATTAAAATATTATTTAAGCTTACAGAAGCAGTAAGAAGCAATGCATGCCATGTAGATGACACAGTCTAAAAGCAAAAGCTATTTGCTTTTCCTCTTGGGAGACCTCTGCGAATCTCATACAGAACCTTAACTGACATAATAAATGTACTGCTATAACAACTTTAGTTACCAGATTTCCAAACCCAGGCTATATTACATATCATCATGTGAGGAGCAGAGAATTTTAGGCAGCAGGTAAGTATTAATACTTTGGTCCACAGGATGCCAAAAATTCTTTTTACATTCTGTGTTACAGGGCCTACATTGTGTTTGGGTAGATGCCTTCTATAGTAATAAAACTGTAAGATAAAGTCATGGCTAGTGTAATAATGTATGTTCATTAACAGTTCCTGAATCAAAAGACAGGTAAATTTTACTCTGCCAAATGACCAGTAAAGAGGTCTTACTAAATTTTTCAAAATACTTGTATCAAACTAGAAATGTATTTCAATTATTTGAAATTCACATTTGGAAGCATCAGGAGGATATTGTACTAAAGGGATAATGCAAGTGGTAAACTTCTTATGTGGTAGTACCAGTTTGATTCTTGGACTTTAAGGCGCTTCAGTCTCAACCAGGAACCAGGAACCTAGACTGAATCAAAGAAAACCCCAAAAAAGTAATGCTTTTTATCTTATCCTACATAAAACTGTTGATATAATAAGTTAGGAAAGTTGAAGTGGTTCTAAGTATAACACTGTATAATATGGTATAGTTTATAATGCTATTCATGGTAACTTCAAAATATAAAGAAAGGATTGTATAGCTTGCTTTTTTTAATTTAAAATTTCAGATGCTTAAAAGAGTGCAGAGACTTCAGATATGTGCAAAACATATGAAATACTTTATTCTTCAGTACATCTAACTTTCATTACTGTATTTATTGCCCAAATGCTAATGTCCAGTTCACACACAACCAACTTGCAATTGTGTAGCAGGGTTTTTTAGACACAGTATTCAATACTTCTAAAAGTTGCTAATTAGTGTATGTCTTAGGTTATATTCTTCTTCCTTGAAGGTCACAATGAATTTATTTTTGGATGCCTGAAGCTGATCTCAAGTGCAAATAGTAAGAAAAGAAAGAAGGAAGGAAGATTATACAAATCTTGGTTATTGTCTAAGGTAACAGTTTGGCAAATGCTAGGATAATTTCTCCTGGAGGAAAATGTTCCAATTAATAGAGTTTCTGGATTTCAGAATTTTAGTAACCAAGTTTTCCTGTATAAAAAGAAAGGAATCAATATGCTATTTATAGTACTATATAGCCCAGAAAAGCAGTTTTTGTGTATAAATATATATAACAGCTTTTACAATAAGCATTTGATTTAGCAAATGAGTTAGCAAATTACATATATTGTATTGGACTGTACTGACATAAAGTTATTTTTTTTTAACTAGGAAAGGTATTTTCATGATAAATCATGCATCAGTATGCTGCCCACAGCTAGGTACAAATGCTCAAGCCTTAAGTACATTGTACATTCTTTTGTGAATTCAACCAGGAAAATTTGGTGACAGTTAAGCAAAATTTTCACATGAGCTTGCAGTGTTTGAAACATTTCATTTAAAAATATTGTATCGCAATGTAACAGGAGATGGCATTTCCAATTAATAATCCCTTTGCATAATTATGGCATTGTTTAAATTTTTTGTTCAGTGAAAACATAATCCATGGGATTTTTGTTTCCTGTATGCATTTTAATAAAATTAGGAGCACATATAAAGAAAATACAATTTTAGATATATATAACATTTGGGTTGGGTTAGGAAGTTCAAACTTCCACATAAAACTATTTTGTCTTTAAAGTTGCTGAAAGACTGCAAGAAATACAGATAGGCATAAATATACACACATTTCCTAAAATTCTGTGTGAAAGATTTGTACCAACAGACTGGTTCCAAACTGGGGAAAGATTACATCAAAGCTGTATATTGTCACCCTGCTTATTAAACTTATGTGCAGAAATGCCAGGTTGGATGAAGCACAAGCTGGAAGTAAGGTTGACAGGAGAAATAATAGTCTCAGATATGCAGATGACACCACCCTTAAGGCAGAAAGTGAAGAAGAACTAAAGAGCTTCTTGATAAAAGTGAAAGAGGAGAGTGAAAAAAGTTGGCTTAAAACTCAACATTAAAAAAACTAAGATCATGGTATCTGATCCCACCACTTCATGGCAGATAGATGGAGAAACAATGGCAACAGTGAGAGAGTTTATTTTGGGGGGCTCCCAAGTCTCTGCAGATGGTGACTGCAGCCATGAAATCAAAAGTCGCTTGATCCTTGGAAGAAAAGCTATGACCAACCTAGACAGCATATTAAAAAGCAGAGACGTTACTTTGCCGACAAAGGTCCGTCTAGTCAAAGCTATGATTTTTCCAGTAGTTGCGTGTGGATGTGAGAGTTGGACTATGAAGAAAGCTGAGCACCAAAGAATTGATGCTTTTGAACTGCGTTGTTTTAGAAGACTCTTGAGAGTCCCTTGGACTGCAAGGAGATCCAACCAGTCTATCCTAAAGGAAATCAGTCCTGAATATTTATCGGAAGGACTGATGCTGAAACTGAAGCTCCAGTACTTTGGCCACCTTATGCGAAAAACTGACTTACTGGGAAAGACCCTGATGCTGGGAAAGATTGAAGGCAGGAGGAGAATGGGACAACAGAGGATAAGATGGTTAGATGGCATCACCGACTCAATGGACATGAGTTTGAGCACGCTCTGGGAGTTGGTGATGGACAGGGAAACCTGGCATGTTGCAGTCCATGGGGTCACAAAGAATTGGACATGACCGAGCAACTGAACTGAACTGAACCAATAGTTTCCCTAAAACTACATGTTTAGCCCTCCTACTTCTGGATGTTAATTTGCTTCAGGACTTAATGATAGCCATTAATGATAGGCTTGTATTTTGAGTCTCCACTCATTGGATGAATACTGAGGGTCTATTTTGTACCAGGTGCTAATCCAAGTGTCAGACCAAGAAGAAGACAAAGAGCCCTATCCCCTGCTTTCACAGAGTTCATGCACATTTGAAAGTGCTAAGGGCAAGGGGGACAGGTAAGCTAGAGATGAGGTGTGCTGGGGCTGTGACTATAATTAGGGGGTTCAGGAAGCCTGAAGGAATGTCTGAGCAAAACGAAGTGAAGAAGGAAGCTGTGCCAGTCAGTGTCGGGAGAAACTGAGGGAAGAGGAATCAGCAAAACGGATGAATCCTAAAGCGTGGCTGGACCAGGGCTGAAGCACACTAGCCTGGAGGGACCAAAAATAAGGACTGCAGCAGAGAGGTAAGAGTTGGTGGTGCATCCTTGCCATGGGGGTAAAGGTTTGCTTGCAATGCAGAGGGTCAAGCACCCTGATGAACGTAAAGCCTGTAACACAGAGATCATCCACTGGGAGGCCGAGAAGTGTGACCTTGATTCCTGGTTCTGCCACTTACTACACAACCCTGGGCAAATTATCTACCATTTCTGCATCCTCATTTCCTCTTGTGCAATAAGGAAATAATATCTCACGGGTCTGTTAGGATTAACTAAGGTAACTCTCAAGCCCCTGACACAATAGTGTTCAATAGAGAGAAGTTACTATTAATTTTAGGTTAATCCAAAAGGGGGCAGAGAGGATGGAGAAGTTCCCAGTTGAGGGACCAATAGGTTGAAAAGTTAATGCTCAATATCCCATTAAGAAATTTCACTGAGAATTTAAGTGTACTTTTTTTTTTCCAGACTACCTATGAAGCTAGTTTCTGTCTGAGTATTTTATGACGGTCATCTTTTCCAAATGCTAAGCAAAGCTAAAGTTTCAAATCTTAGTTATTTTCTAATTTTAAAATGTTAATTTTGACTACTTACATATCTTAAGTGACAGCAGACAACCAAACAAGAAGGAAATTGACTACTAAAAAACAGAAATGGCTTCTCATGTGTTGTTCAATAACTTTTGGGGGGATATGTGTGTGGATAATTTTCTATATCTGAAATCATCTCCCGTCTTTAGAGATACACTTGGTAAGAGGGAGGGGTCATTTGTTTACCTATGGCCGATGCATGTTGATATACAGCAGAAACCAACACAATATTAAAAAGCAATTATCCTCCAATTAAAAATTTAACAAAAAAAGAGATACACTAAAATAAAATGAACCTGGACTTACAGGGCAAACAGCACTATGTTTTCAGCTCCCTATTAAGTTGGGGCCATGAACAGAAAATAGTGCATTTGGTGTCCAAAATTTTTCTTATCCTAGACAACTTCCTGTCAGACTTGCTTCAGAAAAGAATAAGGTGCTCTACATTAATGAACTCTAAGCTACTCTCATTTAACTCTTCAAATTCTTTGCAGAATAAGACATAAATAAATTGTCCAAACTGACATCATTCCTTTCAAGGCTCAGAGGCCCCTCCAGTAGCTTCTGCCCTCCACTTCCAGCACCTCATGCAATTTTTTACTACTTTAACTGGGCTACAGATGCTATTCTTAACTCTGACTTGCCCCTTTCATTCCCAAGCTAATCTATAGAGCAACTTTTTCCAATCAGTTAGTGCATTTACCACTCACTGTGCTAACCAGGTTCAGGCACAAGGGTGCTTGCTGTTCCTCTTTTCCGTAGTAACCCTGCCTCCCTGAGTCTCTTCCTGGGCTGGATTTCTTGAGCACCTCAAGATCCCCTTCCCCCGCTCCTAAGATGGGCTGGCTAGCACTTGCCGAGATGGGAGTGCAGTAAACCCACATGTACTGGAAAGAGCCAAGGCTCAGATCATGTTGGGCCAGGTTAAGATAAACAACTCTCGAGTTGGAGTCAGAGAGCCAAGAAGTCAGACCCTGGGAGCTAAGATCCGACAAAAGCAAATTACAGGTTAAGACGAGGAAGTTAAGCTTGAGCAGTTGTCTCATATACTCATTCGTCTTTGAATCATGTCTTTCTAGATGGTGAGCTTGGCTCAAATTGTGTTATTTATTATCTTGATATGAAATGTGATTTAACAACTATTTTATTGATGGTAGTATTATTTTTGAGATGTGGAAGCCATAATAAAGTTATATTTTCTGCTGGCAAAATCGTTGCTAGCTTGTATAATTTTATGTTGGAATTAAACACATCAGTGATTCATGGTGCGGTGTAAAGGGCAACATGGCTTTGAAGTGTCTGGGTATCATAACAAGTCTGGAAAACCACTGTTGAAGAGAACAGTATAAAGGCAAAGAGGAAGCTAACTGAATAATGATTCCAGTGCAATTCAACAATATTGTAAATAGTTACAATTTTAACTTTTTATGTCTTTAAAGCTTTTATGTTAGCTTATTCTTTATCAGATTTTTATAGGTATATGTGATGAGTATGTGTGTGCATGTTTGGTGAAGCATCATATTAATATATAATATTTCTAATTACAGTTTATAAGTCAGAATCAAGTTTATAAGTTACTGTGGTTTTGTATTAGAGTTGCTTCCTCTCACTTTCTATAATTATATAGAAAGATAGTATTGTTAGAAAATTAAGCTCTATTCTGATGATGATATATAACCTTTAATTCTCCTCTTTATGGAGTAAATCATGATAACAGGGTTGTGGGTCCTATGGAAAGAGCTTCAGGTTTTCATTTATTTTCCTGTTTTGTTTTTCAAAATATCAATTTGTATCGGTATTGGTAATACCAATATTGGTACTAATCGTAATTACCAATTACAGTTGGTAATACCAATTGTACTGGGGACATCAGTTTGTATTAAAAATCTTTGTAAGCACCGATCATTTTTTACATTTAGAAATATCAAATCAGTGTGTTGTGCACACAGAAATAACATAGTGTTTAGGTTATGTATGCATAAAAAAATTTATCAGACAAGCTGATAAAACAAAAGAGGGGCTTCTGGAAGTTCAAGATGACAAAGTAGAAGGATGTGCACTCATCTGTTCCTGTGAGAGCACCAAAATTGCAACTAGCTGTTGAACAGTGATTGACAGGAGGATGCTGGAACTCAAAAAAAAAAAAAAAGGAACTGGAAGGTTCCCCTTGGTGTAAACCCTCTTGGAATTCACCATTAATCCTACCTTAAAACTTGTAGACCCCAGGGCTGGGTCACCTCAGGCCAAACAACTACCAGGCAGGGAGTATAACCTCATCCATCAGCAGATAATTGGATTAAAGCTTAACTGAGCAAGACTCTGCCCACTAGAGCAAGACCTAGTTTTTCCCATCACCAGTCCCTCCCATTAAGAAGCTTACACAAGCCTCTTAGACACATCCATCAAGGGACAGACAAAAGAAGCAAGAAGCACAGTCTCACAGTGGTTAAAACAAAAACCATATTACAGAAAGTTAATTAGGATGTAAAAGCAGAAAGTTATGTCCCAGATGATGGGACAAGATAAAATCCAAGAAAAACAACAAAATGAAGTGGAGATAGGCAACCTTCCAGAAAAAGAATTCAGGATAATGATAGTGAAGATGTCCCAGAATCATGGGAAAAGAATGGAGGCAAAGATTGAGAAGATGCAAGAAATGTTTACTGAAAACCTAGAAGAACTAAAGAAAAAACAGAGAGTAATAATACACTAGAAGGAATCAATAGCAGAATAACTGAGACAGAAGAACAGATAAATGACCTGGAGGACAGAATGGTGGAGATAACTGCCACAAAACAGAATATAGAAAAAAGAATGAAATGAAGACAGCCTAGGAGACCTCTGGAACAACATTAAGCACACCAACATTTGCATTATAGGAGTCCCAGAAAGAGAAGAGAGAAAGGACCTGAGAAAATATTTGAAGAGAGAATACCTGAAAACTTCCCAAACATGGGAAAGGAAATATTCAACCAAGTCCAGGAAGCACAGAGAGCCCCAGGCAGGATAAACCCAAGGAGGAGCACAACAAGACACACAAATTAAAGACAAGACAAAAATTAAAGACAGATAAAATATTAAAGAGAAAAGTGACAAATAACATACACGGAAACTCCCATCAGGCTATCAGCTGATTTCTCAATGGAAACTCTATAAGCCAGAGGGGAATGGCATAATATATTTAAAGTGATGAAAGGGAAGAACCTACAACCAAGGATACTCTACCCAGCAAGAATCTCCTTCAGATTTGGTGGAGAAATCAAAAGCTTTCCAGACAAGCAAACGTTAGGAGAATTCAGCACCACCAAACCAGCTTTACAACAAATGCTAAAGGAATGTCTTTAGGCAGGGAACACAAGAAATGGAAAAGACCTACAGAAAATAAACAAAATATTTAAGAAAACTGTAGTAGGATCATATGTATCCATCAGTTCAGTTCAGTTCAGTTGCTCAGTCGTGTCCGACTCTCTGCGACCCCATGAATCGCAGCACGCCAGGCCTCCCTGTTCATCACCATCTCTCGGAGTTCATTCAGACTCACGTCCATCGAGTCAGTGATGCTATCCAGCCATCTCATCCTCGGTCGTCCCCTTCTCCTCCTGCCCCCAATCCCTCCCAGCATCAGAGTCTTTTCCAATGAGTCAGCTCTTCGCATGAGGTGGCCAAAGTACTGAAGTTTCAGCTTTAGCATCATTCCTTCCAAAGAAATCCCAGGGCCGATCTCCTTCAGAATGGACTGGTTGGATCTCCTTGCAGTCCAAGGGACTCTCAAGAGTCTTCTCCAACACCACAGTTCAAAAGCATCAATTCTTCGGCGCTCAGCCTTCTTCACAGTCCAACTCTCACATCCATACATGACCACAGGAAAAACCATAGCCTTGACTAGACGGACCTTAGT
>SJYV01018792.1:1432155-1613113 GCA_006410875.1 Neotragus pygmaeus | reverse complement strand
AATTTATCACTGATCTATAGATGCATATTCCAGCCCCAAAAGGATACACTGAATAGATGAGGAAGTCCAATAATTAATTTCAATGATTTATTTAAATTTGGGGGTTTGGGAATGACTACAGGTTTTGTAGTACATACAGAAAACTTAGCAGAAAAGTAATAAAATGAGAAAATCCTCACTCAAATTAACCTCCAAGATTCATGAAGGAATTGGGGCAGCAGTGAGAACTGGTACAATCAAAACACTTTATTTCACAAAAGGAATATAAATTTGAGCAGTTACCTTAGATAGTATAAGCATCTGGCTCAGCTGGTAAAGAATCCACCTGCAATGTGGGAGACCTGGGTTTCATCCCTGGGTTGGGAAGATCCTCTGGAGAAGGGAAAGGCTACCCAGTCCAGCTTCTGTCCTGGAGAATTCCATGGACTTTATAGTCCATGGGGTCGTAAAGAAAGAGTCAGACATAACTGAGTGACTTTCACTTTCACTTGTATATATTTCCCCTAATAGTCTCATCCTAAAGTTTTTTATATCTGTATATTCTCTTAGTATATACCTATTTTTTCAAAATTCAAACTGAATTCATATTTCTAAGGTTAAGATAATAGCTTGTGTTCTTGTATGCTCAGCAGCTCAGTCATGTCTGGCTCTGCGACCCCATGGTATGTAGTCCCCAAAGTTCTTCTGTTCGTGAAAATTTCCAGGCAAGAATACTGGAGTGGGTTGCCATTTCTTACTCCAGAGCATCTTCCTAACCCAGGGATTGAATCCATTTCTCCTGGGACACCTGCACTGGCAGGAAGGCTCTTTAACATGCACCACCCAGGAAACATCCAGAATCTGTTAACACTATAACCCTACATTTACTTTCACACAATTGTTTTTGAGTACATCATTAGCATTTCTTGATATCTAATCATTCTCTGTCTGATCCTAGGCATACCATAGGTAGTATATCATTTTCTAGAGATGTTAAATTAATAAAGTTAGTTTTTCCAAAATCATGTCAAATATGAAAGGAATAGATCTCACAGAAAATATTGCCCCTGGTTTTCTGAACAGCCCTAGGTATATCACTGAACTTCTCCATGGTTACTGCATTTTTTTTTTCCTCTTTGAGCACATCTCTTAGGTATGAGATCTTAGGGCTTTAAAGAAAAAGATTTCTGATAAAGAAAAGGGGGTACCCATAGGAGAATTCTCTTAAAATCAGGATGTGACTAAGGGAAGTTTGATAGAATGTGGTAAAACATAGACTATGGAAAAAATTAATGGAGTAAGTGGAGCAAGAATGATGAGGGGAAATAAGCCATCTATGCAAGATGCAATTTCCTATTTGTAGGAAATGTGTCTTGGAGGATGTATATGTTTAAAATCACTTTTTGTATCAATAGATGCCATCACACACAATAAAATAAACTCTCAAAAGGCAAGTCTAAAAAGCAAATATTTTGATTAATAGGATCAATGTAATTTTAGAAATGCAAGCATAGAAAGCATTTGCTCTTTTGTTCATAGTGCTAGTGTTAAGTCACTTTCAGTCGTGTCCAACTCTTTGCAACCCTAAAGGCTGTAGCCCACCAGGCTCCTCTGTCTATGGGATTCTCCAGGCAAGAATACTGGAGTGGGATGCCATTTCCTTCTCCAGGGGATCTTCCCAACCCAGGGATCAAACCGCATCTCTTGTGTCTCCTGCATTGGCAGGTGGGTTCTTTACCACTAGTACCACCTGGGAAGCCCATTTTGTTCATAGAAAGAACTGCCTACAGTTATCAGGATTCAAATCAATATTTAATTTTAAAGGTAAAATAGCTTAACTTTCCCTTATGCCTTGGAGCTATATTTATAAAATCTCATTATGAAAATAAATAAAATGTGAATATTTCTCTTAAATTTTCCTTTGATTAGTGTTTGACCAACTTTATTTGAACAGAATAAATTCCTTTAAACATAAAGCCTCACTTATTAATTTCATTAGTTAAATTTTCTGGAACATTTTATACTGCTTTAAAAAATACAACATATTTGAACTACAACACATTGTTGAAAGAAACTACAAAAAGTTACTAGAAGATATTAAATAATATCAAAATAAATTAAGAGATAGTCCATATTCATGCATCAGAATACTCAACATTATGAAGATAACAATTCTCCCTAAGTTTGATCTTCAAATATAACATAAAGCTTATAAAACTCCCAATTGACTTATATTGCTAAAATTTACAAGTCAATCCTAAAATTCATATTGAATAGCAAAAATTTCCTGAGATAGAACAAAGTTGGAGGACTTAAACTATCTAAATTCAATAATTACTACAAAGCGAACAGTTAACAGTAAACAAGACAGTGTGATAAAGGTAGACATATGAATCAATCAAAGAATTTAGGTTCCAGAAATAAATTTCTAAGTATGTGTATGTATGTATATTGAAAAAAAAGCAATGATAAACCTAGACAGTGTATTAAAAAGTGGAGTTATCACTTTGTTGACAGAGGTTTGTATAGTCCAAGCTACGATTTTTCCAGTAGTCATGTGTCAATGTAAGTGTTGGACCATAAAGAAAGCTGAATGTTGAAGAACTGATACTTTCAAACTGTGGTGCTGGAAAAGACTCTTGAGAGTCCCTTGGACTGCAAGGAGATCAAACANAGTCCAAGCTACGATTTTTCCAGTAGTCATGTGTCAATGTAAGTGTTGGACCATAAAGAAAGCTGAATGTTGAAGAACTGATACTTTCAAACTGTGGTGCTGGAAAAGACTCTTGAGAGTCCCTTGGACTGCAAGGAGATCAAACAAAAATATCCTAGAGGAAATCAATCCTGAATTAGAAGGACTGATGCTGAAGTTGAAGCTCCATTATGGCTGCACGATGTGAAGAACCAACACACTGGAAAAAGACCCTGATGCTGGGAAATACTGAGGGCAGGAGAAGAAAGGGGCCATAGAGGACGAGATGATTGAATGTCATTATTGACTCAATGTACATGAGTTTAGGCAAACTACAGGAGCGAGTGGAGGACAGGGAACCCTGGCATGCTGAAGTCCATGTTGTCACAAACAGTAGGACATGACTTAGTGCCTGAACAACAATAATTGATACATGACCCACTGAATGTAGCTAGAGGTACTAAGTCAGTTTCAATGGGGGAAATAATAATCCTTCCAAAATAGAATTCAGATAATAATGGTTTCCATATGCAAAAAGATGAATTCTCACTCTTATCACACACTGCACAAAATCTAACTCAAAACAGACCATAAACCCAACTCTACCAGTTAAAACTATGAACTTGGAGAAGAAAATATAGACACAAATCTTCATGGTCTTGGGATAGGCTAAAATTTTTTGACTGAAGCCAAGTATATGTGATTAAAAAAAAAAAAAAAGTAAGTTAAAATATTTGTGCTGCAAAAGGCACCACCGGAAAAAATACAAAGAAAAGGCACAGAAGGAAAGGAAATATTTGCAAATCATATATCTGGCAAAGCACTTGTATCAAAAATACCTAGAACTTTTATAACTCAATAAGAAGGCAAATGATCCGATTTTTGAATAGATATTTCACCAGAGCAGGTTTATGAATAATTACATGTACTTTGGCCACCTCAAGCGAAGAGTTGACTCACTGGAAAAGACTCTGATGCTGGGAGGGATTGGGGGCAGGAGGATAAGGGGACAACTGAAGATGAGATGGCTGGATGGCATCAGGGACTCCATGGACGTGAGTCTGAGTGAACTCCAAGAGATAGTAATGAACAGGGAGGCCTGGCGTGCTGTGATTCATGGGGTTGCAAAGAGTCAGACATGACTGAGCGACTGAACTGAACTGAACTGAAGATATCTAGCACAATTAGTCATTAGGGAACTGCATGATGTGTGGCAAAACCAATATTATATTGTAAAGTTAAAAAATAATAATAATAAACAAAATTAAAAAAATAAAACTGCAATGAGATATTACTTCACATCCACAATAATGGTGATAATTTAACATATATGCAGAAGACATCAAATGCCAGGATGGATGAAGCACAAGCTGGAATCAAGATTGCTGGGAGAAATATAAATAACCGCAGATACACAGATGACACCACCCTTATGGCAGAAAGTGAAGAAAAACTAAAGAGCCTCTTGATGAAAGTGAAAGAGGAGAGTAAAAATGTTGGTTCAAAACTCAACATTCAAAAAGCTAAGATCATGGCATCTGATCCAATCACTTCATGGTAAATAGATGGGGAAACAATGGAAACAGTGACAGACTTTATTTTCTTTGGCTCCATAATCAGTGCTGANTAAAAATGTTGGTTCAAAACTCAACATTCAAAAAGCTAAGATCATGGCATCTGATCCAATCACTTCATGGTAAATAGATGGGGAAACAATGGAAACAGTGACAGACTTTATTTTCTTTGGCTCCATAATCAGTGCTGACGGTGACCGCAGCCATGAAATAGACGCTTGCTTCTTGGAAGGAAAGCTATGACAAACCTAGACAACATTATTAAAAAGCAGAGACTGCTTTGCTGACAAAGGTCCATCTAGTCAAAGCTATGGTTTTTCTAGTAGCATGGATGTGAGAGTTGGACCATAAGGAAAGCCGAGCACCAAAGAATTGATGCTTTTGACTTGTGGTGTTGGAGAAGGCTCTTAAGAGTTCCTTGGGCTGCAAGGAGATCAAACCAGTCCATCCTAAAGGAAACCATTCCTGGGTGTTCATTGGAAGGACTGATGCTGAAACTGAAGCTCCAATATTTTGGCCACCTGATATAAAGAAATGACTCACTGGAAAAGACCCTGATGCTGGGAATGATTGAAGGCGGGAGGAGAAGGATATGACAGAGGATGAGATGACTGATGACATCATGGATGAATATGAGTTTGAGCAAGCTCTGGGAGTTGGTGATGAACAGGGAAGCCTGGTGTGCTGCAGTCCATGGGTCACAAAAAATTGGACATAACTGAATGAATGAACAGAACTGAACTGACTGATAAAGAAAGACAATAACAAGTATTGGTGAATATATGGAGAAATTGGAAAACTCATCCATTGTTGGTAGAGATACAAATGGTGAAGTCACTTTGGAAAATAATTAGACATTTTCTTAAAAAGCTAAATACAAATTTACCTCATGACTCAGCAATTTTAATCCTACATACCTTCCAAGCAAAATGAAAATATATCCACACAAAGGCTTTTTGTTGATGGTCATTGCAGCATATTTATAATAACCAAAATGTGAAACATTCCAAATATACATAAACCATAAAATGGGCAATCAAACTATGATATATTCATACAATGAAATACTAATTAGCAATAAAAAGGAGAGATATTAAAGCATGGATGAAAGATGCCAAACACAGTGATCATATATTGTTTTATTCCATTCATATAAAACATTTCAGAAAAAAAAATCCATAGAAATAAAATTAGATTAAGGGAAGACGATGCTTAGTCCTTGGAAGAAAAGTTATGACCAACCTAGATAGTATATTCAAGAGCAGAGACATTACTTTGCTGACTNAAACAGTGGAAACAGTGTCAGACTTTATTTTTGGGGCTCCAAAATCACTGCAGATGGTGACTGCAGCCATGAAATTAGAAGACGCTTAGTCCTTGGAAGAAAAGTTATGACCAACCTAGATAGTATATTCAAAAGCAGAGACTGAAGTCCGTCTAGTCAAGGCTATGGTTTTTCCTGTGGTCATGTATGGATGTGAGAGTTGGACTGTGAAGAAGGCTGAGCACCGAAGAATTGATGCTTTTGAACTGTGGTGTTGGAGAAGACTCTTGAGAGTCCCTTGGACTGCAAGGAGATCCAACCAGTCCATTCTGAAGGAAATCAGCCCTGGGATTTCTTTGGAAGGAATGATGCTGAAACTGAAACTCCAGTACTTTGGCCTCCTCATGCGAAGAGTTGACTCATTGGAAAAGACTCTGATGCTGGGAGGGATTGGGGGCAGGAGGAGAAGGGGACGACAGAGGATGAGATGGCTGGATGGTATCACTGAATCGATGGATGTGAGTCTGGGTGAACTCCAAGAGATGATGATGAACAGGGAGGCCTGGCGTGCTGCGATTCATGGGGTTGCAAAGAGTCGGACACGACTGAGCAACTGAACTGAACTGATCTCTTGTTTGTGAAGCCGCCCTCCAGGTAAACAGGGGTCTTTGAAGGGCCGGGCCCTAGGGTTAGGCAAGTGAGGCACCCAGCTCAAGAGGAGAACCTCCAAGGAGATGAGGAGAAATAACAACTCATTAATCAAGATGAGTGATAGTTTAAGACACGTTTTTTGTGTTTAGTTTTTTTCTTGGCTATACCGCAAGACTTATAAGATCTTAGTTCCCTGAGCAGGGATTGAACTCAGGTGCTAGCAGTGAAAGCATGGAGTCTTAACCACTGACTACCAGGGAATTCCCTGAGGCAATATTTTTAAAAATTAATGCAAATAAATCACTTTAAAAATAGGGTCACTAACAGTGCCATGCCAAGTCATATTGGAGCCTAAGGCAAAATGTCAATAACACTCATCTTTATTAGAAAATGTCTATTTTGTTATCAGTTTTAGATTTTTATTTAAAAAATCTTTTAAAATATGGTTCATCTTACTGAGTTGTTGAGCTTTCCTAGTAACTCAGGGGTGAAGAATCCACCTGGAATGCAGGAGACTCAGGTTCTATCCCTAGGGTGGGAAGATTCCCTGGAGAAGGAAATGGCAACCTTCTCTAGTATTCTTGCCTGGAAAACCCCATGAAAAAGAGGAGCCTGGTAGGCTATAGTCCATGATGTCACAAAGATTTGGACACAACTTAGTGACTAAACAACAAATCAAGTTGTTGTTGTTTGTGGGGTTCTTTTGTGTCCTCTTATGTTTTGTTCCATAGTGAGTGCCTTACTTGCCTTACCCTCATCACAGCTCTTAAGCTTTCCTCACTGTGTGCTTGCATACTCAGTCATATCCGACCCTCTGCAAGCCCAGGGGCCATAGCCTGCCAGGCTCCTGTTCTCCAGGCAAGAATACTGGAGTGGGTTGCCATTTCTTTCTCTAGGGGATCTCCCAACCCAGGAACTGAACCCACAACTCTTGCATCTCCTGTATTGGCAGGCAGCTTCTTTACCAGTTGAGCCACCAGGGATGAGTCCCAAACCCCCAAGATTCTGCCTGACACATAGTAACAGTTAAGTAAGTACTTGTTAAATGAATGAAAGTTAAATAAGGGCTAAAGATATACTCTTCTAAGAAACAAAACAATGGAGCTTCAAGATATTTTTATAGAGGAAAAGCATTTAGTGTATGACTTCTGATATCTCCATTTGAATTTTTTTGACATTTGTAACAACTGTGGGCCTATTACCATACAAATTCCCAAGTGTCCCTTTGGGCTTTTCACTTGGAATTTGTTCCTTTAGTCAATACTTTTTTAATACCTACTTGGTACCACTGACAGGACATACCTGGCAGTTAGTAATGACATTTCTGCCCTCAGAAAACATTCAGTCTAACTAGGGAGGCAGACAGCTCAACAAACAGGGATACAGCGTGGTGGGTTGTGGTTTCAGCAGGATGCTGTGACATCTTACAGAGTTGTCAGGGAAGGTAGGAAGTCTCAGCTCGAATAGGTTACAGGTCTTGATTTGCCTGAGTTGGTTCTAGTCTCCTCTGTTACAGATGGGATGACATCTGCTAATTCTTATTGTTTGTTTTTACTCTCAAAAGCATCCATGGGTTGTATGGTTAATTATTTATTGAAGGTAAATCATTGTAAATTATTTAGTAAATTGTTTGTTAAAGGACAAGGAGCAGTAACTAGGTGTGGAGAAGGGAGGAAGTAAGAAGCAGTGCAAAGGCCCAAAGGTGAGGAAATGCAGATTGCATTTTTAAAAACAGAAGTATGTTACTACAGTTAGATTGGGGAAGAAGAGCTGGAGGGTGGTGAGTAATAAAGCTGGAAAGGCTGATTAGAAAACTAACACCCTGCAACTTTTTCATCCAGGTGGTTGCCACCGAAGCTGATTGTCAAACCTGCATCCGTGTATTTATTGAAAGATGATAATGGTTATGTGCATTCTCTGAAGGTTTTTATTAGGACAGATTTCATTTAAAAGTTTGAAATCAAATGGGCCATTTGTGACTTGCCTTCCAAACTAACTTACTATCTTTCTGGGTATTTTATGGTACATTAAGAAGAAAAACATTTAATGCAAGGATTGGTGAATCCATGACTCAGTCAAAGACCAAAGAGGGACTGTGTTACTGAAGTAGTGATTGGGTTGAAAAGTGTTGAGGGAATTTTCCAGTGTTGTGGTTCTTATACTGGAATAAAATAAAGGGATGGACCAGGTGTTTGAACAGAAGATGAGAAAAAGTCATTCATGACTTCACATTTATTTTTTTCTCATGTAAAGACCTAATATACACTCATTTACATTCAATGTTGTGTAGTCTTTGAAGTTTGACACAGATATACACTGATAAACAGTAATTTATGTTGATATGACAGGATTTCCCAAATTTCTCTTCCCAGCCCTGATCTCTCTCCTGAACTTTAAGCTTGGCCTTCCACTGCCCTTCTGGACTTGACACTTGCTGTGTAATAGACATCTCAGATTTAACGTGTGCAAAATTTTACTCCTGATCTGCTGTTCAATATTATCATGTGTCCCTATGTGCTATTATTTTAACTATATTATATAATTTAGCAAAAGTATTAAAAATGTCATGCAGTTATTTCTTTAAGTATTATGTTGACCCATATCTTGAAAGAAACAATAACTGTAAATGTTTCTCAAGCCAGAATGAAAGTATGATTTGGTTCTTGCAATCAGTATCTGGACCACATTCCTATATATTTCAATTTAAGAAGTCTAGCAGAGACCTAGGCTCCTGTATTTTGAAATTGTTGACCAGGTAGGAGTCTCTACTGATTTAAGAACTGTTGTTAAAAGGAAGATGCCAAGTTTCAAAACAGGATAAAGTGAATGCTGCTAAGTCGCTTCAGCCATGTCTGACTCTGTGCAACCCCGGAGATGGCAGCCCACCAGGCTCCCCCGTCCCTGGGATTCTCCAGGCAAGAACACTGGAGTGGGTTGCCATTTCTTTCTCTGATGCGTGAAAGTGAAGTCGCTCAGTCATGTCCGACTCTTCACTACCCCATGGACTGCAGCCTGTCAGGCTTCTCCGTCCATGGGATTTTCCAGGCAAGAGTACTGGAGTAGGGTGCCATTGAGAATGCTGGCAGAGACTTTTTTACCTGTAATTGTATATCCGCTAGTAAACATGTCCAAATTATTTTGGTTCAGAGAAAGTTTGGGGATTTTTCTTACAAAGCATAAAACCTAGACAAAAACTTCCAGGTAAAAACAAACCCCCAGATTAATTGAACCTTTGTATATGTTTGTTGCTAACGAGGTTTATTTTTACTACAGAGCACATCCCAGGTCAACTTGTTTGAAATGATGTTCATGGAGATACTCTAGCCCTCTGCTTAGCTGCTCTACAAAGCATGTGGCCCAGAATTGCATAACAGTTTTATCTATCGCTTATGACACAAATACTTAATTTTGAAAGAAGTTGGTCTTGTCACAGAACAGTAAATAAAGAGAAAGTTTGAAACAGTATCCAGTAAACTGGAAATGTTGAAGAACCAGAATTACCTTATCCCTGACTTTTAGAAAAAGCTGTTGATACTAGGAATTTAATCTAGAAAGCAGTTGTTCAGTGGGTCAGTGCGTGGGCAGCCCAGCAAGCCTGTCTTCAGTCGCGTTTCCAAAGCTCTTCATGACCCCCCCCACCCCCGCCCCTGCTCTCCTCACAGCCCCTCTCCTTAGGGGTGCCGGCTCCAGTTTCAGGCAGGCCAGACTGGAACTTTCTCAGAAGCAATGTACTCCTTTAGCCTTCAGTGATTTCGCATCAGTGTTCAGGTTTCTACCTGCCCTACTTGTTCATCTTTAAGATTTAAACTGAGTATCAACTTTCCTGGAGAGCCTTCCCTAATCCCCCTCCCAGTCAGAGATGGGTGTTTTTCCTGTGTTTTCCACATGACAGGAAAATGTGCCTCTCGTGGCAGTTCTGACCCACAGAGCTCGACACACTAGTTTTTTTTTGTTTGTTTGTTTTTTTATTGAAGTATAGTTGATTTATAGTGTTGTATTAGTTTCTGCTATAGAGCAAATTCAGCTATATAGAGAGAGCAAGATTCAGATATATGTGTTCTTTCCCATTATGGTTTATCTCAGGATATTGAGTATAGTNTTTTGTTTGTTTGTTTTTTTATTGAAGTATAGTTGATTTATAGTGTTGTATTAGTTTCTGCTATAGAGCAAATTCAGCTATATAGAGAGAGCAAGATTCAGATATATGTGTTCTTTCCCATTATGGTTTATCTCAGGATATTGAGTATAGTACCCTGTGCTGTACAGTAGGACTTTATTGCTTATGCATCCTTTATGTAATAGTTGACATCTGCTGATTTCCTCCCCAGCCCTCCTCCACCTTGGCAACCACAAGTCTCTTCTCTGCCTGGGAGTCTATTTCTGTTCCGTACATAAGTTCATGTGCCTTATATTTTGGATTCCACATATAAGTAATACTATATGGCATTTGTCCTTCTCTTTCTGACTTAATTCACTTAGTGTGATAATCTCTAGGTCCATTCATGTTGCAAATGGCTTTATTTCATTCTTTTTTATGGCTGAGTAGTATTCCAATGTATATACACATCTTATTTATCCATTCATCTGTGGATGGACATTTAGATTGTTGCCACTGAAAGACACACTATTTCTTACTAATCTCCTAGCTCAAGAAGTAATGGGTACAAAGCAGGAAAATATAATACAATTTGGAAATATTTGTTTTATCCCCACTGGAAAATGAAATGAATTTTCAGTTTGTTTGTAGTTAACTAGAAGATTGTGTTCTCAAAATCAACTTTAAAAAGGTAGGCTGTTTTCTAAGCATTTTAGCTAATGGAAATTTTATTGTTAATGCTGAAAGTCTAGACAGATTGTGTCAGAAAAAAAGTTTGCAATTAGAACATATTGGAAAAGAGTGTGGAGAAGGAAAAGAGTGAGGAAGCAAGAAGAGACTAACTTCACTAACTCAACAAACTATAATTACTTAACATATGCTGGGCTTTGGGAACACAAAAAATAATTTTGGAGGTTTCCCACACATATAGTTTCATTGATATTCCCAACTTAATGGTGGAAGGAGTTCCAAAAAAGGTTCATATAATTTAATATCTGTCAAAATTTAATCCACTGGGATGTCCCTCAGAGCTGGACAAGATGAATTTGCTTTTGCCTCCATGTGATTGAAGATTTTTTCCATTAGTACACCTGCCAGTGTGTTCAATTTGCATTAAGAAAGCAGTTTACTTACTTGACATGATTTTACTTATTTCGTACAGGGTCTGAGTTATTGGGAGTCTCCATAAATGTTTGATAAATATGTAAATGAATGAACAAGCAGTATAATATTTCCACTTTGAAAGAATTTGTCTAATTGATTAAGTCTAAATGGGTCACTGACTTTGTCATCTGTTTGAGATTTGATGTCACAGGAGGACATTTATGAAATTGAAATTGAGTGATTTAGTTGCCGATCTTATGTAACAGGAAAATCTGTGAAGGAATACATTGTCTGTAAATTAATTTTTCTGCTTCTTAAAATGTTTTTCTTTCTCTAGATTTTAGTGCCAATTATTTCTAATAAGAACAACCATACATCCTGGTCATGCTTTATTTCACAAGACATGGAACATCATATAGAAGTCATGAAAAGTAAAATGCATATTTTTAGGGGCAAAATGTTGAGAAGAACTCTTCTACCCATTCCCACTATTGCAGGAAACATTGACCTGGATCAGAAGTATTCAGAGACCAAGTACGTAATGATACAGTTTACGCAAGATGTCAAAATGGAGCGCTGATATACCTACTGAATATCACACCCCTGTAACACCCCCATGTTAGCAATATAGGAATATTATTGTAATGACAGCATATTTTAAAAATTAAAAAAAAATTATTAAAATACTAAGTCCTGTCCTTAGTCGGATGAAATGATTCATTTTTGTATTATATTATTACTCATTTCAGTGTTTGCAGACTGGAGCCAAATGAAAGGAGAGTACTCCATGCGATTGAATCAGTGGTTATTAAATGGTCACATCAAATCCAAGAAATCGTAGAGAAAGATTCAGTGCAGCCTTTGCTAAATGGTCTTCACTCAAATCCTCAAACTGAACTGGATTTCTGGACGATGAGAAAAGAGAACCTGTCATGCATTTATGATCAAGTAAGTAGAGAGCCCTAGAAATTGCTTGTCAATTGAATTAGCAAAGTCACTTGTTGAATTTGGTGCCCCAAAGCAGTGATTTCCAGTAACTTTAAAGATTTAACACACTGTCTTTGAATGACTTACTCAATTCTTACTGCAAAATTCTCTATAGTATGGGTATTAAAGGTGAATTTAATTAATGGGTATTAAAGGTGAATTTGCCTTTTTGAAAATATTTTGACAGCATGTGAGTAATTGGAAGCACTTTGTGGCTTAGGAAGTGTAGTTCCCAAGGGAAATGTTGAAGATTTTTATGATTTAATTAATCTAGTTGATATAATTGATTTGGGAAAGGAGTAGGCTTTGCTTAGTGGAGAGATGCAACTTTGGAAGAACTAACTGGTTCCTCTGCTAATGTTTGCCTTAGAAGTTATTCAATTTAATGTTCTAAAAACTAAGACATTCATTCACTTGTTCATCTATCTCAGAGATTCTTCTGAAATAGATTTTATATGAAAATTTATTATCTTACATATATAATAAAATGTAAATCAAGTTTTTTAAAAAGTCAAAGACCTGTAAATGTAAAATAAAATACAAGCTTAAGGAAAAAATGTTAATTTTAAAAATTATTTTCAACTTGAAACCAGGTATGTCTTTGAGTGTTAAATATTGTGTGTATTATGCATTAATGGGATATAATTTAAATATTTTTTGCTGAATGCATTTATTTAGTCATTAATCTAGGTTATATATATATTTTAATTTAGCTTCAGACTCCTATTGTCCTCAAAATGGTTAAGATCCTGAAAAATAAGCAAAGCAGCTATTTTCCAACATTGAAGAACATTTTCATGGCTGTGAAAAATGGTAAGACTCGTGTTCCTTGGCCTGGATCAGTGGTCCCTCCTGATCTGACTCCTGCCTGTTGGCTCAGCCTCCTTCTACCCTTAGTATGCTCTTGAAATGATTGCACTTGACTCTTCTAATGGTAAATCCATCTTAATCATCTACAATTTATTCTTCAGCTTTTAGTAAACCATTTAAGTACTTACTAAAGAGGATCTCGAGTCAACTTTCAGTGAGAGTGCCTGTGTGGAAGGAAAAGGCTTTGGGTATTTATCAGGAAGTCATTGAATGCCCAGCGTGGAGATTTTCTAATCAACAGTTGGGCTGCAATTAGTCCAGTTATTCCCCAGTAGAATCTCGGAATTTGCTTAAGTTCCACCATTTATTTAACTCCTAAAAATGCAAAATCATCATTGAAGATTTAACACACAGAGAGGAGGGTTTGTTTGTTGAATTTCCATCAGATAATACATGCACATTGTTTGAAGCCAGAAATTATAAGATGGTATTTATAATTTAAAATATAAAAGCACAAATTCTCCTTATCTTTTCAGTACCCAGTTTCAGTCTCAACCAGGAGTAACCCCCTCCATAATTTTTTGATTTCTGTTCATGTTTCTTTAGGCATGTGTAAGCAAATATGGATATGATCCATGATTCTAAAGTTTTAAATGATAAAACTGTAAGATAGTATGGCCCAGTAGCTGGTTGTTTGGTTTTTTTTTTTTTTTTTGGCTATGTATAGCACAGCTTGTGGGATGTTAGTTCCCAGACCAGAGACTGAACCTGGACCCCCGGCAGTGAAAGCAGAGTCCTAACCTCCAGACCACCAGGGAACTCCTGTTTTTGTTTCTGACATTAGAAAATTATTTTTTAAATTTTTAATGTATAATACATGGAAGGTTAGAAAATACTTAAAATTTACTTTGAGAAAGTTATGCTAACTCTTTAGACTTTTCTCCATAAACTGTTGTCTTAAGGCCTCTTTTCAAACAGAGGAAATTAGATCTGAGTTTCTGCCCCAGATCCACTCAGTACATCTTTTTGTTGAGTCTCTGGTTTCCATTGGCCAAATTGGTACATTAAAAGTTTGCAAATTGTTACAAAGATTAAAGCACTGTTCTGCAACCTTGTCACCACTGACACTTTGGGCGGGATAATTCTTGGTTGTGGGGAACCGCCCTATGCATTGCAGCATATTTAGCAGCATTGCTGGAGTCTACCCACTACCCCCATGCCCATTATGACAAAAAAAACTTAAGACATTGCTAGATGACCCTCAGTGGGGAAGACCTCCCCCCATGGAGAACCACTGAACTGAAGATTTAATATATAGTGTACAAAGTACCAGGCTTCCCTGGTGGCTCAGTGGTAAAGTGTCCGCCTGCCAGTGCAGGAAATGCAGGGGACATGGGTTCGATTCCTGGGTTGGGAAGATCTCCCAGGAAAGGATATGGCAATCCAGTATTCCTGCCTGGGAAATCCCATGGACAGAGGAGCCTGGGTGGGCCACAGTCCATGGGGCCACTAAAGAGTCTGACATGACTTAGCAACTAAACAGCAAGTACAAAGTACTAGGCACACAGTAAGTGTACCCTCCACAAATAGAATCTGCTTGTGTTTTTTTCTGTTAGTAAGATTTAACATTTTCTTTGGATACAAGGTCTGCAGGAATAAATCCCAGGGATCCTTAGAGCCTTATGAGTATACAGCCTAGAGATTCAGGGGAAAAAACACTTTGAGTAGAGCAAGTGGCCCAAAGCCATTGTTACTTAGAGTTAGAAGGCCCTCCCAAAGATTTACTGGAGGCTCTGTAAAGTCACCAGATACGCTTATCACATTTTAAGGGCACTTTACCTATTACATGCAGTTATTTGATTTTGAAATTAATATTGAAAACACTCATTTCAGAACATGAGTGCATCTGGGATAAAAATGGTTCTTGGACCCGCTCTTTCTTCCCAGGTCTTTATTATTAGGTGGACAGATATATGAGTTACTTGTCAAGTAGAGTACTGCGGATGGATAGATAATCTGATTCCAACAGCCAAAAAAAAAAAAAAGGTGTATCAGGTTATTTTGTTTTTCATCTCTAATCTTTGGGATACACAAGAAAACAAGAATTAAGTTTCCTTCATATCCTGCTTTCATAGGAGATGCCTTTCAGTTAAGCAAAAGTATTTGTAGCCTCAGGAGTAAAATGGAGTCTGAAGGAAATCTATTTAGGGCCATCAAAAGGGCCAGTTTTAAGAGAAAATTTGAATTAGATGAAGCAGTAATTAGTAATAGTTAACTATTAAAATTTTTTTCATATAGCTTTAAAAAATATACCTTATTCCTAACCATGCTTAACAATTTTTAAAATTTTCTTTAATTGAAGGATAATTGCTTTACAGTGTTGTGTTGGTTTCTACCAAACANATTTGAATTAGATGAAGCAGTAATTAGTAATAGTTAACTATTAAAATTTTTTTCATATAGCTTTAAAAAATATACCTTATTCCTAACCATGCTTAACAATTTTTAAAATTTTCTTTAATTGAAGGATAATTGCTTTACAGTGTTGTGTTGGTTTCTACCAAACATCAATATGATATGCTTAAACTTGAGGTAAAATTCACATAACATAAAATTTTAAAGAGTGCAGTTCAGTGGCATTTAGTGTATTCACAGTATCCTGTAACTATTGCCTCCATCTATGTCCAAACTGTTTTCATCACCCATGCTTAAAAATTTCAATAGTTATATTTTGAATGATAATATAATAGAAAATTTTTCAGTCATTGTATAAGTTACTCTCATAGGATAGAAGAATGAAACAATAAATGATTAAATTGTGCTGGTAGCAAGTACCTAGGAGGAATTAACATTCTGCTGATGAAGCTTGTGAGTCTTCAGTCACAATTTACTTGTGCTGTAAGAGTGAATATGGCCGGGCTTTTTTAAAGGATTCTTATAGCCAGACAATATGTGAAGCTTTTCTTAACCTGTCATGTGTCAACTGTAGAATAAATAATCTAAAAAGAGGCAACACTTAAGTATAACCATGTTGTTTTGCATTGTTGTCTTGAACTTGTGAAGCGAATTTAGACAGAACAGACCGCCTCACAGTAATGGTGGTTTCCTTTCAGCTCTGCTCGAAGCCCAGGATGTGGAACTTTACCTGAGACCCCTGAGGAGACACATTCAGTGTCTGCAGGAGACGGAATTCCCACAGACCGGTGTATTAATTGCCCCGTTATTTCATACCATCTGTCTGATCTGGAGTCATTCCAAGTTTTATAATACCCCTGCTCGGGTTATAGTTTTATTGCAAGAGTTTTGTAATCTCTTCATTGACCAGGTATGTAGCATGAAAAAATAGAGTCAATGAGAATTATTGCCATGTGGTAGGTTTTATTGGGGTTTCTCTGTTGGCTCAGCAGTAAAGAATCTGCCTGCAATGCAGGAGACCCGGATTTGATCCTTGGGTTGGGAAGATCCCCTGGAGAAGGGAATGGCAACCCACTCCATTGTTCTTACCTGGAGAATTCCATGGACAGAGGAGCCTGGCGGGCTATAGTCCATGGGATTACAAAGAGTCCAACACAACTGAGCAACACTATCGCTTTCACTTTTCAAGTTTTATTAAATCAGTGAAGAATGAATAAATCCTGTTAGAGATCACTTTATCCCTCTTTTTTCAGAGAAGACTTTTATGGTAACAAAGGCCAGGTAATTTTCTATCCTAAATGGCAAAGAAGCACTAGAATTAACTTAAATACAACCACGGGACAGGGTGTTGCTGGATTCTGTTTGTTTAATACCCTACTTTTCTTCAGAGATTTAAGGTAGCTTCTAATACAAGGTGCACATGGGTAGTGCTTTCTTTGTGTCTTTCCTTTTGGTTTCCATGGAAACGCAGGCTGAGGGAAGACTTTTGGAAAGTAGAGAAGCGGGTAGAAGCAAGAATGATCCTCAAAATATAGTAGTCGAATTTAAAAAAATTTTGATTCATGGGTGATCTTTTAAAATCTCTTGCTTATGTTTGTTTCTCTACTCTTTACTTACATTACAAAGTACTTTAAAAAATTAGACTGCTTCCTCATCCAGTGGAACGTTTTAATTCCTCTTGTGTCCATAATATCAGAGAGCATTTCAGAGCTACAAGATACTAGAAGGGCGTATCATCTAGTGATTCTCTAAGGGTGCGTGTGTCTGTGTCTGTGTGTGTAAGCCTGCTTGAGTTGCTATAACAGAATTCCACAGGTTGGGTGGCTTTATTTTCAGAAATTGCTTTCTCACAGTTTTGGAGGCTGGGAGACCAGTCCAGGTTCCTGCATTGGTGTATTCTGGCCAGTGTTCTTTCTGGCTTTCAGATAGCTGCCTTCTCTCTGTGCCCTCATGTGGTGGAGAGAAAAATCTTCCTCCTCCTCTTGCAAAACCACAGTCCTATCAGATCGGGGTCCACCCTCCTGTCCTCATTTAACCTGAATTACCTGCTAAAGACTCCATCTCTGGGTAATCACATTGGTGGTTAGGGCTTCAACACGGGCACTGTTTCAGAGGGTATGGCACAGTTCAGTCCATAGCAGGGTCTATATCAGGGTGTGGGTCTGAACCCCTAAGGGGTTTCTGTAAAATGGATGCCAGAGAATCAGAATCTGTGCATGTGGCTTAGCCTTTGTGTTGCTAAGACCGCCTCTTACGAGTCGCATCACTTCCACCTGTAACTGGCAAATTGGAACAGAAGAAGGGCCCAAGTTCACATTAACTGGAAAGTCTCAGTGTGCAGAGACTTGAGGATAGGCATTCTCCAGGAGAATCAGATGATAATTGCAAAACTCCACTTTGCTCATGTGTGTTTGATTGACTTGATTCTTAGCCTCTCATCACATGTAAATAAGGTGGCTTTTGGTAGCACTAGAGGGATATTCTGCTACTAGAACTTCCCTGGAAAGAGACTGACTTTGTTTTTAGTTCTGGACTGATGGGTTTTATGATGGACAGGGAATCCTGACATGCTGCAGTCCACGGGGTCGCAAAGAATCGGACGTGACTGAACTGAACTGAAAGCATTTTATTTTCTCTCCTGGAGCAATTCTGTGGCCAGGAAGATAGGATATTTTAGACAGATCTGGATCACTAGCTCAGGGAAGGGTGCATAACTATGATTGACCTAAATAAATCCCCTATCTAGTCTCACCTCATGACTCATATTGAAAATTAAAAAGTTGTATTGCACAGTGGGGTAAATTGGAGGAAATTGGGAATCCTGAGGAGGAAATTGGGGATCTGCTCATAGTCAAGCAGTCAAGCAAGCAGCTCAGAGTTCTGCTGCCCCAGGCCTCAGAACTTTGATGTCCTAAGCATTCAAGAGAAGGATGTTGTAGGAGAAACTGGCTGGGGAACTGGGTTCCATTCCAATCCCTGATACTTTTTCAGATGAATTAACTGAAACTTGAAAGATATCATTTGCTCAATTTCCTTGAGAATTTAGGGGGACAAATTAAAGTACAGGTCTTCTGACCTGCAGTTCAGAGTTTGGGGAGTATGAGATTAGGTAGGAGTGTAGGTGTATGGGTGTGTGTGTTCTTCTCTTTGCTTCTGATGAGACAGAATATATGCAAAGTGCTTTGGACTCAGACCAACCAAGATTCAAATCTAATTGAACCATTTTAGAGGAGAAGGGAATGCTACCCATTCCAGTTTTCTTGCCTGGAGAATTCCAGGGACAGAGGAGCCTGGCAGGCTATAGTCCATGGGGTCGCAGAAGAGTCAGACATGACTGAGCACACAGTGGAGTTAAATCACTTTTTTGAGCCTCAGTTTCTGCCCTTGTAAGTGTCTAGTTCATGGGCTGTTGTAAGGATCAAAGGAGAGAACCTAAATGAAATGCTCAGTGCAACATTTAATAGAAATCAGTAAAACTTCCAAACTGTTGACTTACAAACTAGTTGCAGCTCTTGATTGGGGATAATGGATCAGTTCCTTGCAATATTTGAGTATCTCCTCTGGCTTCATTCTATTTCTGTTTCTCTGTTGTGCAAACTCAGTTCTGCCCTTTTGTTGAGTGAGTGCACTGGGCCCTAATGGACATATCTCATGTGAAAGGCTTTGATCCCTACTGCAGTTCTAACTGTGACCACAGCTTCTCCCAAACCCCTTTTGAGGATCCTCATCTCATTTTGAGAACCAAACTTTTACTGCAAAGCCCTGTTAGTGTAGAAAGCTCAAAGGTTGTCATTCATTTTTATAGATGGCTTGCAAAGAGCCCTGATTACCTGTAAGCCTGTTAACCTGTTATCCCTGGCCCCTGGTCAGTGTCCATGGTCAAAGTTTGCCAAACTCCTGAGGAAATAACCTTGCTTCCCTTGTTCCTTAGTTACTATTCCTGGCTTACATCCAAAGGTTTAGTTGACCTAAGTTCCTAGATTCTCCAAGTAGACTTTGTAGTAACTCTGTCCCAACATGGAAGGAATCAAAAATGGGCAACAAGTAAACTTTCATACCTGGGTCCCCTGAAGAGCTAAACTCTGCAACACCCATCACCACCTCCAGTTGTTTGTTGTCGGGTTGCTGTTTAATGCCTTTTTAATGCACAGTGTCTATGTGCATGGCCAGTTAGCCGTGTGCGACTTTCTGCAACCCCATGGACTGTAGCCCAGTAGGCTCCTCTGTCCGTGAGATTTCCCAGGGGAGAATACTGGAATGGGTTGCCATTTTCTCCACCAGGGGATCCTCCCAAGCCAGGAGTCAAATCTGTGTCTCTCGCATTGGCAGGTGGGTTCTTTACTGCTGTACCGCCTAGAAAGCCCCAGCATGCACTGTATAGTTTCCTTCATTTGCCAGAATTCTTCTAAGCACTTTAAAAAAATCTATGAATTTAATCTTCTAGCGGCACTATGATATAGGTACTATTTATTAGTAGATCCAGCTTATATTAAAAAAAGACACTCAAAGTTCAGAAAGGATAAATAGCATGCCCAAGGTCATCCAGCTTGTCTTACCCATTATATTATGCTCCATAGTTAAATAAGTTTTTATTTCTAATTACCATGTAGTGTGTGGTATACTAGTGATGTCTAGAAAATATGGGGCTGTGACCCAGGCCACCTATTCAAGCGCTCTGGTCTGGTCAGAGACCCAGCTTGTCTGGGGGTAACTGACCTCCTGCTGTCCCCACCTAGGGCAGCCAGGCCTGGTCACAGCGGGTCTGACTGAGCCCTCTTCTCATGGATGTTGTGAGGCAGTACAAACCAGGCTTCACAAACCTCAGACCTATCCTGTGTAGTGACTTTTGAGAAGATTTTGACATCTGGATTTTATCTGTTCATTTTATATATTTATTTTGCATTTGTAGTACTCTTGCCTGGAAAATCCCATAGACGGAGGAGCCTGGTGGGCTGCAGTCCATGGGGTCACGAATTGGACATGACTGAGCAACTTCACTTTCACTTTTCACTGTCATGCATTGGAGAAGGCAATGGCAACCCACTCCAGTGTTCTTGCCTGGAGAATCCCAGGGACAGAGGAGNTGGGCTGCAGTCCATGGGGTCACGAATTGGACATGACTGAGCAACTTCACTTTCACTTTTCACTGTCATGCATTGGAGAAGGCAATGGCAACCCACTCCAGTGTTCTTGCCTGGAGAATCCCAGGGACAGAGGAGCTTGGTAAGCTGCCGTCTCTGGGGTTGCACAGAGTCAGACACGACTGAAGCGATTTAGCAGCAGCAGCAGTGATATCTGTAAAGTATTATATGACATTTATAATAATGGAAGTAGTCCTATAATTCCATTCCTCTCAAATTCAGCAGTAAAAGAATTTTCTTCTTCTAAAACTTATTAATACATTTTATCATATATTTTTTTAACTATCTTCTTGAAAAGTTAATTTATTTTTATTGGATATATAGATTGCTTCTAGCCACTTGTATTATAAACACTATGTAGACAACAACTTTATACAAAAATCCTTTTTCCTTAACTTGGATAATCAGCTTAATATAAATTCCTGATATTGATTAAGGGGTATGATCTTTTCATGACTCTTGAACAATGTTTGATATATACAAATTATTTTAAAAGGTTTATGTTAAGTGCATTGCTATTATTAGGTATAACAAGTTTTACTGTAATTCACCAGCTTTTAGCATTACCGTTTTTAAAATTTTTGCTGTGATTTGTGGGTATAGAATAGAATTATACCATGTTNGTTTATGTTAAGTGCATTGCTATTATTAGGTATAACAAGTTTTACTGTAATTCACCAGCTTTTAGCATTACCGTTTTTAAAATTTTTGCTGTGATTTGTGGGTATAGAATAGAATTATACCATGTTGTTCTTTTAATTTTATACTTTGCACAGTTTGTGTAGTTACACATTTTATGTGTCTTTTATAATTTCCTTGCATAGTTTTTACGTACTTTGTTTCTGTGAAGCTATAGACTTCAGTGTGTTTATGAAACATTGGAACCCTTGAACCCTTAGCTTATTATCAGAAGTCATAAGCTTGCATTCTGTTGACTGTGTTTGGCCAATGATCATTCCAGTATTTTTATTTTGCATAGTATTTTGGAATTTTTTATTAAAAAATGTTGCTAATGCTTAAATTAATTAGGTCTTATTTAAATTCCAGCATTCTAGCCTCCACTGAAAAGTCAGGTCTTGCACTGTTGGTTCCTCCACCCCCACTGACACAGTCAGCTGCTCGAGCTTCAGCTACGCCTTTAGGTGGGCCTCGTGCTGTCCAGGTTACCTGGTCTCCACCATCCCACTGTTGTTCCTGATCTGCTTCACTCATTCCTTGTCTGCCTGATCTTTCTGGGCATTCCAGGCACGGTCAGAAATCCTTTGTTACTTTAAAAGCAAATGTGTTTCTCTTTACTTGTTTTCTAACAGTGGCTGTTAACATAGTCATTTAGGCCAAGCATATAAAAGGCATCATCTGACCACTTTGGATAATGGCACAGTAATGGTGTCTTCTTTTAGTGCCTTGCTTTCCTTCCATGGTTACCAAACTCTGCTCCCTGTTCATTGTGAGTCATTACCACTCTAGGCCCTCCACTCTGTCCTACAGCTTGCTTAGTGTCTCTCTCGGGGATATTCTTATTTGCAAGATCCTAGATGACAAAGAGTTTAAGTCTGCAAGGTTGAGCTTGGAAAAGGGATGGTAGAATTAAACAAGAGTCCATAAAATCACATAAATAAGATGAAAAAGCTGGGAGACAGGCATCAAACTAATACAACATTGTAAAGCAACAATACTCCAGTGTAAAATAAAAATTAAATTTAAAAAATGCTATCACTGATAAATTCATTAATTGATTGGCTTATTGATAAAATAAAGTGTTTAGTCATTTTTTATTTTATAAGGCTTTTGACATGAGACCTGCTGCTGCTGCTGCTGCGTCACTTCAGTCGTGTCCGACTCTCTGCGACCCCATAGACAGCAGCCCACCAGGCTCCCCCATCCCTGGGATCCTCCAGGCAAGAACACTGGAGTGGGTTGCCATTTCCTTCTCCAATGCATGAAAGTGAAAAGTGAAAGTGAAGTCACTCAGTCATGGCCGACTCTTAATGACCCCATGGACTGCAGCCTACTAGGCTCCTCCATCCAAGGGATTTTCCAGGCAAGAGTACAGGAGTGAGGTGCCATTGCCTTCTCTGATGGAATCCCTAATCCATACCAATGTGAAGGCTCTTACAAAACTCAAATTACTGAAGGATTCCTGGGAATTCTCATCCCTGTTCTGTGTGAAATTTAGCAATTTTTGGGGAGAGGTTAATTTTCCATCCAGCCTGAGTGAGAAATGAGTATAGATTGGGAATCTAGCCAGAGTTGAAGGAATTAGTCAGTAGGCTTTTTAGACACCGAGTGAATGATATTCTTACTGCTTTACACATTTATATCTCAGAGTCTATATTTCTGGTAAAACTGTAGCCACTGCATGTAAAACTGTAGCCATTTATAGGAGAAGGAGGATAATACATCTGCATTTAGAAATCATTCCTTCAATTGACTGTGTTGAACCTAATGGCTTTTATTACATTCTCTATTGAGATCTGTTACAGCTTTCTAAACAACTGTAGAATTAAAGGCATGCAATTTTACCTTTAATTTATATGAGGTGAAGATGCATCAGGATTAGAATTTATAGGTTCTTAAGGTCCCTAAACAGGGAAATTGTGAAGATTCATAACAAATAGGGGAAAGGGAAGAACTGAATGATGGTACTATGAGAGCTGATACATGAATCTGCTGGTTTCTCTTTAATCGTTCTCACCTTTGCATTTCAACTATTCAAAATCAGTTCAAGTTGCTTCTCTTAGCTAGATTTTATGTCCTGTAATGAGCTCCCAGAAGAGAAGTTTGTTAACCTAAAAGAATTGCCAGTGGTATAATCACCTCTGTCAGCTCTTCCTCACCTTTGCAAGTGACCCTGTGCTGCCAGGTAACATGACCATATTTTTAAAATACATGATCTCATAGGTTTCCCCTCCTGGCCGCTACGTTTCTTTATATGAAAAAAAATTGTACAGAGTATTTGCTGCCTCAAATAGCCATGCAAATTCTGATTACACATTGTTTTATCTTTGAAGCTTAGCAAAAACAGTCATGGTTAAATGTTTGATTCCAGTAATTACAGCATCTTCTGTAGATTTCTTTATACATGTATGTCATTAAAACCTAGTTACCTGAATTTCTAGAATTTGTGTCTTCTGTTTCACAGCATTGCTGGCCCAATTCTAGACATTGTTATTTGAAAATCCCTGGTGGCTCAGACGGTAAAGCGTCTGCCTGCAACGCAGGAGACCCAGGTTTGATCCCTGGGTCGGGAAGATCCCCTGGAGAAGGAAATGGCAACCCACTCCAGTATTCTTGCCTGGAAAATACAGTAGACAGAGGAGACTGGTAGGCTACAGTCCATGGGGTCACAAAGAGTCGGACATGACTGATCGATTTCACTTCACTCACTGAAAAATAAAACATTCCATTGAAAAGATATTTTTAGGAAAACTATTAAACATATTTTCCTATCATTCTTTCTTTGATTTCTAGGCAATAGCGTATCTTTCACCTGAAGATCTCTTGAAAGGGGAAATTGAAGACTGTCTGGAAAAGGTTCAAGTGACCATTAACATCTTAAAGACTTTCAAAAATTGTTTCTTCAACTATAGGACAGCATTGGCAAGCTATTTTATGGGAAATAAGGAACTGAAACCATGGGATTTCCAGTCTTATCTGGTGTTTCATAGATTTGACAAATTTCTTGATCGTTTCATGAAAATAGAGGTAATTACTTATTGGCTTCTAATTGATTTATATTGTAGGTTAATTCAAAAGCCTTATAATATTCAGGGAACAGATTATTTATTCTATCTGAGTAGGAGATGAGAAGTTTGCTTCCTTGGTGATTTTCATGAGGAGCTTACAAGGCCAGTGCTGTCAAGATACACTAAAAGTTACAGAGCTTTGGTTTCTTTTTTCAAAACTTTTTAATCTTTAGGTATCAGTGACCTTTGTGATCCTAGTGATCAAACCAGTCAATCCTAAAGGAAATAAGTCAATCTTCATTGGAAGGACTGATGCTAAAGATGAAACTCCAATACTTTGGCCACCTGATGTGAAGAATTGACTCATTGGAAAAGCCCCTGATGCTGGGAAAGTTTCAAGACAGGAAGAGAAGGGGATGACAGAGAATGAGATGATTGGATGGCATCACCAACTCAATGGTTATGAGTTTGAGCAAACTCTAGGAGTTGGTGATGGACAGGGAAGCCTGGTGTGCTGCAGTCCATGTGGTCACAAAGTCGGACACAACTGAGCGACTAATCTGAATTGAATTGACCCTTGCCCTATAACATACTAAGTTCCTAGAAGACGGTTGTAAATTGGGAAGCTATAAAATAATCTCTTTTTTCCCTTTTACATGTTTGATGTTTTTATTGGGATTCCATACCTGAAAACTCATTTGATCATCTAAATATTATGGTAACTTTTAGTATATAAATAAATATGTTCTACAGTCCATACAGTCGAAAAGAGTAGGACACACTGAAGTGACTTGGCACAACACAGCAATTCATTCAGTGTTTGACTTTTTGGTATTTAAAACATTTATACAGAGCACCTGTTTTCACATTCTTTTGACCTATTTTCATGGATAGCTTTAATATTTTAATAGTGAAAGTGAAGTCTTTCAGTCGTGTCCTACTCTTTTCGACCGTATGGACTGTAGCTATAGGCTCCTCTGTCCATGGATTCTCCAGGCAAGAATATTGGAGTAGGTTGCCATGCCATTCTCCAGAGGATCTTCTGGACCCAGGGATTGAACCAGGGTGACTTAGTCGTCTGCATTGGCAGGAGGCTTCTTTACCACTAGCACCACCTGGGAAGCTACTGAATGAATGCATACATGTAAACACATTTAAACTACCAGTTTCTATGGAGCCAGCTGGCTATGATTTTATTTTTTCTTTTCAAGTTTTGAACTGCCTTATTTTCTTTATGAAACTCTTTCTGGCAAGTTTGGGCTTTTTTGTTGTTAGATTTGTCAAATTTCATTCAAAATCACAGTTTTATGTTTTGAAAATTCTCATCATTTAAGCAGCTCAGATGCCTTTTAATTTTTGGCTGCACCATGCAGTGTGTGGGATCTTAGTTCCCTGACCAAGGATTGAACCCATGCCTCCTGTACTGGGTGCACAGAGTCTTAACCCCTGAACCACCAGAGAAGTCCTTCTGAATGACTCTTAAAGTCTGAGTGCCAAATGCAGAACACTGGGCAACTTGCACCACACTTTCTTAACAGCCCATTCACCATAGTGTTGGTGCATCATGCCTGGGCATCTGACTTAGGATCAGAAGGATGTGAAATGAGACAGTTAAATGTTTAGCTGTGGCTAAGTTAGATGTCACCTATACTGCTCAATAAGTTTCAGTCCATGTGAAAATGGGAGTATAATTTTAAATGTAGGCAGTTACTTTGTTGATTTAAATCATAATCACATTTTCCGTCATGTAAATGTCTATTGACTCACCAATTTTGAATGCTGGAAAATTTCTTTCTTTGAATCTTTAAAATGTTCTTTTCCTACTCAAGAGGGTGGAAAGATCTTTACTGTGTTTCTTCAAAGGATATATTTGTCACCATATTGGAATTTGAAAAGCTGGAAAGACTTGAATTTGGCGGTACCAAGGGAGCAATTTTAAATGGACAGATCTATGAGATGAGTGAAGAATTTATGAAACACTGGAAGATTTTTAAACAGCGCACGTATGACCCATCTGATTACAATAATATGGTAATGTTGTAGCTTTGTGTTTTCATTTCATAGATCTTACTTTAAAGCTGGGAAGGACAGTAGGTCACAGTGATAATAGGTTCTCTCCAGTCCAGCCTCTCTCGGATGAAAGGCGAAATGGGTTGCCTGGATTCTCTCATCTATTTCATGATAGATCAGAGATTAGACTTAGGCGTTTGCATTTTCAGTTGGGAATATTTTAAACTATTTCTAATAATGCAACAGTGGACCTCCATCTGGATTTGTTTCTTGTTGAATTGTATTGAAAACTTACCATATTAACTCATCTTGATCTGATTATCTGGTGTCTGTGTAACTGGCATGTTTTATTTTAGACTTTTCTTGAACCATTAAGTATATTTTTCATCTACTTGAATATTTAGTTTCATCTCATTTATTGCATCTATTATTAACAGTATATAGTCTCCTTTTTGTTATTCTTAAGAAATAATTGTTAATTTCATATTACTAATCTCAGGGAAAAGAGGGAAGCTTTTCAGGTTTAAGCTGCTTCTGTTTTCTGCTACTGACAGCAGGTTAGGGGCCAGGAGTTCCCTGTGAACGTCCCTGCAGCTCTGGGATAAAAATAGCTTCATTTTAGTGTTTTGCCATGATAGTGAAGCCCAGGTACCAAAAACAAAAAGTAACGATTAGCTCTCACCCTCACTGTTTTTTGTGGAATGTGAATTTATTCACTATTATGTTTATATTTGGTCAAATGATTGACTCTTTGAAATGTACAAGTACAGTGTGTTAGCTTTGTAAGAACATGGCCTGCAAAGTGAATCCCTCTGAACTGTTGACAGATTTTGGTAAGTGGAGTTAATAGCAAGAATGATATAGCCATTGTGTGTCCTGCTAATTTGTGGAAAAGTAAGAGAAACCCAGATCTGTGGTGATGAATAACCTGAGCTCTTCCCCAGAGCCTGGTCAGATGCCAGGCACTCAGGGAATGTGGACAGAATGGGACGCTTGCGGGGGCTTTGTTTAGCTCTTCTGAGCAACTGAACAGTGGAGTATGAGATCCATGGTGTGCAGACCCTCAGGTGCCTTCGAGTTGCAGGAGGGTCTTGATTTACTCACGATTACAAATCCTGGTAGGTTTTCAGCATGCAATTAATATATATACAAATACATATTATATATATATTTCAGATATATATATCTGCCTGCTATTTGTATTTAGTATTTTGAAGCCCCGTTTATTTTGTAATTGAAAAGGGCAAGGCTTACCTCTGATCTCCAAAGGTTGGAGACATCTATCTAGCCTTCCCTCGAAGTTCCCTTTCAACCTCTGGTCTGAATATCTTGACTTTGGTTATTCCATGAAATCAAAATGTGAATTAACTAAAAGTTCAGTTAATTGGTGTGCTTATGTCAAAGATGACCTTTCTTTTTGTTTAATGTGTCTTGGTTATCAGTGTTGCCTCAGAATATTCCAATGTTTATTTATTTTGGCTTGACTAAGCTGTTCATTTGTTGAACCCCATGAACTGTAGCCCACCAGGCTCCTTTGTCCATGGGATTTTCCAAGCAAGAGTACTGGAGTGGGTTACTATTTCCTTCTCCAGGAGATCTTCCCGACCCAGGGATCGAACCCATGTCTCCTGCATTGTATGCAGATGCTTTACTGTTTGAGCCACCAGGGAAGTCACTGAAATTTGATAATGAAATCAGCTGGTAATTTTTAGGAGACGATACTGTAGCCAAAAAACTGCCTCCAAACTCATATTCACAGTGCTGTATTCCTTGACACAGGCCCGGCCCATGCCCTTCCTCTCCCGCTGCGCACACCGCCTGTGTTCCCTGATGCCCATTGAGCCATGCGGGTGCAGCGGTCCTGTGTGTCGTGTCAGCCTTCCTGCCTTTTGGTGTAGTGGCTTACATATGTTCCAGTAAACTAAAGAAACAGTGACTGCTAATTTGTGTTTAGAAATGCTGTTACAGCTTTCTCTCTCTTCATTAATCTGAAGCCTATCAGGCAGGCTTTGAGCCTTTATTTATCAGAAGTTCTGCCACTGTGGTCTGTTTACAGAAGAGGGGGGCCTCAGGTGTGTCCATTAACGTGTCCTTGGGTTTCTGAATTATTAATACTGAATATAAAGGTCACTTTAGGTATTTGCTTTGATTTCTTCCTATGGGACTATTTGAGATCTAGGCAGTTATGGGGAGAGACTTGCTTTCTTAATTGAAACATGGAATATTGTAGATGTTTAAGGTATATAACATGCTAATTTGAAGCATTTGTATATTTTAAAAGCCACTGTAATGATAATTAACACCCGTATCATGTTGCATAAGTATCATTTCTTTTTAGTGGTGGAAATCATTAAGTTGTAGTCTCAGCAAATTTGATGTTAGGGAGTATACACAGTGATACTGTATTAAATTGAACTTGACAGGAATGCTTTCTTAACTGTTTGTGTTCAACTGATGGGCCCGTGACTTTAGGTTCAACGGTTAGGTTCAAGCAACATTCTGAAGTGTGGCTTTATTAAATAAAATTCCCCAGATAGCTACACAAGGATGGTGGATATTCTTGAAAGTAAGCCCTTGGCTCCACTAGAGTCAGTTATTCGGAGTTTGTTAATATTTACTGAACAAATGTTGGATGCCAGACATCGTTCCAAACCTTTATACACATTCCTGCTTAATTCTTATTGTAACCCCAAGAGTAACCACACAGGCAAGTAAGTTACCGGAGATTACACAGTTCTCGGGGAGTGAAACAGAAGTTCCAACTCAGAACTCTCAGCCTAGAGAGAGTTTTTGCTTTGTTTAGCAAAAACATATTTTCTATGTTTTTGCTGTGCCATATTCGCTCGTTAGTGTTTGTCTCTCTCATTGCATCCTCATAGAAAAGAAGTCAATAAGTTCATCTGGGGCAATTGGGGGAACTCAGGCTGGGGACCTGTACCCTGAGGTGGAGTGACCCAAGATGCTGTGGCTATGTTCCTTCTACCTGCTAGTTTGTAGTAGGAAGGTTGCTCCAGATACCTAGCCCATCATTACTCTAGGATCTGAAATTCACTTTGAAAGTAATTATTAATCTATACTAGTTTGTGTTCCAGTTTCTACAATTAGTTCTCAGATCTGTTCTCGTCTCCTTAACTCTTTATTCTTTTGCTATTACAGTATGTGGTATTTAAAAATTTTAATTACATAAATTTCTTCTTAGTCATCTGCAGGATTTTCATGTCTTGCCTACTGGTACACTCAGCCATAATAGGAGTTTCCCACAATGACAAATTTCTTATTATACTAAGAACCAGGAAGATCTCAACTGAGCAAAAAGAGACAGCTAATAGATGGCAGCATCAAGCTAACACATGTTGGAGTTATCTGACAAGGTTTTATAGAGCCATGCTAAAAATGCTTCAGTAAGCAATTATGATGAAACATAATAAAACAAATAAAAAATAACCTCAGTGAATAAATATAAATTTTCACCAAAGAAATAGAAGATATTAAAAAAATTGGAATTTTAGAGCAAAAAAAAAAAAAGAATACTGGACATTAATCCCTTATCCCATGTATGATTTGAAAATGCTTTCTTCCATTCCAAGGGTTATTGGATACTGATACCCATGAAACTGTCCTTTCATGCACAAAAGTTTTTAATTTTGATGAAGTCAAATTTTTTTCTTTTGTTGTCTATGCTTTTGGTGTCATATCTAAGAAGTGATTACCAAATCCAATGTCCTAAAGATTTTCTCCAATATTTTCTCCTCAGAGTTTTATACTTTTAGCTCTTACATTTAGGTATTTGGTAAATATTGAGCTATTTTTTGTATATCTTGTATATGAACAAAACTATATGAACAGCTTTGTTGTTCATAACTAATGTATAGAAGTACAACTGATTTTTGCATGTTGATTCTGCATTTTTTGTCTTCAGTGCAGAATCTTCAGAGTTTTCTATATGTCAAATCATGTCATCTATTAACAGAGACAATTTTACTTATCCCTTTCCAGTTTGATTACTTTTTATTTCTTTTTCTCACCTAATTGCTCTAGCTGGTGCTTCCCATTCTTTGTTGAATAAACGTGGTGGAAGTGAAACATCCTTGTCACGCTCGTGATCCTATCGGGACTACTTTATCTTTCACCATCGAGTGTGGTATTAACTGTGGGATCTTCTTAAATGGTCTTTTATCATGTTGATGACTTGTAGCATTTCTAGTTTGAGTTTTTTTTATCATTAAAGGCTGTTGAATTTTGTCATTTTTTCCGGCATCAATTGAGATGATCATGGGGTCTTTTTCCTTCATTCCATTAATATGGTCTATTATTGATTTCATTTGCCATCTTTGCATTCTGCAAATAAATCCACTTGGTCATGGTGTGTGATCCTTTTGATACGTTGCTGGATACTATTTGCTAGCTTTTGTTGAGAATGTTTATATCATTATCTATAAGGGATCCCTGACTGTAATAATCTTGTCGTGTCTTTATTTGGCTTTGGTATCAGGGCAATACATGCTTTATAAGATGAGTTAGGAAGTGGTTCCTCTTCACTTTTTCAGAAGAGGATTTTTGAGTAGGATTGGTGTCAATACTTCTTTAAGTGTTTGGTGGTGTTTACCAGAAAGCTATCTGGTCCTAGGCATTTTTTGTTATTTTTGGAAATTTTTTGATGGCTAGTCTCTGTACTAGTTACAGGCCTATTTAGTTTTTCTGTTACTTCATTATTCAGTCATGGTAGGTTGTCTATTTCTTTATTGGTCCATTTCATCTGTTATATAATTTGTTATACAATTGTTCATAAAACATTTTTATGATTCTCTTTACTTCTGTAAAATTGGTAGTAATTACTCAATTTCATTTTAGTAATTTTAGTTTCCCTCTTTTTCCTTTAGTCAGTCTGTCTAAATGTCAGTTTCATTTTTTTTCCAAAGAATAAACTTTTTGGTTTTGTTGATTTTTCTGTTTTTCTGTTATTGACTTCATTTATCTCCACTCTAATCTTATTTTCTTTTTTTCCCTTTCCTCTGCTAGCTTTGGTATTAGTTTGTTCTTTTTCAATTCACGTAATGTGTAAAGTTAGGTTATTCAGTTAAGATCCTCCTGTTTTAATGGATATGTTTATAATGATAATTTTTCCTAATTTTTCCCTTAATACTGTTTCTGATGTATTCCTTAAGTTTGACTTTGTTGGACTTTTTTTTTTTCCCCCCTCCATTTATGTCAAGGTATTCTTAATTTCCCAGGTGATTTCTTATTTGACTCACTGTTTGTGGGAGGAATGAAATCATACAGGGTACGTTCTTAGATGACAATGGAATCAAACTAGAAATCAATAATAGGAACCTGACAGGGAAAGCCCTGAACACTTAAAAGCTAAAGATTACATTTCTACGTATTCTGTGATTCAGAGTAGTAGTCTCAAGGGAAATAAAACATAGAGGACTGAATGAAAATGTATGAAATGAAAACAGAGTATTTCAAAGTTTGTAGGAACAGCTAAAGCAGTCATTCAGGAAACTTATACCACTAAATTCATACATTAAAAAAGAGGAATATATCAAATCAGTTATGTTTCTACCCTAAGAACCTAGAAAAAAATGAGAGCAAATAGATACAAATCAGAAAGAAGGAAAAATCAGAAGGGAAGAGNCTAGTCTCTGTACTAGTTACAGGCCTATTTAGTTTTTCTGTTACTTCATTATTCAGTCATGGTAGGTTGTCTATTTCTTTATTGGTCCATTTCATCTGTTATATAATTTGTTATACAATTGTTCATAAAACATTTTTATGATTCTCTTTACTTCTGTAAAATTGGTAGTAATTACTCAATTTCATTTTAGTAATTTTAGTTTCCCTCTTTTTCCTTTAGTCAGTCTGTCTAAATGTCAGTTTCATTTTTTTTCCAAAGAATAAACTTTTTGGTTTTGTTGATTTTTCTGTTTTTCTGTTATTGACTTCATTTATCTCCACTCTAATCTTATTTTCTTTTTTTCCCTTTCCTCTGCTAGCTTTGGTATTAGTTTGTTCTTTTTCAATTCACGTAATGTGTAAAGTTAGGTTATTCAGTTAAGATCCTCCTGTTTTAATGGATATGTTTATAATGATAATTTTTCCTAATTTTTCCCTTAATACTGTTTCTGATGTATTCCTTAAGTTTGACTTTGTTGGACTTTTTTTTTTTCCCCCCTCCATTTATGTCAAGGTATTCTTAATTTCCCAGGTGATTTCTTATTTGACTCACTGTTTGTGGGAGGAATGAAATCATACAGGGTACGTTCTTAGATGACAATGGAATCAAACTAGAAATCAATAATAGGAACCTGACAGGGAAAGCCCTGAACACTTAAAAGCTAAAGATTACATTTCTACGTATTCTGTGATTCAGAGTAGTAGTCTCAAGGGAAATAAAACATAGAGGACTGAATGAAAATGTATGAAATGAAAACAGAGTATTTCAAAGTTTGTAGGAACAGCTAAAGCAGTCATTCAGGAAACTTATACCACTAAATTCATACATTAAAAAAGAGGAATATATCAAATCAGTTATGTTTCTACCCTAAGAACCTAGAAAAAAATGAGAGCAAATAGATACAAATCAGAAAGAAGGAAAAATCAGAAGGGAAGAGCAGAAATCAATAACATTGAACACAAATAATAAAGTCAGTGAAACTAAGAGTTCTTTGAAAAAACAAAACTCTAGTAAGAGTACAAAGAAAAAAAAATTACCAATGTCAGGAGTGAAAAAGAGCTACCATTACGTGTTCTGCAGATATCAAAAGAGTAATGGGTAATACCAAAAAACAGAAGAATAACCTCTATACATAAATATGATAACGTTGATTAAATGAAACAATTCCTCAAAGAATTCACATTACCATAAATCACCCAATATGAAATATTGAAAATCGAGATATAATTGACATGTTACATTATATTAGTTTTAGGTGTACAACATAAGTATGTTATGAAATGATTGTCACAGTAAGTTTACTTAACATCTGTCATCATCGATAATTAAAATTTTTTTCTTGTGAGAGTGAGAAAAATTGGATTTGTGTTTAAAAACTTCCCCCAAAGAAAATATTGATGCCTGGGGTGTTTCACTGGAGAATTCTACCAAACATTGAAGAATTACAGGCACACCTCATTTTTTCGTTTGTGCTCTCCAGATACTGGGGTTTCTTGTTTTTGTTTCTTTAGAGATTGAAGGTTCATTGCCACCCTGCGCTGATCAGTATCATTTATATATTTCAGATTCTTTTCCCATATAGGTTATTACAGAATATTGAGTAGAGTTCCCTCTGCTGTACAGTAGGTCCCTATTATCTATTTTATATATAGTCGTGTGTATATGTCAATCCCAATCTCCTAATTTATCACTTCCCCTCATGTTTCCCCTTTGGTAACCACCAAGTTTGATTTTGAGATCTCTGAGTCTGTTTTTGATTTGTAAATAAGTTCATTTGTATCCCTTTTTCTGGCTGAGCTGTACACGTGAGCTTTCCTGATAGCTCAGCTGGTAAAGAATCCACCTGCAATGCGTGAGACCCCAGATCAATTCTGGGGTTGGAAAGATCCCCTGGAGGAAGGATAAGGCTACCCACTCCAGTATTCTTGGCTTCCTTGGTGGCTCAGTCAGTAAAGACTCTGCCTGCAATGCGGGAGACTTGGGTTCAATCCCTGGGTTGGGAAGATCCCTTGGAGGATGGCATGGCAATCCACTCCAGTATTCTGGCTTGGAGAATCCCCAAGAACAGAGGAGCCTGGCGGGCTACAGTCCATGGGCTCGCAAAGAGTCAGACTCAACTGAGCGACTAAGCACATACACAGTATGCCAGATCTTAGTTCCCTGACCAGGGATCAAACTTGTGTCCCCTGCAGTGGAAACATGGAGTCCTAACCACTGGACTGCCAGGGAATTGCCCATTTGTATCATTTTAAAAGTTAGTTTCCACTTATAAGTGATAGAATGTGATTTTTGTCTTTCTCTGTATGACTGCACATAGTATGATGATATCCAGGCCCATCCATGTTGCTGTAAATGGCATCAGTTCATTGTTTATGGCTGAATAGTGTTCCACTGTATATATATGCACCACATCTTTTTCATCCGTTCCTCTGTCAGTGGACATTTAGGTTGCTCCCATGTCTTGACTGCTATAGTGCTGCAAGTATAGGTGTGCATGCATCTTTTCAAATTATGATTTTCTCCAGGTATGTGCGCAGGAGTGGGGGTGCTGGATCAAACTTTAGTTTTCGTTTTCTAAGGATTCTCTGTACAGTTCTCCATAATGGTTGTACAAAGTATGAATATAAGTTTTCTTCACACCCTTTCCAAAATTTATTGTAGATTTTTTGATGATGGACATTCTGACAACTGGGAGGTGATAGATACTTCATTGCAGTTTTGACTTGGATTTTTCTGATAGTTAATGATATTGAGCATCTTTTCATGTACTTTTTGACCATCTGTCTGCCTTCTTTGAAGAAATGTCTGTTTAGATCTTCTGCCCATTTTTTTTTTTTATTGAATTGTTTGGAGCTTTTCTTCATATTGAGCTATATGAGCTGTTTGTATATTTTGAAGATTAATACCTTGTTGGTCACTTGCAAATATTTTCTCCTATTCTTTGGGTTGTCTTTTCATTTTGTTTATGGCTGTCTCTGCTGTGCAAAAGTTTTTAAGTTTAGTTAGGTCTCATTTATTTGTTTTTGTTTTTATTTTCATGACTCTCCAAAGTAGATCGAAAAAGAGATATAGATTTATAGATTTATGTCAGAGGATGTTCTGCCTATATTTTCCACTAAGAATTTTATAGTTTCTGGCTTTACATTTAGGTCTTTAATCCATTTTGAGTTTATTCTTCTATGTGGTGTTAGGGAGTGTTCTGATTGCATTCTTTTACATGTAGCTGTCCAGTTTTCCCAGCACCATGTGTTGAAAAGACATTCTTGCCTCCTTTGTGATAGTTTACCAATTTAAAAACTTTGATGCATTAGGTTTTTGACCATAGTCAACATCCATTCATGATGGGAAAAAAAATTCTCAGAAATTGAAATAGCGGGACCTTCCTCAAATTGATAAAGAACATCTACCAAAAGCCTCAAGGACATTATACATAATGGAAAGGACCTCCTTATATCCCAAACATGAAGCGTATATTTGGCTGCCTACTCAACATCTCCACTTGTATATTTAATAGACATCACCAGCATGCTTTACCTCTCCCCAAGCCTATTCTTCCTTGTATTTTTCAACTCAAAAATACTCCATATGGTGTACTGCTTAGTGCAAAATATAGGAGCCGTCCATGATCTTACTCTTTTCTCATGATAAACATCAGGTTTTGTCATATGAACTCTGAGAATATATCACCCTGAAAATGTATACAGCTCTCATCTCTGAGCCAGGTTATTGCCTTTGCTCCTAAACCTCTCCTTCAGGCCCTGTCTTGGCTCCATCACGTCTGTTCTTCAGACAGCAGCTTGATTACCTATTAAGAGCTAAATTAGACCATGATATTTCTCTACCTAAAATGTCAGAATTTTTCGTGTTACTAACAAGGACAATTTTGGAGTCTCTGGAATATAGAAAAAATGGTTTTGAGTAGCACCAGTATGTTGTTTATTCTCTAATAAGTTTTGAGAAACAGCTATGCGCTGGGAATGTTAAATATTGGTACTGTCACTGTGAGAAGAAACCTGGGTACTATCCTCATAGATTAAAACCCAGTGGAAGCATCCAGATAGTCAGTTACACAGTGTGCTCAGTGCTAGGGTATGAAAAGTGCTGTGTGCCACGGGAGTATTTATGAAAGGCCCCTTTCCAGGGGAGGTGAAAGGGAAACTGAGACAATGCCTGAAAGATAAATGGAACTGAAAAAATAGAAATGAAGCAGGTGAGGAGTAGGTGAAAAGAAAGTGATTATAGAGAAAATTGTGTTATGCACAGAGTACCAGTGTGACAAGGCAGGCCTGGCTAGACCCGAGAACATGAAGAGGGAGAGACACGGGAGGAGTCAGGAGGAGTAAGTAGGGTTCATATCACAAAGGACCTTGTAGGCGAGGCTAAGACTGTGAGACTCCACCCTAAAAAGTTAAGGATTCCGTACTGAGACATGGAAAACTATTAGCACGAGAGTGACATATGATTCCTGTGTTAGGAAGCTTGTTTAGATTGCAGTTTAGAGAATGATGGGAGAGATGAGATTAAAAGTAAAGAGAGCTGTTCAAATATGGTAAACAGAAGTCTAGCTAAGTGGTAATGGTGATCCAGGTGAGGGTGATGCCTGGACGATGGAGAATACATAGGAGAAAAGACAGATAACACTTGAGCAAGAGAGGAAGAAGTCAAAGAGATTGCCAGAGTTTCTGTTAGGGTTTATAGAATGAGGAGGGTCTTTATAGAGAGGATGAGTTCCCATTTGGCAACCCCATGGACTGTATAGCCCACCAGGCTCCTCTAGGATTTTCTAGGCAAGAATGTTGAAGTGGGTTGCCATTTCCTACTCCAGGGGATCTGTCCAATCTAGGGATCGAATCCTGGTCTCCTTCATTGCAGACAGATTCTTTGCCATCTGAGCCACCAGGAAGCCTTTGTATATAATACATTTGAGTTATCTGGGAGATTTCCTAGGGGAGGAGTCCCGTCAGAAATTCTGAATTCAGGCTGAGCTGACAGGAGAGGTTGGGAAAGAGATCCATTGTGGGAAGTATTTGTTTCTTCCCTGATGGTTGGATGGCATCACCAACTTGACACACATGAGTTTGAGCAAGCTCTGGGAGTTGGTGATGGACAGGGAATCCTGGCCTGCTGCAGTCCATGGGGTTGCAAAGAGTCAGACACGACTGAGCAACTGAACTTAACTGAGATATTGATTATTTGTTAATCGTTCAAATAATGTTTGAGGATCTTAAGTTGTATGTTCCTTGTTGCCATGCTGAGAAGCGGGGCAAGGTAGGCTTGTTACAACTTGTTGGGCATTTGTGTTTACTTTTAAAAGTTAGTGATCCTTGAATGAAGAGACGGCTTGGCCTTAATTCAAAAGTGGAGACTTCCTCTTGATGCTAAATATGACGTTCTATGTATGATACACAGTGCTCTAGAACTATGCTGTTACGCTATTTTCTAGTGTGTATTAAATTTAGCATAAGGTGCATTCCTTCATAGAAACATCCAAAGTCATTGTTGGAGTGTGGGCTCTGGAGCCACGTGACCTGGTTTTACATTCTGGCCCTGCTGTTAACTAGTGGTATGACTGTGGACATAAACTTCTCAGAGTTTATTTGTTGCCTATAAAATGGGAAAAATAGTACCTACATTATATATTGTTAGAATTGAGCTAATAATGTAAAACATTTAAAATAGAACTGCATAAATGTTAGCTTTCATTATTTTTATTATTCCTGTTAGTATTATTAATAGAAAAGTCTCGGTCTGTGGAGGTAACAAAGGGCACCCATTAAGAGTGTGGTGTACACTCCTGGGGTGGCTTGACTGGGAAGCCCAAAGTGTTTCTGAATTTCTGGGGCCTCTCTGAAGACTGAGCTGGAATGCTATGCAGATGATGGTTATCTTGTCTTTGTTTCATTCTTTGTAATTATGAGAGTGGGTGTTTATGTATTAAGAGGAAACTGGGGGTTGTTAACCGCATGTTAGTAAGAAACCAGGGAAATGGGAAGAGTGTTACGTTATGTCTGTATCTCAGTGATGTCTTCTTACAGACAGACCTGTGGATTTTAGTTCTCACTTGAAGAAATAGTGTTTCCTGGCAGGTTTTCTGCTCCATAAAAAAAAAAAAAGTAAAAAAATAAAAACTTTATTTTTAAACTCTAGATGTACTAAATTTATAATGAGGCAAGATTATTTTTTTTCTTTTTCTTTTCTGTAAAGCTTTGCTTTTTAAATTTATAATCAAAATAGCATGGGGAAGGGTGGATCAGTAGGCCAAAGTTCTGATGTTGGGGTCTGAGCCAGTGGAAGGCATTGTGGGAATGTGAGCTGACAGTGCTAAAGATGTTCACTGCTCTATAAATAGGGCTGTCACTGAACACTTAGTCAGATACAGCTGTTTCTTTCCTAGAGTCCTACTATGAAAAATCATTCAGAGAGAAAAAGAGAGAGGTGTCACGCTTTTGTGATTGATATTTTCACTGTTGGATTCTTTCCTGAAAACTAATATTTTATTTTGAATTTTATAGGAGTTTGAAAGTGATTATGTTGTATTTAAGTCCAAAATTCTGGATTTTGACAGAAGGCTTGGGACAATTCTTTGTGAAGCTTTCTTCAACTGCAATGGTCTAGAAGCTGCGTTTAAGGTTAGTTCTGAAGAAGTTATTAAAAAAAAAAGTTTTAGTAATGAATAATGTAAGACTATTAGATGAAAAGAGGGAATACATTCTTTTCTGATTCAGGTAAACCATTAATTAGTCACATTCTTTTCATATTCAGCTCACTGAATTTATAAACTTTGAATAACACACTAATGAATAATGACATTTACCTTGGTCAAGGTCAGTTTTAGGACATTTGACTATTGATCTTTGCTTGAATTCATTGTTCTTTCGTTACCTTTAAAGCAGGTTTGGGAAGACCTGTGAAGTATTGATTCAAAATTAAGCCACAGTGAAAAGTGAAAAATACCAGTTAATTCAAGAATTTCTTTTCTTTACCATTGTTTATATAGGTTGGGTTCGCCTGCCCACTTTATTGATCTGACTGAAATAAATAACAGTTTACACACTGTTTTTCATTAAGCATAAGACACCAAGTACCAGACACGCCATTGTTTCTCAACAAAGGAAAAGAGTGCCAAAAGATTAGGATGCTGTTGATTATATAACATAATCTAGTTTCAAAGGTGTTAAAACATGAAAGAATGTTTATCATAGAACTGATGAAATGTAGCATAGTGTATGAATAGTCGAACTTGCTTGTCAAAGAAGAGAATCTGATAAGTGTAAACTTAGATGACATCCCCAAAGTGAAATGAGAACTCCGTGTCTGCGGAAACACAGCTAGAGGATCATGGACACAATTCATTGAAGATTGCAGAGCAAAACAAAATAACAGACCCAGACTTTGTCAGAGATAACTACTTGATTTTGATCTTAAAATTCAAATCAATTGGTCAGATGGTGGTTAAGCTGCCAGTGTCTTCTAATGCTGTCAGTTGTTTTAATACAGGGAAGTCACAGGGCCCAGAGTTCTCTCTTACAAGCCCTTGGGTGAAACTGAGATGCTGCTGGCTGAAATATATAGCCTGTTGTTATAAAATAACACCACCCGTCATGCCATCTCTCAGAAGTTACTGTGGTTTTTAATACTGCCAGTCCTTTTCTTTGACTAGATATGCATACATATTTCTCTTTGTGAAAAATGACATATTCTGAACTCTACAGTCTTTTTGCAGCCTTTTCAAAAAGCATTGAATCATAAATATTTTTACTTTAATAACAGGTTTCAACAATGCCATTTTTAGTGCTATGCACTAATCTATCATATTCTCTGTTACTGGACTTCCTTTCAGACTTTTGGAAATCATGGCAAGGAAAAATGTGGAGGAAAATCTCAATTACAGAGGCTCCTACCTTTTCTCTTTTCTCACAGCCATTCATATGGATTCTATTTTAACATGAAAATTATTTTTCTAAACAGTTTTATCTCTTTATTGTCATGTATTATTTCTTTGAGTCTCAGCATATTTGTACCTTGTCTACCGAAAAATATAGCATAAGCTTCTGCCCTTATAAGCTCTCCAAGGGTGGGGCATCATCTTAGAGTTTTTGTTATATTTAGATCACCTTTTGCAATCCTTTATATAAAGCAGGCACTTAATAACTGTGACATTAGGAGGGCTGACTGGTCACAGTCCTGCAATGACACACAGATGAAGATAAACTGCAGCAAGAGTCATGGCAGAAGAAAAAAAAAATGATAGGGTTGTGTATTTAGGGAGAAAATTATTACTACTATAGGTCCAGGTTGATGAACTCTGCCCAGTTACTGTTCTGTCCTGGGGAATAAATACCTGCAGACTCTAAAGACCAGGACCCAGCAAAGCCATGAGCCGGAAGGGCTCTGGAAGCCAACAGTATAAAACTGTAGCAGAGTTAGCACTCAATAAAAATTAAAACAAAATGCTGATGGAAGGCCTTCTAAGATTTACAGTGGCTCTACATGGAGACTGAAGTATGTAAGGTAAGTATTGAGAAACTCTTTAGATGAAAGAACAGAACACTGGAAAATTATGAAGTGTACGTGGTTCATACGGCAACAGATTAAAAAAATCTGGAAAAGAGGCAAATTTAGGAAAAACATAAATATTGCATAATAGAACCGAGAAATAGAAGAAAATCAAAGTAAACCTTATAGACCTCTAATGGACTATTGACGAAGGAAGCACTTATTGAGAATCAGTCTTGACTCTTTCAAGATTGATATGAATTACAGAATCTGTTGTCTTCATAAAAAAGCTCTTAACTCCGATGTGACAAGGAAACCAGAAGTTCAAATGACTTTTATTCTCATCCTGGAATATAATTTTTATTTATCTGTGATGTTGAAAAATTAAGGTAATAGTCTTTAAAAGTTAAGACTTTAACTACCAATTTCTGGCTTTACTACCTCCCCCAAAATATTTTCTCTCTCTATCCTATTTTACACTTGGAGTTAAGTTCCACTAACCATGTCAGCTGGGCAAAATGAGATGTGGCTGGGAAGCTTCTAGTATTGTTTCAGTTGTGGTTGACATAATAAGGGTTTGAAAGAGAACGCTGTGAAATAGATGTGTCTCCTTACTGTGGTTAGAGTCCAATTCTTTATGAAATCTTTAAGGCCATTTTTGCTTCAGAATATTAACATAAAGGCCAAATGTAACAGAATAGTGGTTGTAAGAAGAAAAGTTAATACTTTGCATTTTGCTTGGCAGCAACTAACCAAGTGGATTTTAAATACTTAGTAGTTTCTACAGTACTTTTTATTGAAATATAGTTGATTTACAATGTGTTAGTTATAGGTGGTCAGCAAAGTGATTTAGTTTTACACATATATACATATGTATTACTTTTCAAATTCTTTTATAGATTATTACAATATACTGAGTATAGTTTCCTATGCTAAATAACATGTCGTTGATTTTTTTTTTAATAATAGTAATTTCAATATGTTAATCTCAAGCTCCTAATCTATCCCTCCCCACACCCTTTCCCATTTGGTAACCCAAAGTTTTGTTTTCTATGTATGTGAGTCTGTTTTTGTTTTGTAAGTAAGTTCATTGGTATCATTTTTTAGATTCCACATGTAAGTGATATGACGTGATATTTGTCTTTCTGTAACTGACTTAACTTTTGTATGATGATCACATGTTGCTACAAAGGGCATTATTTCATTATTTTCATGGCTGAGTAATATTCCATTATTTGCATACGGCATCTTCTTTATCCATCATCTGTCAATGGACATTTAGGTTGCTTCCAAGTCTTAGCTATTGTGGATAGTGCTATAGTGAATACTGGGGTGCATGTATTCTTTTGAGCCATGGTTTTCCCTGGGTATATGCCTAGGAGTGGGATTGCTGGATCATACGTTAGCTGTATTTTTAGATTTTTAAGGAATCTCCACACTGTTCTTCATAGCGGCTGCACCAATTTCTTTCCCACCAACAGTTTTACAGTAGTAATAATTGATATTACCAGAAAAAAGGCTAGCATGTGTTTATCTCAACTGCCTTGAAGATGGTTAGATCTACATTTCTGTTTGTATACTTTTTTCCTTGTGTTGATTTTTTTTTTTTTTAGTGAGGAGTTTTAAGGAAATCTTTACAAAATGTTTACAGTGATGCTGCTTTTTAACAACAGCAATTTTGGGGATACACCCATTAGTGTAGCCCTAAGAGGAATAACAAAGCTCTGTCTTTTGCCACGTCACTTCACTAACAAGACACAAATCTTGGTATATAGTTTTCTGCCACCTTGATGATACTTAGTTATTTTGAGGAGATACTTCCTTTTATTTCAAAGACAGTATCTATGGGACAGGCCTAATAACTAACATTTTCTGAAGCCCACACAGAGTAAGTAAGTAACAAAAGAACAATTTTAAGTGGCACCTGGGCTGGTGGGAGGCCACACACAGTAGCAGAGGCTACCCTGGCGCCAGGCTGCTCAGTGTCAGCTGACAGCTCGGTGTGAGCTCTTGACACCTCGGGCAGGTTGTCCCCTCCCCACAGCTCAGTCTCTCTATCTGGAGCACGTGAGAACAGCATTTTTAACTCCCTTAAAATGCAGTGCCCGGGCACCTAGTCAGCGTTCTGTGAACATTGCTTTTATAAAAATATGCATTTTTACTGCATTATTTTTCTTGCAAAGAAAACTGTCTTCACACTGATGTACAGAAGATTCCCCACAGATCGGAAAATAAGACAGGAGGACAACAGAAAACCAAAGTTAGCCTCACCAGACAGCTAAGCTTTGTGAAAACTCGTGGTTGGTCAAGATTAGTTTAAGATCTGAGGGCTCCATAACCAGTCTACAGGAACTGTGGGCTTACGCTCAGCAGCTTGCTGGTTGTGTGATGGTGTTTTCGTTCACATGTCTGCCTTTTCTCTCCCCTTACTCATTGGCTTCTCCTGCTTGCTAGGACAGTTGATCCTTGAACAATGCTGACCCCCTTCATAGTCTCAAATCGGTGTTAACTTTTGGTTCCCCTCAGACTTAAGAATAGCCTAGTTTTGACCAGAAGCCTTGCAATAATGAGTGGTCAGTGGATACACAGTTCGTGTGTTGTATGTATTGTATAATATATTCCTACAAGAACGTAAGCTAGAAAAAAGAAAGTGTTATTAAGAAAAATCATAAAGAACAACAACCACGCTTACAGTACTGTATTCTATTGATCCTGTGAGTTTGTCATCTCTACAAGATGAATCATCTGTCAATACCTATATCAGTATTGTGTACCTATATCAATATCATCTTACATGGTACAGAACACATGTATTACCAACATTAGACATAAAAAAAACCTGAAAAGATAACAATCTTGTCATCTCTACAAGATGAATCATCTGCCAATACCTACATCAGTATTGTGTACCTATATCAGTATTGTCTTACATGGTACAGAACACATGTATTACCAACATTAGACATAAAAACTGAAAAGATAAGAAATTCATATTTCTTTACAGGTATAATGATGCATACATTGATAAAAGGAAGCAGCAATCATGAATTGAAGGAGCAAAAATGAATTCATGATTGCTGCTTTTTATCAGTGATTGAATGATTGTTTCTTTTTTTCAGCATGATTGTTTTCTGGTAGCCTAGAACAGTCGACAGGACTGTCCCACAATAGCCTAGCCTATGTACTAATAACTGAAGTATTATGAAATTTTTATGGCGTAGAGTATTATAGTCATATTCACAATATGATATTGGTAACATTGTTACTTAAAACTGTGGTAATAGGCTGATAGGCAATTTCTTCAGTTATGAGAGAGGTATATTGTTTGGTAATGTAATTTTTTGAAAGCAAAGTTATAAAACACAAGACTACACATTATTTTATATTAAATAGATCCTTATATCTCTGTAAGGATAGACTAGTATCTACATATATTTAATGCATTCATGACACATCTTAACTTTTTGATATTTTTTGGCAACATGGTTCATCTGTGAGTCTTTTCAAATTGTCTCAAATCTCCAAAAACTTTTCCAGTGTCTTTATTGATAAAGTTTTGTGTGAAAGTAGACCCACGCAGTTGAAGGTCGTTTTGTTCAAGGCTCAACTGTAATTTGTCTTCACCCATAATTTTACTGGCATTGGTTCAACCTGCCATGCCCTAATTCTTTTTCTGAGAGAGAATCTGATTATCTCAAAGCATATGTTTCAACTACGACTCTGACCCTGAAGGAACTGTCCGCCTGTGGAGTGGGTGTCATTGGAACAGGTCGCCACTGCTGCCCCATGCTGTTTTGGAGGTGACTGGGTCCTGTGGTATAAAACACGCACGGGCACAGACAGGACAGTCCCTATGACTGATGCTTCCGGTATAACTATGTATTTAAAATTTATTTTACTGAAGGTATAGTTGATTTACAATGCTGCATCAATTTCTGCTGTATAGCAAGAGTGTTTCAGTTATACACACACACACACACATATATATATATGCGCACATTCTTTTTCACATTCTTTTCCTTTATCGTCCATCACAGGGTAACTATAATTATTATTTTTGTGTGACCTGGAGGTCCTCAATATGGATATTCTTATTTCAAAGGGTATATGTGTAGGTTGTTGTTCAGTTGCTAAGTCATGTCCAACTCTTTGCAACCCAATAGACTGCAGCACACCAGCCTCCCCTGTTCTGTATTATCTCCCAGAGTTTGCACAAATTCATGTCCATTGAGTCGGGGATACCATCTAACCATCTCATCCTCTGTTGTCCCTTGTCCTACTGCCCACAATCTTTCCCAGCATCAGAGTCTTTTCCAGTGAGTCAGTTCTTCACATCAGGTGGTCAAAGTATTGGAGCTTCAGTATCAGTCTTTCCAGTGAATATTCAGAGTTGATTTCCTTTAGGATTGACTGGTTTGATCTCTTTGCAGTCAAATATGTAGGAGAGAAGAGCAAATGACAAGTACACAGTCTTGCTTCTATTCTTAAATCTGCAAAGCATCTTCTACATTTCCTGGTGCCCAACAGAAAGTAATAGTGTCAGCTGTGATCAGGGATTGCTAACAGAGGTTCATTTCTGACTCTTCATTTCTGGTGAGGAAGGGAAACTGCTTTACATTTAGAATTTGCTTTATTGGATGTGTAGAAATTTTAGTGAGATGCAAAGATATATTTTTGATTTGGAGACCTTGCAGGATACTTGCATAGATCTAACTGTCATGGAGGAGGTTTAATGGGGGAAATAGTGAACTGAGTATTTGTATTAACAACCTTTGGTGGTTAACCTTTCTTTCACTTTGATTTTTTTTTTTATAGCTTTTGACCATATTTGGGAATTTTCTTGAGAAACCAGTTGTCATGGAAATTTTCAGCCCACATTATAGCACACTTGTGCACATGTTCAGTGCAGAGTTGGATATGTGTAAGCAATTGTATAATGAACACATGAGACAGGTGAGTGGGGGGATAAAGTCTGGCACATTCACAGCATCATATTCTGGGTCAGGGTATCAAGTAGAACTACACTGAGTGACACCTAAAGGTGACATATAGGCACTAAAGCTGTTATGCTTTTATTTACCCGGTTTCCTATGGCTATGAATAACCTGCTTTAGGACCATAACTCTTCTACCAACCAAGTTACTGAGCACATGTGCTTTATATATTTATTCTGTAAAAGTACCAAAATGAGCAATTGTTCACAAGGTTGGAGTGTACTCTCATTAAATGTTCCCTTTCTTCCTCTTCACCCCAATATCCATTTGCAGCTTGAACAAGGAAATGTAGTTCTTAACAAGAATATGCCATTTACTTCCGGAAATATCAAATGGGCTAAAGAGGTTCTTGACCGACTTCAGATGTTTTGGTCAAACTTTGCGTCTCTCCATTATCTGTGAGTAGTTAGGTTTTCCTGGTAACACCATCCCTATGACACAGGCCATTTTATATAGACTGGTGAGCTGTTCATTTTAGTGCTTACTGCCTTATTTAACTCTTGTCATTGTCTGGCTTGTTGAGAGGGATTTATTCCCGTGGTTTGGAGTATGTTTAATAGGATTTGGAACTTCCTATATTTCCATGTTTTAGGTCTTTTTTTTTTCCTTTTCACTTTTCCATTTCATCCAAAATATGCTGATAATTTTTGTTACTGTTTTTCCTTTCTCCAATAACTAGCATTCCTTTTCTTTTGCAGCCTTTTATATCTTTCTCTTTTCTTTGTAGGGATTAATAACCTGTTGCTATTTGATTGAGTTAAATGTTTGGCATTCCATTTATTTTATAACTATCTTTTTTAAACAAAGATCAGGAAGAAGCATTGTTTGAACTTCCTGGTTTATAGTGTATTTTCTTACATTTTCTAGTGTGTATTATTGTAAAGTAATTAAGCTGAAGCCTATCTAGTATATAGAAAAACCATATTCCTACAGATTCTTGGAAAGTCCTGATGATACCTTGGTTTATCAGAAGTATGTTGAGATGACAACTTTGCTGAACCAATTTGAAGATCATATCTATAATGAATGGAAAAGTAATGTGAATGAAATTTGTGAATTCAATTTGAATCAACCTTTGGTTAAATTCAGTGCCACAAGTGGTCTTCTCAGTGTCAACTTTGACCCAAAGGTAGGAATTAATGTTTTACAAATGTTTTACAAATGCCCTTTTTATTACAAGTGTATGCCTAATACCTCCAGTCATTTATAATTTTATTTTGGGAAAATGTCAGAGCTATGAGGATTATAACTTAAAACAGCTTCTTTATGTCTGCTTTAAAGATTTCTTTACCAAATTTTATATCAATTATTTTCTTATTTTGTCTTGTAATTATTTATTTACTACTTCCACTTGACTGGATAATGAGTTACTTGAGAGTCAGGACCATCATATTTAATTTCTGTGTTTTGTATGTCTAACATAGTATTTGGCACTTGATAACATTTAACAGATGTCAGTTTAATTGAACAGAATCAGTCTTTGATCGATTTTTTACTGGCTTATATTTTCTGGCCCTGTCTCATGGTAGTCCAACTTTATGCCTAGGAGGTGAGAAAATTAGTCTCACTGACTTTAATAGTCACAGTCTGTACCCAAGTTCTGATTCATTTTCTGAAATATTACAAAGAATAGCATCACCTAATTTTTCTTATTAACCTCAGGACATGTATATAAATGTATAACCTGGAGAACCGAAGATTTTCTCTACCTTCTGATTGCATAAAACCAATATATAAAAAATGCATTTCTGAGATGTTTTGGAGACGATCCCTACAATTCTACCGCAAGGGATTATAAACACACAAAATGTACTGTACAAGTTAAACCATGGAGTGACAACCTGAGGAAGTCAGTTGTGTTACCTTCTAAAGCATGTTACATGGTCTTTTCTTCAGAACCTTGAATTAAGGCTATAGTCAGTTCTGCTCTGACATGGCATAGGCATTCCTAAAAATCACTTCACAATGAAAGATTGCACAAAAAAAGTACAGGACTGATGGGGAATGTGAGGGTTAGGGCACAGTACTCAAAAACTTTGTCAGTGATAATAAAAAATAAATGTCAGACAGAACAACAAATACCGTGTGTGATATCCCTTATATGGGGAATCTAAAAAATATGACAAATGAGGGACAAAAAGGAAACAGACTCATAGATACAGAAAACAAACTAGTGGTTACTACTGGGGAGAGGGAAGGGGTGGGATAACCCAGGGGTAGGGGGTTAAAAGATTCAAACTATCAGCTATAACATAAGCTACAAGGATATATATTGTATACCATGGGTAATACAGCAAATGCTTTACAATAACTACAAATGAAGTGCGACCTTTAAAAATGTGAACATACCGTACACCAGTAACTTATATAACATTGTACAGCAACTATACTCTAGTAAGAAAAAACAGAAACAAAACCAGGAGAAGGGGTAGCATACTTTTATACATTTTAAATGGTCAGGTAATAAATAAATTCTCCAATGAATTGACACTTTCTCTTGACAAAGACATGAAATTGGTTCAGGAAGTACGTTGTGACTTTTGTGTTACTGTGAAGTGGTGGAAGGAGGGTCATTTGAAATCAGACAAAAAGTTCTGCCGCCAGCAGTGGACAGATGTGTGTCATCACACATGTGTAAATGGCGGTGGATGTGTATGAGGTGTGCATGTGAAAATTTTGTCTTCCTAATAAAACCTTCAGTTTAGTTGGGTGCAGTTTTTAGCATTTACCTAGCATTTCTTGTGGATAAATCTGCAGATAAGCAAAGACAAAACTTGTGGCATACTCAGATTCCTCTCTGGTATATAATGATGTCGCGTTTTCAAAATAAGCATTATAACAGAGCTAACAGTGCTGGGAAAAGGTGGAGGTCCATTTATGACCTTCCATTTCAGACCTTCATGTGGATGTTGCTTAAATTCGTCTCTGAGAGTGAGCCACAACCAGTGATTTCTCCCTGTGTTGTTACTTTTTAAAACTAATTTTGTATTGGGGTATAGCTAGTAAATAATGTTGTGATAGTTTCAGATGAACAGCGAAGGGACTTAGCTATGCATATACATGTGTCNTTTTGTTAGGTCCTTACCATTTCTGTCCTTTATAGAGCCCATCTTTGCATGAAATGTTCCCTTGGTATCTCTAATTTTCTTGAAGAGATCTCTAGTCTTTCCCATTCTGTTGTTTTCCTCTATTTCTTTGCATTGATCACTGAGGAAGGCTTTCTTATCTCTCCTAGCTGTTCTTTGGAATTCTGTGTGTGTACATATCGCCTTTTCTTTATCCATTCATCCACTGATGGACACTTAGGTTGTTTCCATATCTTGGTGATTTTACGTAACATGCTATAGACATTGGGGTACATGTATTTTTCATTAAGTTTTTATATTTTTTTCAACTATATACCCAGGAATGGAATTGCTGAGTCATTAGTAGTTCTATTTTAGTTTTATGGAAACCTTTTTTTTGCATCCTCATCATTTATTTTTTGTGTTCTTTTGACGATACCCATTTTAACATTAAATATTTCAAAGATAAAATTACTTTAGCATTTATACTTTTTCTGGAATTCATTTTAGACTTTGAAGTTTCTGTCTGGATTCTAGTTAGCCCTATAGAGTTAAGTTTTTGTGAGTTTTCTCTTTAACACAAATTTTTGAGTTTATGCACATTTCCACAAATTTCCAAATTCTTTGATTTCCCATTCTTTTTTATGAAAGGAATTTTGCCTAAGTTTATAGACTCCCCTAGTATTGCAATCAAATATTATGTTATCATGCTCTTTTCAATATGGATTCAGAAATACTAGATTTTATTGGATGCTGAGATTTAGCTTTTGTGCCAAGTGTCCAAGCCTTCACATTTAAGGGTATTATTTATGTGTCTGGGGCCTTGTTTGTGAGAAGAGAGGATTGAACTAAGTTGTCTCCAAGGTCCAATTCATATCCATGCTTCTTGTGCTAAAAATGAAACAGGAAGGGCTAAGAAAGTCAAACAAACAAACAAAAACACTGAATACATGATTGCGAAAAATAACATTTGCTCAAAATTATTGTTTTTTTACTTTAAATTCCTAGGGCGTCTTTATTGACAATTTAATTAAAAATAAATGCTACATTCATGAGAATATTCAGGAAAGCTAATTCAAGAAGACTGTAGGAAAATATCTTAACTGAATATAATAAATGAAAAGATGGATTTGTGTGTATCTATTATAGATTGTTTGCCCATGAAAAATACATACTGAGGGATAATTTCTATGACTATAATGCTGAAAACCCTAATGATGAGTTCCAAATTTGCNAAGACTGTAGGAAAATATCTTAACTGAATATAATAAATGAAAAGATGGATTTGTGTGTATCTATTATAGATTGTTTGCCCATGAAAAATACATACTGAGGGATAATTTCTATGACTATAATGCTGAAAACCCTAATGATGAGTTCCAAATTTGCCTTCCACCCTGTTCTTTGTTCTAAATCTGATTTTCTGGTATTAATATTCAGAGTTTGTCCTTTACCAAAAGAGTCTAATTATGGAAAGATGATCAAATTGGTGATGAGCAATTCAACTAGGGATGAACTTCTACAGGTAATGTAAAATGAACTGTGATCAGGAATGACAATGATTTTTTAAGGCTTTTTTCCAAACTACCTATTTGAGTCTAAAATAGCAAAGTTAACACAGAATACCAGGCAGAAACCAAATTTTCAGTAGATGAAATTTTGTCATTTGGACAATATAAATATTAATCTTGGAACTGCAGTTGACTACAAGATGAGTATATATGAAAATCATATAGACTAGTGTAGTCACAGAATTTGAAACCAATGTCTTTTACTCATATGTCAGCTAAAACATAAGATTACACTTCCAATTACTCTGCCTTTATAAAGGTTTTTTTTTAATTATTATTATTATCTTTTAATTCATATGCCTACACTGCTGCTGCTAAGTCGCTTCAGTGGTGTCCGACTCTGTGCGATCCCATAGACGGCAGCCCACCAGGCTCCCCTGTCCCTGGGATTCTCCAGGCAAGAACACTGGAGTGGGTTTAGCAGGCCTTTAATACTGATTTATCACTTAGTAATCATTTACCAATCCTAAGGACATCTCAGAGAATCTGTATTTTTCTCTCTGATTCTGAAAAAAGCAATGTGATTGGGATGATGATGATAGTGTTGAGGATGATGACCACAATGATGATAAAATCTATTATGTTTTGAATGCTCTCCGTGTGCCAGATGGACTTCTCTGAGGTTTGCATATTTTATCTCTGACATTTACCCATAAAGAAGGTACTATGATTACAGACTGACTAAATAGAAGTATTGAGAGATAAACATATCCAGTAGGTTAGGTCAACCAAGATGGTGACATGGGGGACTCCTGGACTCCCCTCCTCACACAGACACACTGAATGTACAGCTGTACACAGAGCAATTCCCTCTGAAAGAAATCTGGAAACTAGCTGAGCTACTCCTCATCAGGTGAATGAGAAAATATCTACGTCAGAAGGGGTAGGAAAGACAAAAACACAATCTTGCCATGTTACTGTTATTGCTGTTTAGTCACTTAGTCATGTCCAACTCTGTGACCTCATCAACTGCAGCATGCTAGGCTTCCCTCTCCTTCATTGCCTCCCAGAGTTTGCTCAAACTCAAGTCCATTGAGTCAATAATACCCTCCAGCCTTATTCTCTGTCACCTCTTGCCCTCAGTCTTTCCCAGTATCAGGGTTCCAATGAGTTGACTCTCAGGTGGCCAAAATATTGGAGATTCAGCTTCTTGAAATCAGTTCTTTCTCAAGAGGCAGGTCAGGCGGTCTGGTATTCCCATCTCTTTCAGAATTTTCCACAGTTTATTGTTTATATGCTCCCTAAAATGCCTGCCTTTGTGTTACCTTATATTCACCACTTCAGGCTCTTGCATACAAAGCCTTTTCTTATTATTCAAGCCTCTAGTGATCTTTCTCTTTTGATTATCTGCATTTTAAATATAATTCCCCTTTCAGATGTGCTAATCTTGCCTTCCCAAGTATATTTCAAGTACCTTTGGAGACAGAAATTTGATCTTTATTTCGTGTCCTGCTTCAAGCATTCACACATTTAGTGAGCTCTTGAGGGTCACCAGTCCATTCTGAAGGAGATCAGCCCTGGGATTTCTTTGGAAAGAATGATGCTAAAGCTGAAACTCCAGTACTTCGGCCACCTGAGAAGAGTTGGCTCATTGGAAAAGACTCTAATGCTGGGAGGGACTGGGGGTCAGGAGGAGAAGGGGACGACAGGGGATGAGATGGCTGGATGACATCACTGATTCGATGGACGTGAGTCTTAGTGAACTCCGGGAACTGGTGATGGACAGGGAGGCCTGGCATGCTGCGATTCTTGGGGTCGCAAAGAGTCAGACATGACTGAGTGACTGAACTGAACTGAGGGTCACCATATTGTACTGATAGAGTGTCCCCTCATGCTTTTGATTCAAAAATGTCTAAAATTTACTTTAGGTCACTTTTGTGTGTTAAGGTATTAACACTAAACTTTGGAATAACATTAAGAGTTCTTTTTAGATATCATAGCACATGCATCCACCCAAAGAAAGTATCAGGAATTGAATTTCCACATGTAATTTATTTTACTTACAGCAGTTTGGGTTTAATTTGACAACTCTCTCATTACAACTACCAAAAAAAAGAATCCTTCTTCTGTACAAAATGTATTTCCATATTTCCATCTCAGTATAAGCACAGCTGTGAACCAATTACTTCAAAGTTCAAGAGCTGGTTGTTTCTATCCTTAGCTTTGCTAGAAAATGTTGAGCGCCATCCTGGGGAGAGACTCCCAGGCTCAGTACAAAGAATTTTTTTTCTTGTTTCACATTTTGTTTCCATATCAAGCACAGATGAGACACACTTTCTTTCTCCTACTATAGCTTTTATTTTCTATATTTGGTACAGAGTGATAATAGGTATCTGTTTTGCATACTCATTTGAATATATGATGTGGTTGTTTTTTAGTTACTGATAGCAACTAGATAAAAGGACACACACTCTGTGGCATATAGATCCACCTGTTTGTCTAAGGAATAAATACTTCCTCAAGCCATCTGCATTGTGAGTGTATGTGTATGAATGTGAAAAACAAACACACGTGTTTTGCCTGCCCTTTCTGGCACTAATTACACTCTGACCTTCTCCCCACTTGCCCTGTTGGCTTTCACCATCTCAGAGAGAGAAAATCAAACAAATGATGGATAAACATTTATGTGAGATACCGTTTGGTGTTTTTAGCAGGAATTTATCCTCTGCATCTTGCTCTCTGTCATTTTCCTTAATAGAGCTCCTGATCTCTTCATGTGAACAGACTAGCTGTCAGGCAGACTCCTTAGAGAGGGAACAAATATGTAATTAGCATAGCCTTTTATCCCCTCCACTGACAGGAAAAAAGGAAAAAAAAAAAGAAGAAGGGGAGGTATTCTCTAAGCAACAACTAAAGGTCATATTAATTTTCCCTGAAGTCCCCCTCTGGTTTCCCCAGGAGAATTTGTTATGATGTTGGGCATATCAAAATGAACTAATTATTATGCATGTCCAACCTGCTGGGTGATAATTTCCCAAAGCCTAGCACAGCACCTGTTGTGTTTGCTCCTCTGCTACTGTGTCACTGCACCTACTTATTTGAGATAGTTTGATTCAGTGGCTGACAGTAAGTGTGAAAGGTGGGAGATAAGGAACAAGAAGAGAATTTTATTTAGTGGATGTTATTGTCTGTTTGATAGTCATGGGTATTTGGTTCAGTTTAAGAATCTGAACAAGACAGTGTTATCTGGTTTATGATTTGTAAAGCGTACCCTTTTTATTGATCAGAGATCAATCCATAGTTACTTGCTCCCTGAGAGTTGTCCCACTGTGCATTCTGACAACACCCCTTTTTAAGGGAAATCTAACAAAACCTGTGCCCTACTCCTCTAGTCTCAACTGATAGGTTAGATGAGCATCTAATCCAAGGAAATCAGTCTGTACATAGTTCTGCCAGTGATGAACCACCTGAGAGAAAAATGAGTAGGCAATAAAATTACTATTTAGAAGGATTTTAATTGGAAAATAGGAAACTTAGTTGAAAACAGGAGAAGCGGTCAGGATGCATCAAGATTGTTGTAAGATACAGAGTCCAAGGGATAGTAGTAAGTCTAAGCCTTGTGCAGACTACATAAGGGAGTAGCAACTATATGGAGGCTAGTTTTGGAGAGACATGAACGTAACACTTGGGAAGAAAAATATGGCCTATGGAAGAGATGAATAGAGTGGGTTGTCCCTGGATCTATTCATGCATGATTGTATTCCAGCCTAACTGCTGGTCTTCATGTTTTCTTGGACTGTTATCTTAGGTTGGCCAGGTAATCTATCCCATGCAAGCAAATGACCCAGGATATTCCATTAACTAGCACCTATTTAGCACCTGCTATAGTCAAAGCTTTCTTCTACTTGCCACAAAGAAATCAAAGATGTTTTTAAAGTGCTTGCCTCCAAAAATGTTCCTATATGAGATTTTCTATAAATCAGTACCACTAGAAATTGCCATGTTTCCTTCTTTCTAGAAAAATATGAATTAGTATTTTCAAAATTCATGTTATGGACAATTATACTTTTCCCCTAAGCAAAAACTTAATGACATTTCCCTTCCCAGAAATCAATACCATATAAGAGTTTGGTTCCATTTAAAGGTATTGACTTATACTAGGACAAAATTAATTCCTTGTCAAAATTTAATAAAAATGGATCAATATGTATTATTAATATATATACATCACACATTTATACAATTAAAGAGTAAAGATGTACTGACTAGATTTTTAATAACATTATATTCTACTTATTAGTTCTCCATATGAGAACTAATAGTCAGTTCTCATGGGAATACATGTTTCCTCCTTAATATGACCATACATTAAAATTGCTTGTTGAAAAGTCATAAATCCAGTGATATATATAGACTAGAAATCACTACAGGTTACTATACTTGATTTCATTGAAGAAAAACTTAAAAAAAAAAATCTCTGCAGTGGATATATAAAGTTACCAGGCTTTCCTGCTAGCTCAGATGGTAAAGAATCTGCCTGCAGTTCAGGAGACCCAGGTTTGATCCCTAGCTCAGGAAGATCCCCTGGAGAGGGAAATGACAACCCACGCTAATATTCTTGCCTGGAGAATTCCATGGACAGGCCATGGGTCCACAAAGAATCAGACACAACTGAGCCATTAACATTTTCAATACTTTCACTAAGGGCTGCCCACAATGGAGTCGTTACTTCACAATCAGAACAGACCCTTGCATTGGGTAAACAATGGCTGTTGGTTGTTGTTGGGGTGTGTGTGTGTGTGTGTGTGTGTGTGTATATGTGTGTGTGTGTATTTCTTTTCAAATAGCTACTATCAACTGTTCCTCTTAGAACTCTTTTTTTTTTTTTTAAGGGAAATATTTTGGGAATAGAAAATAGACCTGAGCAAATGATTTGGAAGGAAACAGTAAGAAAACTTATCTATAGACTGAATGTATATTTTGAATGTGAGGTGTTCAAGAAAGAAAGGAAGAAAAGGAAGTGAAGAAGTCAGGCAACATGTCTGAATATGGAGCTTGAGGCAAAAGATGGTCACTGAGTAATCCCAGTAGCATAATGGCTAACAGGTTTTAGTGACAAGGATATCTGATGTTCATTTGTAAGTTCTTTGCTTCTGTGATATAGACCCACTCCATTGTCCTAAACTTTCAGTAAAATCCACTTAATACACCAAAGCTCTTTATGAGAACTGGTAGCAAAAAAATAAAGGAAAAGCCATCTTTCCATTACCCACAACAAGAATTAGTAGCTAGAACTGACTTGGAAATGTAAACCCTAGGGATTCTCAGTGAAGGGATTATATGGAACATGAATTAATAGGTTCAAAAGTGGTGTTTAAGTCTCAGAGGGCAAAGAAAAATTAGCAGTTAACCCATTTCTGTCAATACAGCTTTCATCTTAAATAAGTCATTTCTAAAAATGAAATTAACAGCTACCAAGCACTGAGTCTCTAAACCATAGTGGGATAGTGAACGCTTACCTAGTTTATTAAGATAGTATCATTCTCGATCTAACTCAATTCTTGATCTGGTTCTAACAAAATAGAAAAATGGAAGCATTCTTTTCAAAGTTTGATAGGCTGTGAAGGGGGGCTAAGGGATGTTGCCTTTAATTATCACTGTTTGTTGGTTTGTATACATCCAGCCCAAGAATAGCAACAAATGCAACTGTATTAAACCTAGATAAAACTCAGTGTCATCATCCAAAGTGTTTTGTAAGGTAAAAATCTATTAATACAGTCTACTGTTAGGATATAGGATCTATATTCTTCTAACATTAGTAAAGTAAAAACCAAAACAAACAAAACCAGCTCATATTTGTGAAAAGATGAAATGGGAAAATACAGACTGCCATCAATGAATGATGTTTTCCTTTGGGAAATAAAAATGGTTCACATTTTTTTTTTTTTTTGCATGAGCTTATAAACAGTAAGTAGCCAACTCTATGATCTGGCCTCCATGCTTCTTACAGGGAGAAGTTTTCCTGTTGTTACCAGGTTTATTGAGAGATTTTTCTTACACAATTCAGGGAGATTAGAAGAAGAGGATAATTGGTGTTTCCCGAGTTGCAATTTATTATCACCTGAGGGATGGTATCAAAAAAACAAAAAGAGAAAAGAAAAAAGTGTCTACTCATAGTGTCAACATTTACTGTACTTTCAGTCCCCACTCTCATCACTTTAACCAAAGTGATAGAAAGAAAATTTGAACAAGTTTCGTCCACAATTTCCCTGATATTTTAATATGAATACATACCCTAAACTGATATTTACCTTAAAGAGCCTGATGAAAAGCAGCAGTCACACAATACATCTAAGAATGAATCATGTAAGTAGAATATTTTCCTGTTCCCTCTCTTCATAAAGAAAACTTCATATATATGATCCTATATCCTGTCCTTTGATAACATCCTTCCTTTTTCAAAATTTTATCATTCAGCCTTAGGAAACAATATTAAAAATAAAGTTTTAAAAACTCAACTACTTTTTCTAATTTCTTCATTTTAACGTTGAAATCACATTTACTAAATCTAAATTCACACACTTTTGAGTAACGTTAAATGGGATCACCCTAAATAGCATTATTTGATTCAACATAAACAAGCACCACGTGCATACTAACCTAAATTCTATGCTGCACGTAGATTTGGCTGAAATATATTATCTGGGTTGGAAAATAAGAGTACTCTTGAATTATATTCTTGAATTACCAAGCCACATAAATGTCTATTTTTATTATTACTACCACCCAAGTTTCTCATTTTCTACCTTGTTTTAAGGTAAGCCTCTTGGAGTGGAAACTAAATTAGAATAAAAACAAAGTATTATAACTACCTCTCATGTATATGGCTACTTGAAAGTGTTTTCTTTCATATTCTGAGCTTTGTTACATATGTTTTCATATAATTCTCCCAAATTTCTGTGAAAGTATTCATAGGCTTACCATATATTATCTTGAGTTGTCACTACAACTGTAACGTTTTTTAATGAGAAAAACAAGATGGAAGAAAATTACTGAAGCAAAAGTCAAATAGCTGTTTCCTTTTTGATAAGTTTAGATTCTATGGCAAGCATGTTTAATACTTTGATTGCTTATCAAGAAAATTGGCCAAAAGAGGGAATATTCCAAAAGAAGCAGCAGCACTGAAGGCTCGGCTAGAGGCAGATTTAATTGACATTTTTGTCATTTGTATGTAGGAATTGGTTAAGTCTTTTTATGTATAGTCAATATAAATGAGGATGGCTGGTACATATAAATGTGCAAGTATTTAATAATTTACCATGAATTTTAGTAATTGATAGCATTTTCTTCCCAGGAATCTGTGTAAGACTTCTTGGTAAACTGTAGAACAGCTTCATTTTTTAAACTCAGTAAACACAGGTCTACCTCCTTTTACTTTGTCCATTTAGTTTTGTGACTTATTCTTGAAGCCATGAACCCCTCCCAGCTTAGTAGTGACCAAGCCACTGATACTTAGTGTTGAGACTTGATGCAAAAGTAAAGATCTTCTTGGACAAGAGAGGTAAGCTGCTGCTCATGGGTGTTAACTCCTAAACCAAAAGCTGAATGCCTTTATGTTTTTGTTTTGTTTTTTAATCATGAAATTTTGACTAAGTCATTTATGAAAAAAGTAATTGTGTTCTTTCTTCTACCTTTCGGGATATTTGTATATATCTCTCTTAGGTCCCCTTACTTTCTTCCCCTGACATATATTTTCCTATTCACTTTGTTTTAGAGTTGTGATTTTGTCTTTACCTTGTTTTCTCATTTTTTAATACTTCTAATTCTTTCCTGGTTTTCCGTTTTATTCAAAATTTGTTTCTACAATAATATATATATTTTTCATTGTTTTCCTTGACTTTATACTTAAAAGATAAAATGTCCAAATATTTGATTTCTAATCTTGAATTTTCCCTACTTATTAGCTCTGCAATATTAGGAAAATCACTCAACCTCCCTGAATCTCAGCTTCTTAATTGATAAAATGAGCATAAACTTAGAGCTATATCCATGACAAATTATATTATTTTGAAGATTTTGTTATATTTTGTTTTAAAAAATTCAATGCCATCTCAGAAACATATTCTGTCAGTGCATATTAATTTTGGAAATATATGACCTTGCCCACTCTATTATCCTTAAGAATTATTAGATATTAACCATTGTCCATAGAGATGCCTTAAGTGAAAAGATCACATTATCTAAAACTAAAAGATAAGTCTCCCTGAATAGGTTCCTCTCTTTCCCTTCATGAGGACACACTCTCTGTGCTTAATTTTCCTCAGCCCTAATAGTAACATTAATTATTGTGGGTTAACTTAATAAATTATTTGTGAAATTGCCAAAGAGAAAGCAGATGCCTCCATGGTCAACATTAGTGACATAATTAGTACTAGAGAAGTGGACTGGGGGGTATAAGACTTGTACATTGTTTTTTTTTTATTGGTTTCATGTATGAAAACTGGTTAAGCATTTTAAAATGATTTTTAGTAGGGTGTATTGATAAAATGGAGTACAGAAATTGAGGTTAGATGACCTATCTGAATCAGATTTAATATATTAGCATTGGGCATGTTACTTAACTCCACTGAGTCTCAATTGTTCCACCTTTGGGAGAATGGCATTGAAGCATGTATACTATCATGTAAGAAACGAGGCNCGACCGAGGATGAGATGGCTGGAAGGCATCACAGACTCGATGGACGTGAGTCTGAGTGAACTCCGAGAGGTGGTGATGAACAGGGAGGCCTGGCGTGCTGCAATTCATGGGGTCGCAAAGAGTCGGACACGACTGAGCTACTGAACTGAACTGAACTGATGATGGCTAAAATTTATAGGTCATGGACTGTATGCCAGGCATTTTATTAAGTGCTTTGAATTGTCATATTTAATTCATTAAACAATGCAAGGAAGACACTATTTTTATCTCTATCTTCTTGTTCAGAAAACTGACAATTGAAGAGGGCATGTAACATACCAAAGATTACATATCTTGTTAATAGAAGTGAGTACTGTTACAAACCTGGAGGAGGAAATGGACACCCATTCCAGTATTCTTGTCTGAAAAATCCCATGGACAGAGGAGCCTGGTGGGCTGCAAAGAGTCAGACATGACTGAGCAACTGAGCTTGCATGCATAGCTACAAAGTCAGATATCAGATCCCAAGACATTTTTTTTTTAACCAAGACTTTTTAGTACTTTTACTTGCTTTGAATAATTTCAGAGAAAATTACGTTTAATAAAGTATGTCCTTGGAATTTTGTGGGACAAAAACCTATTTTAAAACCTAATGTAAAGGCTAAAGGGGCTTCTCTGGTGGCTCAGATGGTAGAGAATTTACCTACAATACAGGAGACCCGGTTTTGGTTCCTGGGTCAACAAGATCCCCTGGAGGAAGGCATGGCAACCAGCTGCAGTCTACTTGCTTGGGGAAATCCATCACAAAAGAGCCTGGCAGGTTGCAGTCCATGGGGTCGCAAAAAGTCAGGCAGGTGTGACTGAATGACTAACACTTTCACTTTCACTTCAAAGACTAGAAGTAAGATCACAGATATGGGGAGAAACTTATATGATTTTCTATGCTTATTTATGTTAATGGGTTTCAAGAATTTTTATAAAGCACTTATCATTTTGGAACCACCAGATAATAGAAACTTAGAAATGGAAGGGAATACAGAGGTAGTCTAGTCAAGTGACCTAATTTTTACAGTTGGCTTAGTTGCAAAGTCATGAAAAAGCACTAATATGGTACCTTCTATGTTATAATTCAGAGTACTAAAGTTTTCATTAGAAACTGTAAATTTTCCAAACTCCACAATCATCTCAGTCAGTTCAGTTCAGTTCAGTTCAGTCCCTCAGCTGTGTCCGACTTTACGACTCCATGGACTGCAGCACACCAGGCTTCCCTGTCCATCACCAGCTCCCAGAGTTTACTCAAATTCATGTCCATTGAGTTGGTGATGCCATCCAACATCTCATCCACTGTTGTCCCCTTCGCCTTGTCCACAATCATCTAAGATGCCCTAAAACATTTCTATTGTTGGAAGGAGCATTCAATACTTGTCCTCCAAAGAGGGAAAAAAAGTTCATCAATATCTACGGAAAGCATTTCTAAATATGGCAATTTCCCATGGACTCTGATTAATTGATCCACCTTCTGTGATATACCCTGAAAACATTTTAATTGAAAATGCTAGGTAAATAAATCATCAATTATGAATCGCACACTAAGGTATGAAGCACATTGAGAAGTAATTTGAACCAGGCATGACAAATCTAGGTGATTTTCCTTAAGTAAAGACAATGAAAGTTGGCTTGAAAAAGCAAAACTACAATCTGTCATCTGAAGTTGTTGAAAACCAAAATCATTTAACCAGGACATAGAGATTTTCCATAATAAACACAGTATGACAATGCTTTCTTTTTATAGTTCAATAAAAACCCAAATCCATCAGGGAATAAAGAGGACCTGGAAACTGGTTTAGATTTTCCATTTTGCAGTAGTATTTCTATAAATAATTTATAGCTCCAGTATTTACAAACTTAAATTTATTTATGGTATATTTTAAAGAGATAAGAAATACCATCTCTAAGTTTTCTCAGCACACTATTTCAGGCTCTTCCTGGATAAGCATTTTAGTCTTTTCTTGAAAGCAGTGATCCTAGCCTAATCACATGCATGCATGCTCAGTCGCTTCAGGTGTATCCAACTCTTTGTGACTCCATGGTCTATAGCCCTCCAAGGTTTTTAGTTCATGGGATTCTCCAGTCAAAAATGCTGGAGTGGGCTGCCATGCCATCCTCCAGGGGATCCTCCTAACCAAGGAATTGAACCCAAGTCTCCTGCATCTCCTGCACTGCAGACAGATCCTTTATCACAGACCCACCATGGAATCATACAATTTCATCTTCATTAATCTGGAGGAGGTTATTCTGAAATTGTTGCTCAATCAGAGCCATCAGTCCAGTAGGGTGTTAAATCTGTTTGCCTTGCTTCTTGTGAAAGGATTATCTCAACTATCTGTCTCCCTGAGCTGTCCCTCAAGCATCCTCCTTTACTAGAATGACTTCTCCCCCAAACCACCCTCACAGAACACCCAGAATAAAGTTTTACCAAATATTTGAGCACTCCATGACCAAGTTAACACAGAAAATTAACAATTGCAAGAAGACCTCTTGTCAGTTTTTTGGCCTTAAGCATCTCCTTAAATCATAATCAATCTCCAAATAAAGAGAATGGTAAGGTCCTAATTCTACCAGGTGGTCCAGTGGTAAAGGATCCACCTGAGATTGCAGGAGACTCAAGTTCGAACCTGGGTTAGGAAGATCCCCTGGAGGAGGAAGTGGCAATCCACTTGAGTATTCTTGTCTAGGAAATCCCAAGGACAGAGGAGCCTGGCTGGCCTCAGTCCATGGAATCACAGAGTCAGACAGGACTTGACACAGCACTCACACACAATTCTACCTAACATGGAAGAGCTCTCCTGCAAGCAATTGAAAATACACTACACTCTTCCTTAGAAGACAAGGTAAAGTTTTTGACTGATATTTACTCTTTATTTGATATCCTGCAACTTAAGTTCTATGATGTTGTCAACATATCTTGTGTGATGAGGGAGTAACAGAGAAAAAGGAGTATTAATTACATATACATACGCAGTCATACAGAAGCATGCCTGCACAAAATGCAGAGGAAGTATGATGTAGCTATGACAATCAGTCTTCCTGTTTGTAACTAGTCATGATTACAGTTGGTATGTATAACTACTTTCTCCAGTACCTTTTGTTTTCAGAGGATATTTCAGCTGACCACAGGTCTTTATCTGATTATTTGACTCAAATCCTAATTCCTGACGAGCCTGGTCATTTGTACTACTCCTGCCTTGATTGGGTTGTTACAGTTTTACCTTGACTTTAATTACAGGCCTTGGTAATATTGAGACACTCTAATCTTTCTGTATTCCAGATGCATTAATAAAATTGCAGACTAGCAGTTCAATTTGCCCTTGGTAGTGGGGATCAATCATCCCATCCAACACAGAAACAAATTTCTTTTCCTGTTGATTCAGAGGCATTAGGAGTCTAATCCCATAGACTGTGACCCGTCAGGTTTCTGGGCCCATGGGATTTTTCAGTCAAGAATGCTGGTGGGCTGGCATTTTCTCCAGGAAGACCAAGGAGATTTTCCTGACCCAGGGATTGAGCCCGCATCTCTTGTGTCTCCTGCATGGGAAGGTGGGCTCTATGACTAAGCCACCTGGGAAGCCCCATAGTGCTATGGTTGCCCACTTTTAAGTGGTTCCATCATAAAGGGAGGAAATGTCCACGAAGAGTTCTAAGTCTTTTCTTCCTCTATAAGGTGACCATAGGAATCTCCCACAAGTGGCCAGAGGTATACTCTGGGAGAGGGAAGGCACTGTGGCAGGAGTGGAAACCATGAACACTTGAGTTACCTTTTCCTGTAACTTACCTGTGTCTTCAGGGCCTGATTGCTTTTATACCTCTTCTCTTTGATTTTGAAGTGCTGCTGTGCATGTCTGACATTATCACTTGATGGATTAGATAACACCCAGGCCGTGATGGACAGCTCAGATCACGTGGTAACTTGGTTCAGTTTCTAGGAGGCCAACATCTGCTTCTCAAGAAAGGGTAGTTATTTGAAGAGAATGTAAAGGCTTCATTCAGTTCAGTTCTGTCACTCAGTTGTGTCTGACTCTTTGCAACCCCATGGGCTGCAGGACGCAAGGCTACGCTGTCCATCACCAACTCCTGGAGATTACTCAAACTCATGTCCATTGCGTCGGTGATGCCATCCAACCATCTCATCCTCTGTCATCCCTTCTCCTCCTACCTTCAATTTTTCCCAGCATCAGGCTTTTTTTTTTTTTTTTCCAGTGAGTCAGTTCTTTGCATCAGGTGGCCAAAGTACTGGAGTTTCAGCTTCAGCATCAGTCCTTCCAATGAATATTCAGGATTGATTTCCTTTAGGATCGACTGGTTGGATCTCCTTGCAGTCCAAAGGAATGTATGTGAGGGCCAGCTGCTCTAAATTACTAAGTGCCTGTACTTCAGTTCACCACCAAAGGCTCTAAACAGCATCTCTGACTGCCTCTGCCATTTCAACCACCATTGGATCTGCTGGATCATATGATCCAAGAGACAGAGCAGCTAGTGCAGAAGGTTGGGCCTGTTCCAGAGCCTTCTCTTGTTCTGTACCCTCTTAGAATGGGCAGCTTTTTAGGACGTTTGGTAAACAGGCTAAAGTAACACCACAGATGAGAAATATGCTGTTTTCTGAATCCAAGGAGACCCATTAGATGCTGTGCATCTTTTTTAGTTTTAGGAGGGGCCAGAGTAAATAACTTATTCTTCACTTTAGAAGGGATATCTTGATGTGTCACTGAAGTAGAAAGTCTTTGAATTTTAGTCAGAATATATTTCCTACCCTCTGACATACATATGTCTTATCAATAAGTCTAGAGTAGAAGTTGCTGCTTCTTGCTCACTAAATCCAATTGGTAAAATGTTACCAATGTAATGGACCAGTATGGTCTCTTGTCTAAAAAGTGACCAAGATTCCTATGAACTAAATTATGAAATAAGGTTGGAAATCTTTATACCCCTGAGTAGGACAATGAAAGCATATTACTGGCCTTTCTAGATGCAAGCAAACTGCTTTTGGTAGTCCTACTGACAGGGAAGGAGAAAAAGGAATTTGCCAGATCAGTGGTGCTTAAGCAATTAAATCACATCTGGTACTGCAGCTGCAATCATAACCACCACCTAGTTGAGCTTATGATGATCCATGGTCATTCTATAAGACCCATCTATCTTCTGCACAGATCAAATAAGAGAGTTGAATGGGGATGAGATTGGAATCACTTCTGCAGCTTCCAAGTCCTTCATAGTGGCAATAATTGCTACAGTCACTCCAGGGAAGTGGTATTGCATTTGGTTTACAAGGCATTTGGCCTTTGTTACCATAATAGCCCTCTTTCTAATGGGTCATAAAACCAATGTTGTAGCTACTGAGTAAGTTTCTATTTCCAGAACAGGATAAATAACCACAGTGAGGATTCATGGAACAACTAACCCCACTGTGAGATAATCTGAAATAAAATCCTGTTGAGTACATGGTCTGCATAAGCCCCTACTTTGGCTGGTGAAACATAATGTCATTTTGGGTCTCCTCAGTTCAGAGTGAGTGTCCTGTAAGCCCCTGAAATTCCAATTATGTCCTTTCTTCAAATGTAGAGATACACTGGTGAAAAAGACTTACTCTTCTATCCATGGGATTTTCCAGGCAAGAACACTGAAGTGGTTTGTCATTTTCTCCTCCAGGGAATCTTCAACCCAGGGATTGAACCCCTATCTCTTGCATATGCTGCATAGGCAGCTGAATTTACCACTGAGCCATCTAGCAATCCTCCAGTTAGGTTGATTAGGTCTTAAATGACAAATCCTCTCTGACATTTCAAACTCCTTATTCTTTTCAATCCTGTACATTATATTAAACCAAAACAGTCCTGTCATTTCCAACTCGCTTGCCATAGGCCACTTTTTGGTTCCTGTTTCAGGTAAACAACCAAACTGTTAGAGCTTTTATCAACTCCTTTCAATTCAGTTCAGTCACTCAATCGTGTCTGACTCTTTGCAACCCCGTGTACTTCAGCACACCAGGCTTCCCTGTCTATCACCAACTCCCGGAGCTTGCTCAAACTCATGTGTATCAAGTCAGTGATGTCATCCAACCATCTCGTCCTCTGTCATCCCCTGCCTCCTCCTGCCCTCAATCTTTCCCAGCATCAGAGTCTTTTCCAATGAGTCAGTTCTTTGCATCAAGTGGCCAAAGTACTGGAGATTCAGCATCAGTCCTTCCAATGAATATTTAGGATTGATTTCCTTCAGGATGGACTGGTTGGACCACCTTGCAGTCCAAGGGACTCTCAAGAGTCTTCTCCAACACCACAGTTCTAAAGTATCAATTCTTCGGCACTCAGCTTTCTTTATAGTCCAACTCTCACATCCAAACATGATCACTGGAAAAACCATAGCCTTGACTAGATGGACATTTGTTGGCAAAGTAAGGTCTCTGCTTTGTAATATGCTGTCTAGGTTTGTATAGCTTTTTCTTCCAAGGAGTGAGCATCTTTTAATTTCATGGCTACAGTCACCATCTGCAGTAATTTGGGAGCCCAATAAGATCACTGTTTCCATTGTTTTCCCATCTACTGTTCCCCATGAACTGTATCAACTCCTTTAGTGAAAACATTAAATGTGGAATTTCTGCTTCATGAGCCCATATACTTGGCTTGATCCAACTTTGTGACTCTTCCTCCATTATGGTCTCACTTTATATATTTAAGAGTAAACTTTGTTCTATTAATGTCCTTGCTCTTCATTTTATCAAAGACTTGTTTATCAGTCACTTACTTGGTAGACATTTATTCATAGAGAAAGTGATAGTGAAAGCGTTAGTCATTCAGTTGTATCCAACTCCCCATGGCCTATAGCTCACCAGACTACACTGTACATAGAATTCTCTAGTCAAGAATACTAGAGTGAAGTCAGTCCCTTTAGGGGATCTTCCTGACCAAAGGATTGAACCCAGGTTTTCTATACTGCAGACTGATTCTTTACAGTCTGAGCCACCAGGGAAACTCGTTCATAGAGAAACCTTTCCCCACCCACAACCAAATAAATGTTTTGTGAATGTACTTAGAATTTTAAGCAAAGGTATTAAGAATTGAGTTATTGCTTCTATTACTAGAATCAGAATGTGAAGGTGAGGTTAAAAGCATGAAGATTTGAGTAAGAGGTATGCTATTAATTCAAGCAAGGTGGATATTTAACAATTAATGCAGCCAACTTAGACTGGTGGCTGGTTCTTGCCTTTTTTATTTTTTTCTTTATAGTGGAAAGTACTGATGTAAGGCTTGGATTAAATGACAGCAAAATGGAGAAAGGTCAATGTTTAACAACTGGCTTCATGCTCTCAAGATAAGAGTAAGATCAGGGACTAGGATGAACTTATGGTTAGCTTCTAGCCTAAAGAAATCAAGACAAAGTCATCAAGGAAAAGATTGTAAAACAGATAAAATAATAAAGTTCAGCACATCTCTATAGCCTTGGAACCTAAGCTATTCCAGTTTACAAGTGTGTTGTTCAGGGAGAAGTATCAAAGAAACATAAAGTTACTTATTACTGTGTTTTTATTTTAAAATTTTCTTTAGTTTTTAATAATCACACATATTATAGAACAAAAAGCTACTAACATATACTCAATTCTGATTCCAAGAGCCAATTCATTTTTTCTACCTTAGATCACTTACAGACAAACTATTAGGCAGAGGAAGATAGCTAATATTTTTACTTTACCCATATTATGTTTCTAATTTACCACTGATGTTGAAATCCAAAAAATATCCAGAAGGAAATGCCCAAATGCATCTTGCATTATAGATTTTGATTTTAGATTTTCCAGAGCAAAAACAAAAAAGATCGGACATGTGTAGGGTGGGTGGGTGTATGTGCTCACAGATGTATTTCTAGGTGGAGATCCAGGACTCTATTGAGGTAACTTTGCATTTTAATAAGTTATTTTTAAAATAATAAAAAGAGAAAGCTTTGCCCTAGGCAAAGAGAAAAAAGTGATGGGGCCTCAGCAGTCCTTTCCTCAAGACACAATTTCTCCTAAGGATAAAGTCTAGAAAATGAATGGGAACAACCTTGATCTATGTACTTATTTGCTCCGAGTTGCAACTTTATTGATCTTTAGCTACAGGTAATTACCTGAAGATGTGTTAACAGTCACAGAGGGTGACAGGAAAGAAGGAGGAAAAATGTTCATCATGTGGCTCAGAGTCTGTAGACATCACAGTTTCAGCTTGGGGAAAAACCCCCAAGACAGCCCAACCTCTAGAGGAGAACACATTTTTTTTTTTTTTTAAGCATGTTTTTTCAACCTCAGCACTATAATGTTTTGAGCCAGATAATTCTTCTTTTGTGTGTGATAAGATGTTTAATGGCCAATACTTAGGCCACCTGATGCAAAGAACCAACTCATTGGAAAAAACCCTGATGCTGGGAAAGATTGAAGGTAGGAGAAGAAGGAGACAATAGGGAATGAGATGGTTGAACGGCATCACTGACTCAAAGGACAGGAGTTGGAGCAGACTCAAAGGACATGAGTTTGAACAAACTCCAGGGGTTGGTGATGGACAGGGAGGCCTGGCATGCTGCAGTCCGTGGAGTCGCAAAGAGTTGGTCGTGGCTGAGCGACTGAACTGAGCTGAAGCTGTCTAACCCATTGTTGTCTGTCTGGCTTAATCACTGAGTTGTGTCTGACTCTTTTGGGCCCCATGAACTGTCACCGGCCAGGCTTCTCTGTGCATGGCATCCTCCAGGCAAGTGTACTGGAGGGGGTTGCGTTGCCTTTTCCTTCTCCAGGGGAATCTCCCTGACCCAGGGATCGAATCCATGTCTTCTGCATCGGCAGGGAGATTCGTTACCACTGAGCCACTGGAGAAATTCGAACTATTAAACACCAGTAACTGCTCTTCCCTACTCCCAAATCTTGGTAAGCATAAATTTCCATAGGCTGCCAAAAGTACTCACAGATTCAAAATCATCCCTTCTCCCCAAACAATCAGTTAAGCATTTTAAGAAAAGAGGAAACACAAATTATAGTCAACCCTCTGTATCTGTGAATGTAGATCCCACAGATATAGAGGACCCACAATACTAGCCATTTTATATGAGGGACTTAAGCATCTTCAGATTTTTTTTTTTTTTTTCTCCAGGGAGCTCCTGGAACCAATCTTTAGGCAACCAAGGGAATTCAAGAGAGTCATAAGGATACTCTCTAATCCCAAATAAATAAACTGCATTTTCAGTGTAAAATATGGAGCGTTAGAAGCAAGATATAGCAAAACTGTTGTAGTCAGTCATAAACTTACCATTAGCAATTTATTTATTTATTTATTTATTTATTTTTTCTATCAGCATTTATTCAGTAGCCAGATCCAAAGCCCATCGCAGGATCTGGAAAGCTTAGCCTTATGAGACAAATAATAAATATGGGGCAATTCTAAAGCAGTTTATATGCAAGGTATTACACAACCTCTATGTTAAGGGTACTGACCAGTCTGAATAGAAGCATCTTTCTTCAAGATTTGGAGCTTGTGTACACCTGTGGTGGATTCATGTCGATGTATGGCAAAGCCAATAGAGTATTGTAAAGTAAAAATAAAAAAATAAATTAAAAAAATCTTTTGAAATATTTTCTTCTCAACATGGCAATTTTTTTGTTGCCTATTCATATTCTATTCTATTCATACCAACCCATTTTTAAATTTTGATTAAATTTAATTTTTTAGTGCAATACTGGAGTTAAAAAAAAAATTAGTTTTGTTCCTTGCATTAGTGGCATAAGGCCTCTTTTGGCAGCAGCTCGAGCCTCTGGGAACACTCTCTCCCAGAGAGCAGCAGAAAGGGATCAACTGGCTCTTAAACAGTTCTATTTGCAAGTGGCCAGCAGGTTGGAATGTGATAACAGCCAGCAGACACTTCACATGGATTTTCTCTGCCAAGTCTGGGAAGCGTCTGTCATATGCCATTGTGAAGTGAACAATCAAAGTTGGTCTTGGGGGAGGGTCCCTCTCCACTGCCACCAGGCCTGTCTTCTTGACTACTTTAAAGAGGAGGAAAGAGCCATATGGATTAAATGAGAAAGAAGAATTTGATCTTTTAGGACAGATTGCAAGTTTTACAGACATTTCTCAAAACACACACACACACACACACAATTCATTTTACTATCCTCTCTCCATCTATATTTTTACCTAGTCTCTTTCTTGCAATATGCCTAAGAAACAATTTAAAGAAAATGGTTGGGCGAAATTCTGGCTCAGGTTTCTGTAGAATGTATTTTATCTCTTCTTTACAGACTGTGGCTGGGGTAGGGAAATTGCGGCTGTGTTAAATTCTTATAACAATTTTTGTTACTGATGGGAAGAATTCTAACATTTTAAAAATATAAAAATCACGATATTAAAACTATATTAACTTATGTTTAGTTTTATGTGTTTCTCTGAATTCCAAATATTAAGGTGTTCCTCTAAGTTAGATTATCTCTCTGAGTGTTAAGCTGAATAAAATAAAAGTCAAGCATATCAAGCTGAAGATTTATAAGATACAGAAATAACTTTTTTTAGATAAAAGAAGTCATCCATTGTATGAAGCCAGACTATCTCATAAAAATGGTTTGGCAAGGACTGTGTATGGACAGTGGGTAGCCCCGGGAAAAGGCCAGCTAGCGTTATCAGAGTCAACAGGTACTTCTATTTCAAAAAAAGACTGTAATAGTGCTGCCATTTACAATTACTTTCAAAGAAGAGCTTCTTAAATAGGACTGCTTCAGAACCTGCAATCATTAAAAAGAAATGTAGATCAATGTGAAGAAAAATGTTCATTTCTAAAGTTAAAGGAGAACTTAGAAATTTTCCAACTCATTTTTAAAATTATGTCTCTACCTCTGCTTCTAGTAAAATAAATTTTATTTCAGTGGAAATGAAATGACATAAAGATAATTTACTTTCTTGACATTTATGTGTTTGCTTACTTTGCCCATTTAACTTTACAAGAACCATAAAACTGAATTAGAAAACCACTCCTGTGTTTAAAAAAGTTTTATGTGTAATTGGTGTATATTTTACTGATATGAGATCACCATTAGTAATAATATTAGTAGATGTCGACCAGCATTTGTGTTTAAGTGGTAGCCCATTAGCAATATATAATCAGACAATTATGATATTGGTAACAGAATAAATTTTATTTAACTATGGTTATACTTCTGGGAAGTACAGTTGAGACAGTACTAGAGTTTCTTCACGAAATCATGTTTAAAGTTATAGGGATTCACTAGAGCATCTCAAATGAAGTTTATATTTATCTTTTATTGAACATATATCAAGAAAATATTTAGCGTTTTATCAATGGTATTATCTAACTGGTTTAACTGCATTTAAATATAATAAATTATTTTGACAATGATAACTTAAATTATCACTTTTCAAAATCCTTTGATTAACTACTGCATCTGATCTTCAAGACAATGAGGTAGACAGGTCCTACAGTGATAATTTATTTTGCAGATGAGTAAAATTAATATCTGAAAGGCAGCTATCTCAGAGTATACATGGGTCTGAGCCCCACCGATATCCAACAGTTTTCCAATATAACAATGGCTGGCCAGGAAATGATACTTACACTTATGGATATTAATTAAAGTTTAAATAAATTGCATGTTATATGTGATAAATATTATATATCACAATGAAATAAAAAAATATAGAGGACAAATGATTTCCAGAGGAAAACTTCTCTACAGACTTAGATTACTTAAGCAAATAAGCAAGATGAATCTAATCTCAATACTTTAGAATATTTTAAAATATTTACTAAATGCCTATATGTCCAATTAAAAACACTAAAATATGAAAATCAAACGACAAATTGGTACTGAGAAAGTAGGGAACCTTTCTGAACAGCTGGTGTTATTGAAAAATCTACCTTAGTCTACTTTGTTCTATAGAGCATCTCTACTAAAGTTTACAACNGTTCAGGACTGATTTCCTTTAGGATGGACTGGTTGGATCTCTTTGCAGTCCAAAGGACTCTCAAGAGTCTCCTCTAACACCACAGTTCAAAAGCATCAGTTCTTTGGCATTCAGCTTTATTTATATTTCAACTCTCACATCCATACATGACTACTGGAAAAACCACAGCTTTGACTAGATGGATATCCTTAAAATATGTAATAATTCTTGCTTTTCTTTTAATAGCTAGTGGCCGTATTAAGAGAAGTGAAATACCTCTTGATGTTGAAGAAATCGGATATACCAGATTCAGCCTTTGCCATCTTCAAAAAAAGAAACACTCTCTTAAAGGTCTGTGTTTTCAGATATTGGGGCAGATTTTGAAAAGAAATAGTTGCAATTTTAATTACTAACATGTAGACATCTGATATTTCCATGGCTCCAAGAGAAAGCAGCTGTAACATACGTGGTGCTTTCTGTTTCGGGGTTTTCTTTTGCTCAGTACGTTGGAAATCTTGAACTTCTTGTGCACGGATATAATAAGCTGAGACAGACTCTCCTGGAAGTTGAATACCCGCTGATTGAGGACGAGCTGAGGACTGTGGATGAGGAACTGCAGGCAGCCGCCACATCGCTGACATGGCAGGATGACTGCTGGGGGGATATTGAGAGGATAAGGATGGCCACCTCAGAGCTGGAGTGCAGAGTGGAGCGTGCGCAGAATAACGTCAGAGTGATCCAGCAGACCATGCGGGCTTGGGCCGAGTGCCCGCTCCTTCCCAGGAGAGAACACAGGCGGGAGACCGCCTTGATTTGGGAGGACAAGAGTGAATTATTTATGAAAAAATATAAGCGAATCCGAGAAGATGGCTGCAAGATACACAACTTGGTCGAGGTACTTACCTTTTTAAAAAATTTTCTATTTATTTGTTTGGCTGCACCAGGTCTTCGTTGCAGAATGTAGGATCTTCCTTGTAGCATGTGGGCTTGAGTTGTGTTGTTCAGGCACCAGAGCATGCAGACTCAGTAGTTGGTGTTCAGGCTCAGTAGCTGCTGTGCGATACCTGGGATCTTAGTTCTCTGACCACAGATGGAGCCTGTGTCCCCTGCACTGGAAAGCAAATCCTTAACCTCTGGACCAACCAGAAGTTACCAAGCCCCCCAACCATACTTGCTTTTAAGGCTTCAAAGTTTATAGCAGCTCCTTTCATTAAGTTTGTTTCTTTTGTTCAGTCACTTAGTCATAAGCACACCAGTCTTCCTCTGTCCTTCACTGTCTCCCACAGTTTGCTCAAAATCATGTGCATTGAGTCAGTGATGCTCTCTAACCATCTCATTCTCTGTAGCCCTCTTCTCCTCCTGCCTTCAATCTTTCCCAGCTTCAGGGTCTTTTCCAATGAGTCAGCTCTTTGCATCAGGNGTCTCCCACAGTTTGCTCAAAATCATGTGCATTGAGTCAGTGATGCTCTCTAACCATCTCATTCTCTGTAGCCCTCTTCTCCTCCTGCCTTCAATCTTTCCCAGCTTCAGGGTCTTTTCCAATGAGTCAGCTCTTTGCATCAGGTGGCCAAAGTATTGGAGCTTCAGCATCAGTCCCTCCATTGAATATCCAGGGTTGATTTCCTTTAGGATACACTGGTTTGATCTCCTAGCAGTCCAAGGGACTCTCAAGAGTGTTCTCCAGCACCACAGTTTGAAAGCATCTCTTCTTTGGTACTTAGCGTTCTTTATGGTCCAACTCTCACATCCATACATGATTACTGGAAATGTAGCTTTGACTGTATGGACTTTGTTGGCAAAGTGGTGTCTCTGCTTTTTAATACACTGTCTGGATGTGTCTTAGCTTTCCTTCCAACGAGCAAGTGTCTGTGAGTTTCATGGCTATAATCACTGTCCGAAGTGATTTTGGAGCCCAAGAAAATAAAATCTATTGCTTCTTCCATTTTTTCCCCTTCTCTTTGCTGTGAAATGATGGGGCAGATGCCATGATCTTAGTTTTTTGAATGTTGAGTTTTAATCCAGCTTTTTCACTCTTTTCTTTCACCTTCATCAGGACGTTCTTTAGTTCCTTTTCATTTTCTGCTATTAGGGTGGTACCATCTACATGTCTGAGGTTGTTAATATTTCTCATGGCAATCCTGATTCCAGCTTGTGATTTACACAGCCTGGCATTTCTCATGATGTACTCTGCATGTAAGTTAAATAAACAGGGTGACAATATACAGCCTTGTAGTTCTCCTTTTCCATTTTGAACTGGTTTGTTGTTCTATGTCTGGTTCTAACTGTTGCTTCTTGACCTGCTTGCAGATTTTTCAGGAGATAGGTAAGGTGGTCTGGTATTCCCATCTCTTAAAGAATTTTCCACAATTTGTCGTGATCTACACAGTCGAAGGCTGTAGCATAGTCAGTGAAGCAGAAGTAGTTGTTTTTCTCAAACTGCCTTGCTTTCTTCATGATCTAACAAATGTTGGCGATTTGATCTCTGGTTTGTCTACCTCTTCAAACTTGAGGTTGTACATCTTAAACATTCACATACTACTGAAGCCTAGCCTGAAGGATTTTGAACATAACCTTGCTAGCATGTGAAAATGAGCACAATTGTTTAAATATTATTTGGCACTGCCCTTCTTTGGTACTGGAATGAAAACTGACCTTTTCCAGTCCTGGAGCCACTGCTGAGTTTTCCAAATTTGATGGCATAGTGAGTGCAGCACTTTAACAGCATCATCCTTTAGGATTTGAAATAATTCAGAAGGGCTCTTTTATTGAACCTGAAAGAGCTTTATGTATGGTTTTACTAAGCATTGAAAATGGAGGAATTTGTATTACTTGCCTGTCATTTCTTAGACCTTACTGTGCTCACTTCTGAGGGAAGAGATAGGAATGTGGGATCTTTTGGTAAAACAGAAAGCCTAGAAAGGGGGTTGTTATCTTGGTCATAGTTATCACCGGTTTTGAATGCTGTCAGTAGCTACCACTGTTGGGTAAATGCTCTATGTGACATCCATCTTGTTTACATCATCTCATGTAACCCTCTCAACCACCCGCTGAGGGTGACACCAGTAGTTACTCTCCTTACAACAAGTACTTGAGCTTTTAAAGCAGTGATAGGCGCTATTCCAGCATTATCAAGGTAAGAGAAGATACAAAATAAAATAAGAGCAAAGAACAGAAGACAGAGAAAGCAAAGCGAAAAAGTCTTGTCCCTTAAACCTTACACCCTTGTCAGGGAATAGAGAAAGAGAAAATAACAAATATATAGTAGTACCTCCGTTGATCATGGGAGCAGTGGTGAAAAATAAAGCAGAGATGGCAAGAGAGAGAATCAACAGCAGGCAGGGTGGACATTGTATTTGAGGTGGTTAGAAGGACCTCTTTACTAAGGTAGCTGAAAACTGAAAAGGAATGAGCTATGTGGAAAACAAAAGAAGGATGTTCTAGTATCAAAGTACAAAAGCCACAGAAGGAGTATTGGTCGCATGACCAAGCAGTGATAAACCCAGTCAGTGTATTAAAAAGCAAAGACATCACTTTGCCAACAAAGGTCTCGTAGTCAAAGCTCTGGTTTTTCCAGTAGTTATATACCGATGTGAGAGTTGGACCATAAAAAAAGCTGAGTGCTAAAGAATTGATGTTTTTGAATTGTGGTGCTGGGGACAACTCTTGAGAGTCCCTTGGACAGCAAGGAGGTCAAACCAGTCAATCCTAAAGGAAATTAACCCCAAATATTTATTGGAAGGACCAGTATTGAAGCTGAAGTTCCAATACTTTGGCTACTTGATGCAAAGAGCCAACTCATTGGAAAAGACCCTGATGCTGGGATAGATTGAAGGCAAAAAGAGAAGGGGGTGGCAGAGGATGAGATGGTTGGATACCATCACTGACTCAATGGACATGAGTTTGAAAACTCTGGGAGATAATGGAGGATACGGGGAAGGATACTGCCATGCTGCAGTCCATGGGGTCGCAAAGAGTCACACACGACTTAGGGACTGAACAATAATGGGTCGCATATCTAAGGGTCAGTTAGAGAGCCAGCCTGCCTGAAGCGTAATTTCTAAGGGGAATAATTGCACATAATTAAGTTTGAAAGGGACTAAGGATAAATCCCTGGTGGCTCAGGAAAGAATCTGCCTTCAGTGCAGGAGAAATGATATCCATCCCTGGGTCAGGAAGATCCCCTGGAGAATGACAACCTACTCCAGTATTCTTGCTGGGAAATTCTACAGACAGAGGAACTTGCCGGCGGCTATAGTCCTTGGGATTGCAAAGAGTCAGACACAACTGAGTACCCACTTTTAAGGGCAAATCACACAGGATCAGCAGGCCATTTTGAGAATTTTTGGTTTTGCTCTAAGGGGAAATAGCAGCCAGAGACTCTCTGCTCATAGGCTTTCCCTGTTAAGTGAAATGGGAGACAGAAGATGGTAGACAGAGACCATGAGGGGATGAGTCTATAATCCAGGTGATGATGGCTTAGGTCAGGGTGACAGTGTTAAAGAGTAGTCATGTGCTGGATGTATTTTGGAGACAGAGCCGAGAATATTTTCTGTGACAGGTCAGGGGACAGAGAAGTCAAAGATGAAATTGAGATTTTTTGCCTAGGCCACTGGGAAAATAGTTTCCCTTTACTGACATGAGGAGGGCTGTGGGAGATCAAGATGTCATAGAGAAAAGACGGGATTTGTCTTTGGGCATGTTGGAGATGTCCACCCAAGCGGAGACTTTTGCATAGACTGGCTTTGGAATTCTGTGAAGACAGTATCTGAAAAGCAGCATATACATCCACTAAAAAGTAACATGTGGTACATTTGATATGCTGTACTGAGTGTCACAAAATAGCGGGGTCAGGGCGGGAGAAAAATGCATATGGGTTTCAAAGACTTTGTTCACTTCCAAGTTTGTCTGAAATATTTAAGGAAGTGTTAGTTTTCCCTACTGGTAACACTTGTTAAGGCAGAAACTGCTTTCTTTGCTGACTGCCTGTGTTAGCACTCTTGGGCTGCTAGTAACAAAGTATCACAAATGAATGTCTCAGAACAACTGAATTGTATTCTCACACTGACTGGAGGCTAAAAGTGTGAAATCAAGGTGTGGGTAGGGCCATGCTCCCGCTGAAGGTTCTCTCTAAGGCCTGGGTAGCTGGGGCTTCCTGGGTGGATCGATGGGAAAGAATCTGCCTGCCTATGTAGGAGACGCAGATTTGATCCCTGGGTCGGGAAGATCCCCAGGAGAAAGAAATGGCAACCCACCCCAATATTCTTGCCTGGGAAATCTCATGGATAGAGGAGTCTGCGGGCTACAGTCCACGGGGTCTCGAAAGAGTCAGATATGACTCAGTGACTAAACAAACAAGGCTTGAAGAAATCAAAGGGATGTTATGATAAGTAAAGAAGAAAGTTTTTTCAGCAATATCTTAACTTACTCATGCCACTGATTATTCCTGGTTTGCCAAGATACTGTGAATTATGCTGTGACTTTTAGGACACACTTACGAGTGTTTATGCCTTAGAGTCTGTCTCATAGAGGACAGATGATGGGTTATGATTAGTTTCTTCAGTTGTATTTTCTTGATAATAAAAAAGTGGACTCCCTAAACAGTAACCTGGGGGTTTAGACCAGTAAAATTTATGAATCCTGATCAAAATGCATTGAAATTGTTGCCAATATATGATTGGAAATAGTTACAAGCAAGGTTTTGCAGTGTTATTCTCACAGAATAAGGTTGGAGTTTTTCTACTAGTAAATAGACTCTGCTTTTTGCCTTTAAGTGAAAAACTAAGAAGCTCTGAAGTCACCAAGAACTGTGGAGAGCTTCCAACTTGAGGGAATGATACTGAATACTGAATGCAGAAAATAAAATACAGAGAGATCAAGGAAACTTGAAAGGAAACAAATTATTTAAAAAGTTTATATATTTTTAAAAGTTCAACATATTTACATATATTTTATCCAATTTTGCACATATGTTTAAATGAACAGCTTTCATTTTTATACTCACTGTTGTCTATACTGATCTATAGAAATGAAATGATCACTTGTTTCTATAATCTGTGTTTTAAATGATTGCCCCACCTCTTATTAGCACATCATTTTGAGCTTAGTCCTCAGACTTCCAGTGAGGAGTGTGGTTTTGGGGAAAGACATAGAAAGCCAGCAGAAGGTACGGAAGTTCTGCCTTCTCATGCCATGCCCTTTGTGGCTGTTGATTCTCAGTACATGTCTGTAGTCAGCATCTAAGATGATGAGAAGGGCAGAACCGTGGACGATTGGGTCTGGAAGGGACACGAGTGATCATTCAGTCACCCAAAGCTCTCCTGTCTGTTTCTTTTCCTCCCTCTACTGTAAATCGTTGAAACTATAGCAACTTCTTGTAAGTAGCACTGTAGTGATATACGCTGAGTCTCTTGATGTGAGAAAGTAGGACCAGTGAGGAAATCACAGGTGTGTTACTGTGACATGTTGCAAAGAACCCTGCTTTGAGGAGTCAAGAGGACAGGCTTCTAGTTCTCGTCCCTATTAATGGGATGCTGGATGCATTTTAGGTCTTCGTTTTATACCTTCAAGATGCAGAGCCTGAACAAGATAGTCTTTGAGGGTTTTTTTCACCCCTTTGACCTCTGTGTTTCTCCTTTCTGGTTTCCGCAATGGAGATAGGACTGCTGTGCACAGCTGTCTGGGGTATGTACTGCCCAGCTCCAGAGGTGTGGGTCATATACGACACACAGATGTGAATGCTTCCACCTGGATGGTGAAAAAGACAGCCTCCCTGAAAACAGCAGTTCTTAAATTTGTTAGAAGGCACACACACACAAAAAACAAACCTTCAAAAACTTGCTAATTCCTGCCCTGCTTTATCAGGATTGAGAGTCACCTCTGTAGTTCTGATTCTTGCCTGTAGCACACACCTTTGAATCCTGGATCATACCTCCACAGTGGTGAATAATCAAAGAAAGCATAATCTACCTTATCATCAGCTGTTCTGCTGTCATTTTTTCTCTGTGTCCCCCTTGGTAGCTCAGATGGTAAAGAACTCCGCCTGCAGTGCAGGAGACCTGGGTTTGATCTCTGGGTCAGGAATATCCCCTGGAGAAGGAAATGGCAACCCACTGTAGAATTCTTGCCTGGAAAANAACATAATATTGTAATCAACTATACTACAATAAATTAAATTTTTTTAAAAGGACATCTGTGATGGATTTAAGAAATTCCCAGATAATTCAGAAAAATCTCATTACAAAATCCTTAATCTAAGCAAATCTACAAAAACTTTACATTTGAGGTAACAGTCCCAGGTTCCAGGAATATGCTGGAATAACCTTATATCCTTAGGGGCCAGCATTCAACCAGCTATACCACGGAAATAGGGTATAATATTTCTGTGGAAAAATAAGCCTTAAAATCCTGAAAAGGAAGACAAGATGGGAAAGCTGACTACGCTAGATGTGGTGGTGGTTTAAATTGCCCACAGATCATTTGTTACTCTCATCAAGAAGCGGACTCATTTACTTCTCCTTGAATATGCATTGCATTTGCTAATTCACTTCTAACAACAAAATAAAGTGGAGGTGACACTGTGCGACTTTGCAGATTAAGTCCTAAAAGGCACTGGGGCTTGCTGTACGCTCATTCTTCCTTCCATTCTGTACCCTTGGGACAGGACTTCAGTTGCCTAAAACTTGGACCAACACCTGCCTGCACCTAACAAAACACTGAGTTAGCACTGCTCAGATGCGCCAGCATTTCTGACTCACAGAAACCATTAGTTAACATGTGCTTCTTATTTTAAGCCACTAAGTCTGGGTATAATTTGTTATGCAGCAGTAGCTAACCAATACAATGGGCAGTGAGAAAAAGCTCAATGTAGCAATAGCAAAGCAAAACTGAAAGGATACCCTCAAGAAGCAAGATGTTGGTGAGTTATGGCAGGGATGAGGGGAAAAATTCAAACAGTGGTGGCATGGATCCTGGGAGGCCTAGGAGTTTGAGTTCCTCTACTCCCTGATGTTCAAGCTGGTTTTAGAAAAGGCAGAGGAACCAGAGATCAAATTGCCAACATCCACTGGATCATGGAAAAAGCAAGAGAGTTCCAGAAACACATCTATTTCTGCTTTATTGACTATGCCAAAGCCTTTGACTTTGTGGATCACAATCAACTGTGGAAAATTCTGAAAGAGATGGGAATACCAGACCACCTGACCTGCCTCTTGAGAAATCTGTATGCAGGTCAGGAAGCAAAAGTTAGAACTGGACATGGAACAACAGACTGGTTCCAAATAGGAAAAGGAGTACGTCANCTGGAGAGCCCACAGTAGAAAAAAATAGGTATCCAAAATGCATACAAAAAGATATTTTTATTATCAGAAGGAAAATGTCTCTCAAAGAAATTTTTAAAAAATGTCTTTTTGCCATTGCCAGTGATAAAAGAAATATTCACATATTGAGATATATGGAAGTCATTCTGACTTATACATGAGTCAACTTGAATTTTATGCCAACTGAAATACCTGTTTGTGGCCAACCAAACATACATTCTATATCTGCTTTAGTTATTAGAGACAAGAGCACTTTGACCAGAAGGAAAGGTAGTCCATGTTAAAAATAAAGATTAAGGGACTTAGTTGGTGGTCAAGTTGTTAGGACTCCATGCTTGCATTGCAGGGGGCACAGGTTTGATCCCTGGTCAAGGAACTAAGATCCTGTATCCTGCAAGCAGATGTTAGGGGGTGGTTGAAGGGTGCGGAGTAGGGAGATTAAATGCCTTCCTTCCAGGGACTTCAATGCTGGTCCTCCTTCCACGATAAGAGTCCTGTGCCAGGTGTCAAGGCCATGCTGACTGTACATGTGCTGATCTGTGTGGTGGGTTTTTTTTTTTTTTCATCTTGAACAAATGTACCCCCGACTCATTTAATGTCCTTTGTTCTGACAAAGATATACAAAACTGTGCTGGAAACCATATATGTCCAGAGCAAGCTGCTCAGAGTAATCTGCGAAGGTATCTTTCTGGCTAGTCCTCAGTTTGCTCAAGTAAAACTCTTGCCTGTTCTTATTATTGTTTATTGATTGTTTTCATTGACACCAGAAAAATAGCTCTTTCCTGTGGAAACCTAAGAAGGTCAGATTATGAATTTCTACACTTGATTCTTTGAAAGCTATGTGACAGATGTTATATGATAATTCCCACAAAAAAAAAATCAAAGGGATGACATAATCTATATTTCCCTTTTGTATTTAGTTTTTAATTCCAAAAAAGAGATGTGCTAGAAAGAGATGGAAAATCTGATTTTATATTCGATTCTAAAGAAAAAGAGAAACTAAATCTGCTCATTGGAGCTTTATTCTTTAATGGCCACTAAAACTTTGGAATAATTTATTAGTCTCACAACACCCAGGGTCTACACTTACATAAAAACTTCATTGCCAGGAGTTTCATAAGTTCGGTCCTCGATGTCCTGGGTGGCCCCACTGGCTTTATTAAAACTTGAAAATCTTTCTGGCTAGTTCNTTTCTACTAGTAAATAGACTCTGCTTTTTGCCTTTAAGTGAAAAACTAAGAAGCTCTGAAGTCACCAAGAACTGTGGAGAGCTTCCAACTTGAGGGAATGATACTGAATACTGAATGCAGAAAATAAAATACAGAGAGATCAAGGAAACTTGAAAGGAAACAAATTATTTAAAAAGTTTATATATTTTTAAAAGTTCAACATATTTACATATATTTTATCCAATTTTGCACATATGTTTAAATGAACAGCTTTCATTTTTATACTCACTGTTGTCTATACTGATCTATAGAAATGAAATGATCACTTGTTTCTATAATCTGTGTTTTAAATGATTGCCCCACCTCTTATTAGCACATCATTTTGAGCTTAGTCCTCAGACTTCCAGTGAGGAGTGTGGTTTTGGGGAAAGACATAGAAAGCCAGCAGAAGGTACGGAAGTTCTGCCTTCTCATGCCATGCCCTTTGTGGCTGTTGATTCTCAGTACATGTCTGTAGTCAGCATCTAAGATGATGAGAAGGGCAGAACCGTGGACGATTGGGTCTGGAAGGGACACGAGTGATCATTCAGTCACCCAAAGCTCTCCTGTCTGTTTCTTTTCCTCCCTCTACTGTAAATCGTTGAAACTATAGCAACTTCTTGTAAGTAGCACTGTAGTGATATACGCTGAGTCTCTTGATGTGAGAAAGTAGGACCAGTGAGGAAATCACAGGTGTGTTACTGTGACATGTTGCAAAGAACCCTGCTTTGAGGAGTCAAGAGGACAGGCTTCTAGTTCTCGTCCCTATTAATGGGATGCTGGATGCATTTTAGGTCTTCGTTTTATACCTTCAAGATGCAGAGCCTGAACAAGATAGTCTTTGAGGGTTTTTTTCACCCCTTTGACCTCTGTGTTTCTCCTTTCTGGTTTCCGCAATGGAGATAGGACTGCTGTGCACAGCTGTCTGGGGTATGTACTGCCCAGCTCCAGAGGTGTGGGTCATATACGACACACAGATGTGAATGCTTCCACCTGGATGGTGAAAAAGACAGCCTCCCTGAAAACAGCAGTTCTTAAATTTGTTAGAAGGCACACACACACAAAAAACAAACCTTCAAAAACTTGCTAATTCCTGCCCTGCTTTATCAGGATTGAGAGTCACCTCTGTAGTTCTGATTCTTGCCTGTAGCACACACCTTTGAATCCTGGATCATACCTCCACAGTGGTGAATAATCAAAGAAAGCATAATCTACCTTATCATCAGCTGTTCTGCTGTCATTTTTTCTCTGTGTCCCCCTTGGTAGCTCAGATGGTAAAGAACTCCGCCTGCAGTGCAGGAGACCTGGGTTTGATCTCTGGGTCAGGAATATCCCCTGGAGAAGGAAATGGCAACCCACTGTAGAATTCTTGCCTGGAAAATTCCATGGACAGGCTATATCCACAGGGTCACCAAGAATCGGACACAACTGAGTGACTAACACTGAGTCTCTGTCTCACAGTAGCTTCTGTCTCCGGCATCTACTCTCTGGCCTGCAGTCTTCAGCCTTTCCCACTCAGAAGGTACCCCTGGAACCAGCCTTGTTGCTCACCTGACCTTTTCAAATCTCTGTCCCTCGACCTGCCACACTGTGCCCAACCTCTGGCTGTCCCTAACCGTGTCCATGTCTGGGCTGTTGTGCCCGTTGACCCGCCCATGGGGAGATGCAGAGGTTGAAGAATTTGCTGTTATTAAAGCACAAAGGGAGGTTGGACTTCCCCAGGTCAGTGTTTCCCAAGCTGAGTTAGTATTACTCCTCCAGCTGCTCATAGGTGGGTGGCCCAAAATAATTTCGTGTTTGGAAACAATCAGTTAAGCCAGGTTAATGGACTTTAACATAAGTACAGTGCAAGTCTCCAAGAATGGCCTAGAGCACATCTCTCTGTGCTGACTGAGTGATCTCTGGTTTCCCAGCGCAGTGTTCTCCAGACGACTGGCTGGGTGGGGGAACTTCGTTTACAGGAGAGGGCCGAGAAGGTCAAGTCCCAGGCCCCATCCATCTAGGATGCTTTGGGAAATAGTGTAGTTTTTGTGTGTATTTGTAGGTAGCAGTCTTCATAATGATTTCTCCTTTAAAGAATGACTTTTGAATGTATTTTATAAATAAACTGTTACAAAATCCTACTTAGGTCATTGCAATCTGGCTTGAGATTCTACAACCAAGCATTTGAATGTTTCTATGTTGTACCCCTAAATGCAGCCCCTTTAATGTACTACTTAAATGAATAGCTTTCATTTTTATACTCACTGTTGTCTATACTGATCTATTAATATTTGCTGTTGGTAGGAAAATAGGAAGCTATTCGGAGCCAATCCTTCTCTGGATACCTGGAAGATTTATGTAGAATTTATTGATGACATCGTGGTGGAAGGCTTTTTTCAAGCGATAATGCATGACTTAGACTTCTTCCTGAAGAACACAGAGAAACAATTGAAACCTGCACCATTTTTTCAAGCACAAATGATCTTAATGCCCCCAGAAATTCTGTTTAAGCCTTCTTTAGAAAGAGAGGCTGGAGATGGCTTCTATGATCTGGTGGAAGAAATGCTATGCAGTAGTTTCAGAATGTCTGCCCAGATGAAGCGAGTAGCATCACATCTGGAAACAGAAAACTACCAGGTATGCTCTCTGTAAATAGGTATTACATTTATTGTTAATTATATGTATATAATAGATTAAGAGCTCATACATGCATTTATTAATAGTGATACTGAATACTGAATGCAGAAAATAGAATACAGAGAGATCAAGGAAACAAATTCTTTAAAAAGTTTATATATTTTTAAAAGTTCAACATATTTACATATATTTTATCCAATTTTGCACATATGTTTAGAGTTACAAACAAATGCAAAGCTAATTCCAAAGCTTTTATTCTGAAAATTTTGAGTTCTAGTGTTCTCTATTCTGATGTTCACACTTATGCTGTATTTATACCAAATATGGTTAATTTTATTTGTAACTAACCTAAAAGCAAGATGCTGTGAGCTAATCCTGAGGCAGCCAGGAAAATCAGGAATTTTAGAACAGCCTTTTAAAATGGGATAAAGCCACATGAAAGAAAGCACCTCATTCTTGATATATAAATGCAAAAGAGAAAATATTAAGAAACAATATTTCAGATGAAAAGGCAGAAAAGGATATAGAGGGTTGCAACTTCCCTGAATTCAAAACAAATGTGCTTACTCAACTACCCAGACATTTGAATATGTAATGCCCATACAAATATATGTATATTAATGACAATTATTATTAATTATAAAATTAGCTTTTATATTAATGATTCAAAATTAATTGGGATAATGAGCATAAAGAAAAGTTGGGAAAGGCAACACAATTTTTTATCTTACTCACTATTCTCCTTTTGAAGACTGGCCTTGGAGAATGTTGGGTTGCACATAATCGAGAGAACATGGCTGAGTTTTGTAAATGCTTGGCTCTGCTGTTATTTAGAGTGATGTGGACAACATGCTGGGCCTGGCAGAAGGCAGGCAGGAGATCATGAGGAGAGTAGCCGACGTTATCAGCAAAGTCTTGGACTTCAGAAACACCCTGGACACGTATGCTTACCTCTGGGTAGAAGACCGAGCCGAGTCCATGAAGCACTTCCTTCTGTATGGCCCTACTGTGTCGGCCGAGGAGGTGGAGCCTCGCGTGAATGAAGAGGTCCCTGAGCAATCACCAACACTTGAGCAGTTCAAAGAACAGGCAAGGAAAACCTTAAGCAGTCAATCTAGTTTCTGGGTTTTGACTGAGTTGTTGCACAAGTGACTATTTTTTTTTCTAATTATAGATTGACATTTATGAGGCTCTGTATGTTCAGATGAGCAAGTTTGACGACTTCAGGGTGTTTGATAGTTGGTTCAAGGTGGACATGAAGCCTTTTAAAGTGAGCTTGCTGAACATCATCAGGAAATGGAGCTGGATGTTTCAGGAGCATCTTTTGAGATTCGTCATCGACAGGTAGCGCTTTGTGTTTTGGCGTTTGGAATTATAACTTCTCATACCTGACTGCTTCTTAAAACTGATGTATTAATTTTAAGAGCATTAAAATTTCCAGTTTTATAATACAGTTAACAAGCATTTACTTAGGTAAATACTGAAAATAAGAATCAGTCAAAAGCCTTATTCTTCTAAATTTTAATGAGTTTAATTTGTATCTGTGTATGTATATACCTGTCTTTATAGCCTGAATGAACTACAAGAATTTATAAAGGAGACAGATGATGGACTTCAGCGAGAATTAAGTGAAGGTGATCATGATGGTTTAGTTGACATTATGGGGCATCTTCTGGCTGTAAGAAGCCGACAGAGAGCTACTGATGAGCTCTTTGAACCACTGAAAGAAACCATCACACTCTTGGAAATGTATGACCAGAAGATGCCTGAGCAAGTCTATACCCAGCTAAAGGTGAGTGTAGAGGTAAAATAGTCGTGATCACCATAAACTGAGCACCTCCTGTACCCACGTTCATTCTTCACGTGTACTCTCTTATGACTCCTCGTAGCAACATACACTGTAGATATTAGTGTTTTCATTTTACAGCTTAGGAAACTGAAGCTGAAAGGCACTAATTTTCTCAGGGCCACTCAAGTAATGAAGCCAGGACATACAAACCTAGGGGTGTTTCATGCCCAAATCCTTGCTCTGCGTGGCTCTGCTTCACCATCTTCGTGTTAGAGGTATTCAGGTAATAGAGAGTCTCTCAAGGACTTTTTTGGGGTTCCTCTTACATCTTCACTTTCCCATGTGAAATGAACTCCAGCTCTCTTTTTCATCCGAAATTGCCTGTCAGTTGAGAACTGTCCTAGTCTTTGGAAACAAATCGTGGACATGTTAATGAAGAATAAATAAAGCCGAGTTTGGATGGAGAAATCACTGTTTCCTAAACAGGGTTTCTGTGTTACCCTGCTCTTTCTATATTCTGGGTTGACTTGGCTGCTGTGTGCCAAATGATGTACAAAGTCTTTGTGGTTATCACTGAATTCATGAATAAAAATCTCACCATTGAGATGCTATTCCCATGTTCATGTTGAAGTTCTATAGATAGTTTATATATTTACATCATCTACCAGCTTCCAGGACAGGTTTACGTTTGACTTTGCAACGTGATCAGTTTCTGCATTAAGTAAAAAACAAAACAAAAAAAACACTTCTTATTGAATTCTGTCTAGTTCAGTGATTAGAGCATGGAACTCAAACTAGGATTTCTTTTTTGCAAATCCATCTCATGTGTTTGTCTCAGAGCATGCTTCCTCTTCAGTAAAATATCCCTCAAGATCCCTCACTTTTAACATTTGTCTATACTGTCTCTGATTCCCCTCCCCCCTTTTTTAAAATTGAGGTGAAATTCACAGTTCATATAACATAAAAGTAATCACTTCAAAATGTGTGGCATTAGTGCATTCACAAGGTTGTGTAACCACTGCCTCTATCTATTATAGTTTCAGAACATTTTCATTGCCTTCAAAGAAACTCCATGTCCATTAGTGGTCACTCCCTACTGCTCCCCTACTACCTGCCATCCGTCCGGGGCTACTGCCAATCTTTTCCTGTCCTTATGGATTTACTTATTGCAGAAACTTCATATAAGTGGTTTTATACAATATGTGACCTTTTGTGTCTGGCTTTTCTCACTTGGCAGGATGTTTTCGAGATTCATGAACATTGTAGCATATATCACTACTTCATTCCTGTTTATGGCTGAATGATGTTCAGGTGTGGGTGTGGGTGTGTGCGTCTGTGTGTGTGTGTGTCTGTGTGTATGTGTGTGTATGTTCCAGTTTGTCTAGCCTTTCACCCATCAAGGATTATTAGGGGTCTTTTCATCTTTGGCTGTCTTGAATAATGTTGCTGTGGCCATTAGTGCAAAAGTATTTGAGTACCTGTTTTCATTGCTTTTTTGAAAAAAATTTAAGAGTAGAATTACTGGGTCATGTGGTTTCTAAGTTCAACTTTTTGAGGAACTGCCAAAATGTTTTTCACTTCTGCTGCTCCATTTTATAGTCCACATTTTGTTTTGTGAAGACTCACTGCAACAGTGTATTTACAAGTGCTCTGTTGGCTACAAAAAATTACAGTATATGAATTATTAAATTTTGTTTAAAATCTGTGTCTAAAAATCTAGTTTGATTTGGAGTGAAAGACAATGTGGATAGATAGTATATAACAAGAGTGAGAGATTAAATAATTACCGTAGAACACACTATGCATGTTTGGTTTTTAGGAAGATTGGGATATTCTTTGAGTCAGATCTTGAACCTGAAAACATGTTGTATAGAGAAACCAGCCATAATAGAAGGAACTGATAGGGGGATTTGGGTCATGGCCTCCAGAATTTGTATTATAAAAGTTTGGCTCACACTTTGCTAAAGCTGGGTCCCAGTCATTTCTGTTGTCATTTTTAAGTCTGTGACAAATTTTCCTGACACATGTGACACCTTATATACATTGTTCAACAATAAGTTAATGAGGAAAGTATAAGTGGTGATGGAGACATGTTTGATCAAGTCACTTAGTTCTGACTGTTAGGTTCATATATTTAATTTTAGTGCTGTGGTCTGGTGAAAGATTTAAAATTCTTTTATGCATTTTTTAGTCTACATGCTTTCTAATGGACTCTTATGTTTCCAAGATGAATAAAAGCAAATGTGGTATTCTGCTTTTTTTCTGTAAAAATAAGTTTAACTCACTACTTACAGTTTTGGCAATATTGAAAATACTAAGCTTTTCAAATGAACCATACTTTTAGCTCTGTGTGTGTCTCGATGCTGGTAATTCATGCTGATCAGGGGAAAATATAAGATTTACAGGCAGTTCCAAGTTGCTTGTGGGGGCTAACAGTGTACCAGATTTGTTTTAATTGAAGCCATTTGTGAGAGTTACTTTTTCTCCTTCATAATCGTTAGCAGTCACAACATTCCCCCATCTTGCCTGTGCTCAGTTTGATGCTTAAAACCCCTGGGCATGTCTGTGTCCTCATACTCTGTCTATAATATGCTCTGAAGCTAGATTACACCTGTAATCTATAGATTTTTTTAAAGTCCCTTCCCTGTTAAGAAACCTTCATTGACTGCCCCTGGCCTCAGAATCCTGTCCAGTTTCCATAGAGTCCACACTCTCACTCCATTCTGCGTTGGAAACCTTACAAGATATTGACGGATCTCACCCTCATCTCTCCCTGTTGAAATCCACTCATTGCTGTGAGCCTCTGATTCATTGTCTCTTCCTTGAGTGAACCAGTATCAGCTAGACTTTGGAGGTCATATAGTCTATTGGTAAAGTAAATGACGGTTTACTTTTTATCAAGCGGAAGCTTCTTTGGTATCCCCAAATACAAAGCAGATAGCAGCAGGTCTAGTGTAGCTGAAGAAGGTTAAGGACCCTGAGCTAACTGAGACTTGTTCATGTCTTCTCTCCCATGGCCCTGACGGGACTCCGTGAAACTTTTATGTTCTGGCGGGTCAGTTGGAATTGCAGAGTGAGACTATTTACAGATGAGGATGCAGAGTTTTGTTGAGAAGGATGGAAAAACAAAATGAAAAGCAGGTAGCTTTAGAGCCCAAGTCTCTTAGCTCCTGGCCTGGTTGGGTGTTTCTGTCATGACACCTTGTTGCATTTTCATTTCATAACACGTCCTGATGGAAGTTAACAGGTTCTGTCATGAAAAAAGTTATTTTGTGTGCCTCTCATTCACACTGACAGATGATATATCAATATCCGTCTAAAGCATATGTTTTATCTTTGTAGCCCTCCTCCACCACTCAGATACAATTTATACTTAGCACAGTGCACTTTTCATAATTGACAGTTACTGAATCATTTATAAAATATTTATCGAAGGTTACAAAATAGTCTTTAAAACCTTTGATTTTTGTACTTCAGATATACAAGTAGAGTCCCATCACCATGTGTGGTTTTGTGTAACAAAACAATTTCAGTGTCCTGGGAGATGACCCAGACAAACAATGCTTTCTTAGTCTGGACAGAAAGAATGCTTTTCAACAGCAGTTACACAGAAGGGCTCTTCAGAGAAAGTAAGTTGCTGTTGCCGTTTGCATTGTAGTCAGGATAGCAGAGTTGAGTTGTTACCTGAACAATTTATGACTGCTTTGTCCTCCATCAAGTAGGAATTAATCTTCCCTTCCCTTTACCTCATCTTACTTTGAAAATCCTTTCATTTACAATTAACCCAAACGTTCAAACTCTCCATCCAGAGCGAGTACAAACACAGCTTTGGCAGTCAGAGGAAAACGAAGGACAAGACTGATTCATATTTTCATCTCTGCTCCACCAGATTCAAAACATCTTTTTTTCACTGGCTAAACATGGCTCCATTTCTGGGTGTTAGATCAACCGAGTCATTTCCAGAGCACTTAATTTTGTTCCCTCAGTAGCAGAATAATTTGGTAATTTGTGTTTTATTTTGAAAACATTTTGATTTATGCTGAGGTCAGTTTCAGAGGACAGCCTGGTTTGTGTTTGGAAGATGTGACTCCAGAGGTACCAGTGTGTCAGCCTGGGATTCAGCCTGGTTCTGAGCCTTTTAGTCACTTTAATCTTTGGGGTATAAACTCCATCTCTTATACAAGAATGAAAGGATGCCATGGGTTAGTGGAGAAAGATTAGGATAATTCAATCCTGTGGAGCTGGTTTGTTTTAGGTGCTGCAGTGATTTCCCATTTGCACCTTTGTTTTTGCAGGAATTACCTGAAAGATGGGAAACTACCAAAAAGATGGCAGCTACTGTCAGACATGAAGTCTCACCTCTCCAAAATGCAGAAGTCTCTCTTATAAGGAAAGCATGTGTCTTGTTTGATGTAAGCCAGCTAACAAAGTTGTTTTGTTGTCGTTTGTCTAAGAAAGGTTTTATAAGACTGGGTGAAGCTGTTTGTTTGAGATTCACTTTGTCTTTTTCTGCCTTCATCAGGAGAAGCAGGCAGAGTTCAGAGAGAGATTCAGATTCTATGCACCTCTTCGTTTTAATGCAGAAAATCCATATACAGTACTTGATAAGGTAATGTGATTGCAGTGATCTTGTGTGTTATAATAACTATTTAAAAAAATAAATTGGACACTGAGATACTGCTCTATTTTCTTAGTTTTGCAATTGGTTATGGGTTGAGAATTAGCTCTATAAAACCCAGTTATATATTGTGATGTAAATCATGTCTCCCCAGAATGCTGTTATCATCAAAGTACTTATACTAATGAAACAAACAACTACTATTATTTTTTAAACACTTTATATGTCAAGAACTTTGTTAGGCATGTTACATATGTTATTTATTTCAGTTCTTGCAATATCCCTATGATATAGCTTCTATTCTTTTTTTTTTTTTCAGATAAAGCTATAATCATGTATAACTGAGTAACTTGTTAGAGATAACACAGTTAATGACAGAATCAGTGTTAAAATTAGCTGTTTATTTTTTTAAAAGATGAGAAATATTGACCATTGTGCTATTTCCTATGTGATACTTAGTTCATAATTCTTAATCGTAGTAAGGAAAGTCCATAACTTACTCTTCCCCCTGCCTCTGATTTATGTCTATTGCCTCATTCTATACTTTGTTCTTTAGGCTTGATTACATGTCCTCAGTCTCACTCCCAACTGCACACTATATATGTCTCTGTGCTCACTCCCCAAATATATGTTATGTGGTTTTCTGGAGGTGGCTAGTGTTTTAGGGCCTTTCAAGTGAATACCTGTAACTTATTCTTAATTCTGGGTACAGATATTATTGAGTCATTCAATCCTGGTTCATAATGAGCTACTTTATCATAGTTGACTATAAGAATGTATGTAACAGGCAGGTAATCCAAAATGGTGCATAATTCATGAGGCTTGAAAAAATTTTTTTTAATTTTATTAGAAAAATTCTATCTTTGTTTCTCTAAGAATTCTTAACCTAGCAGCCTAACTGATGAAGCTTAGATTCAGGACCGGGAGTTTTCCTGGGCTCGTGTAGGCTGCCGTCCTGACTTGACTTCATGCTGGAGATAGTCTGTACTGCTTTTGTTGTTCAGCTGCTCAGACATGCCTGATTTTCTGTGACCCCATGGACTGCAGCAAGCCAGGCTTCCCTGTCCTTCACTGTCTCCTGGAGTTTGCTTAGACTTATATCCACTGAGTCAGTGATGCCATCCATTTAGTCCCCTGTTGCCCCCTCCTCCTCCTGCTTTCTATATTTACCAGCATCAGAGTCTTTTCCAGTGAGTCAGTTCTTTGCATCAGATGGCCAAAAAATACTCCTTAGATTCTTATAAAGCTTGAAGCTGACATGGTTTTTTACTTATCTTTCCAAATTTTGGTTTGAATTTAGTTTTAACTGCTTTCAACCATTCATTAAACACCATTCTATAGCATGAGGTCTTTTCTTTCACTTGGCTGAGGGAAAGTGGTTAATTTATTCACTGAAAAGGGAGTAGGTTAGAATATTCTAATACTGTTTTTTTTTTTCTTTTAAGATTATATCTACATTGCAGGTGGTCTCAACAGATTGGATGGGGAGACGTTTTTCCTTGAGTAACTAATGCGCTGTGTGTAAACATTTCCTGCAGTTATCATTTATTGAGTCTTACCATTTTCATGCTATACTATAACACCATATAGTTACATATTTAAAAGTCAGATATTTAACTTTGCACCTACGGAATATGTTGAGGATTTACACAAAGTTTTGAATATAGTAGGACTCGGTTACTTTTATCTTGAAGTCATTTTCTCATGTGTTTGTTCAGCAAGCGTGTCTAATGTTTATGTAACTAGCTTCAACCCAAGTCAGGTATATGCTTGTTCTGGACTGACATGGTAGGTCCTCAAGACATTTCACTCCGAAAGATGGAAACCATTGACCCACCAGGAACAAGGGGAGTGGTGTGGTACATCTCTCCTTTTATAACCAATTACTGGGAAATTATGTGCTATTCTCTCTTCATAGCCAAAGATACAATGAACAATTGAATTAAAATAATTAGATTTATATTTGTAGGAATAACTAATAGGGAAATGATTAAAAATAAATAAAAGGGCTGTTGACTCTGGGGAGTGTGGTTTACTAGCCATTTTGAAAATCCCTCTTTTGTAAAACAGATGCTGAAACATGTCCACAAATACATAATTCTAAATCTATTGCTGAGTTCCCAAGAAAATAAGAGAAATCTTTAGAGGGAAGGAAAATAGAGTAGCTTAAACCAGGATGGAAAGCAGAGGGGAACATAAAACTCTGCTGCTGGAGGGGCAAATCAAAGTACCAGAAGTCTAGAGCTTTGTAATTAGCCCTTTCAAGGCAAAGGAGGAGATCCTTTTAAGAGGGCTTCCCTGGTGGCTCAGCTGGTAGAGAGTCCACCTGCAATGTGGGAGACCTGGGTTTGATTCCTGGGTTGGGAAAATCCCCAAGAAGAAGGGAAAGGCTACCCACTCCAATATATTCTGGCCTGGAAAACTCACTCCATGGACTGTATAGTCCATGGGGTTGCAAAGAGTCCGAAACAACTGAGCGACTTTCACCCTTAATGAGAGGGTGGGCTGGGAAAATCTGTAGTCTGCAAGGAGCCTTTGAGATGATAGTCTTTGCTCAGAATAGGGTAAAAAAAAAAAAAAAAAAAACAGAGAAAAGGATCCTCTGGGAATTGGTAAACATAGGCCTGTTCTCCCAAGAGTTGTGGTTCAATTTTGTACTACTCTTATAGCTAAGGAATTTCCAGGTCAGGAAACTGAAATGGTTACAAATAGTTTTTAGCACACAACAGAAGCAAATCCAGATCTCCTCTGGATAGAAGAGAATAAAGTGATCTTATTCTAATCTCTTCAGGGGCCCAATAGATTAAATTTAGTGAAATTTGAGTAAAATAAACACACCATCATGCATAAGGGCCTACAGAAAGAGCAAATGACAGATATAGACACATATAAAGTGTCAGATATTAGAAAACGTTTTTTGGGACTACTCTGGTGGTCCACTGCAGGGGGCCCCTGTCAGGGAACGAAGATCCCACATGTGGTGCAGCCACATGCACACAAAAAACAATCCAACATTTATTATGGAAATAAAAGGTAATATTGAAAAAAATAAGCAAGTTCTCAGTTTTGAGACTATCAAAAATGATCAGCTGAGTTTGAAAAAGGACCAGGGACTTATGGAAATGAAAAATAAAATTATTTTAAAAGACACAACTCAGTAGTTGCTAAAGAACTAGTTAAATTGAAAAGAGGATTAGTGAAATGCAAATAACATTGGAAGAAATCACTTAGAAGACAGCACATAGGTGAAAGGAGATAAAAAATACAGAAGAGATGAAGAGATACAGAGTGAGAAGTTAGAATGATGTCTAGATTTTTTTCCAATTCTCCAGTGTAAAATTATATTTCAGTAACGAGTATTTAAGGTAAATGAAAGCAGAATGCATCAACCATCAACAAATCATTGCTGAAATGACTTCCAATATGTGTATTTCAAGAAAAGAGAGGACAAACAAAGCCAAAATTGATTCTCAGAAAAGACTAATTATATTGACAAATCCCACGTGGAATTAACAAAGGGAAAAAAGAAAAATCCACAATCCTAGGAATAAATAGGAAACGGCACTACAGAAAGAGCAGAAATTCAAAAGATCGTCAAATATAATCAATGAAATTTAAGCAAAGTGGATACATTTTTGGAAAAACATAACTTACTAAAACTATCTCAAGAAATAACATACCTGAATAGTCCTATAACTATGAAAAATTAACCAATAGGAAAATAAAAATATAAACCATTAGCTTAAAACAGAGAGAATAACAGGCTCTGATGGGATCATAGGTTAATTCAAGGAGCTTTCTGGCAATAAACCTCATTCATATGCTTCCAGAGCCCAGAAGAAGAATGAACACTCAAAAATTGCTCTATGAAGTATGTCTTATTTTTGTGAAAGGACAGTATGAGAAAGGAAAAATTATAAGCTGTTCTTTTTTCTGTACACATAGATACAAACTAAACCAAACCTAATCAAATAATCCATATAAATTGACTGGGTTCATTCCAGGAAAATATTTAACATTAGAAAATTAATATAATTCATCATATTAATAGATTAAGAGAAAAGTCATATAACCATCTTAAGAAATGCCAAAAGATCTTTAGGTACCATTCAACATTCACTTATGATAGAAACTCTATCCTTTCAACCCATTAAAGGATAGCAAAACTCTAGACATTTTTACCAGAGCACATAAAAATCCTAGTAGCATTAGTGTTAATGGTGAAATACAGAAATGACTATCAGCAGTAGAATAAATTAATTGTAGTGTATTCACACTGGATAGTGCTATAAAGTGGTAGAAATGAACTTAATACATACTTTCCATGAATATATAGAAGTACCTCAAAAATAAAATATATCAAAATTTTTAATATATAGTGTTCATATAAATTTCAAGCCATAAATTCTAAGAATTTAGCATTTGCAGTAAAAACACATGTAGTGAAAATATTATAAAATCAGTGATTTAAATAAAAATTTAGTGATTTTGTTTATAGTGGGAAAGAGAAGGGTAAAATTAAGGTCATTAAAAGTTATTAGTAATAAGTATTTCCTAAGCTGGATGGTGTGTATGCTCATAGCCAGACCCCTTTTTATGTGTATGGAATTTTTCTAACATTTGTAATACTAGGAGAATTGCAGTTAATGTTTACAAAGGTATAACATGTAAAAATGAAACAACTTACATCATGAAAGAATGTTAGAGTGCTGATATTCTAATTTGCATTGCAAGAAATTAAGAGAGTTGAAAGTTGATAAATGATTAACTGTGGGTATTTAAAATTGAGAAACTCAAAAGACCTAAAGTAATAGAACTGTTGGATACTGAGAGAAGGTTGAGAGAAAATATAAAGTAGAAAAGCAAAACAAATCCTTTGTTTGCAAACCCAGGAAATCTGTAATGTCCAAACTCGATAAATCAATAAGCAGAACTTGTGCAGAGAACTAACTAGAGAAACAGCCTCCAGAAGAATGGGAGAGAGGGCCTTGGGTTTCCAGCTTTTCCTGCATGCACGCTCTTTTGTACTCTTTGCACTTGACCATATTAAGACACTGGTATGTTAATAAAAACTAAAATTAAGAATTGGCTTATCAAAAAAGAATTGGCTTATTAAGAAAGGAAAGAGTCAGCTAATATTTGGTGTAAAACATAAACTGTTGTACACTGATGAGAAGGTAGGGGAGCCAAATATAATCACATGGTGAAATTTTTTCATGTGTGTGCTCTGTCTCATCATGTCCAACTCTTTGTGACCCCATGGACTGCAGCCCACCAGGCTACTCTGTCCATGGAATTCTCCAGGCAAGAATACTGGACTGGGTTGTCATGCCCTCCTCCAGGGGATCTTTTCAAGCCAAGGATGGAACCTGTGTCTCTTATATCTCCTGCACTGGCAGGCAGGTTCCTTACCACTCACGCCACCTGGGAATATTTTGTGTATTGATAATCTCTAGGACATTTTTTAAATTTGAAGGTGGTTTTTTATTTTTAAATGATTTATTTTTCAGTGGAAGCTTCTTGCACCTCCTCTTTCGCTCCCTAGAAAAGTCCCCAGCTGTGTGAGGAAAATCAAGAGGAAAACTTGTATTCATAGCAATTTGATACCAGAGCAGATTTTGCTGAAATAGTGTATGGGGAAGGTATTGATATCATTATTGTATTCACTGATAGTCTACTCTAGCTTTTTGAATAGCTGTGAGTTTGCTCATCTAAAGCCTTCTTCATTTTACCAATAATTATACTTCAGATTTCTTTTTCTTTTAAAAATCAAAGTTGTTAATGGAACCAGAACACTGTGGCTTCTCTTCTCCGGCAGCTTGTTGGATATTAAGTGTGTTTGTGTTTGCTTTATCCTCAGGCAAATCAAGAGCTTGAGGCATTAGAAGAAGAGATGCTGCAAATGCAGGAATCTACTCATCTTTTTGAAGTGGCTCTTCCAGAGTACAAACAAATGAAGCAGTGTCGCAAAGAGATGAAGTTGCTCAAGGGGCTCTGGGATGTCATTATTTATGTTAGAGTAAGACACTGCTTGGTGAAAGCATGCATTTTTTTTTCTTTTAGTATTTCTTTTGTATAAATATGTAATTTTTAATGTCTGCATAATTTTCTAATATCTTAAAACATGTGATTTTTAAACTTTTGTCCCAGAATTAGAGTTCCTATAACTTGTTAAAAATTCTTCTCTGAATTATTAGTGGTTTTTGTTTTCAGTTCTCAATGAAACTTCAGTTCTCAATGAGTCTCAAGTCCTTCTAGAGAGTTCTATAGAATATAAATAAAAATTAATATATATTGCACACATATGGTCATCTCTGCATACAAACTCACAAATACACCCAAGCTTGTACTTATGTATGTGTGTGCATATATAAACAGGCCTGGCTAAAAATAATTTGTATATTGCTAGTTAAGTAACAAACTTAAGTATAAAAATAAGTTCTAAGGAACTAGGCATATTGCAATATGTGTTATACATGATTTTCTTTGAAGTTAGCTGAAAGCCATATAGAAATACATTTACAAGAAACTCACGAGAGTTTTGGTTATAATGGATGAAGGTTTCTTTCCAAAAGCTTATCTTATATGTAGAATTATAAAAATATGATATTTAATGGTAACATTATTTATCAATTCATTCAAACTATTCAGGATTAAATGATAATGATGGTATGTGTATGGAATTTGCCATTGCTTCTAGAAATTAATGTATCACAATGTTTTAGCCTTAAGTTTGACATGTTCTGATAACATTTTTGTTTTGGTGTTAGGGAAGCTTTGACAGGTGCAGTTAATACTTAAGTAATTGACTTTTCCCCTGGATGATGGAGTTGCTGTGTATCATCAGTTTATATATTTTGCTGTGGAGACTTGCTTTCACCAAATGTTGTTGACACTTTTATCTGCTTGTGCGTTTTCAGAGAAGCATTGATAATTGGACTAAAACCCAGTGGAGACAGATTAATGTGGAGCAGATGGAAGTGGAACTCAGAAGGTTTGCCAAGGCAAGTTCCATAACTGTCTGTGATGACGATTTATCTTCCTCTGCACCACCTCCTTCCATCTTCCCTAACCTAGAATCTGCTGTGTTGGGCCGCATGTCCTTATTTACTTCAAACAGGATGATTTGAGACAGGAATTTTTTTCCCACTCTAGCCAGTTGCACTTGTAATCAAGCCTGCCTTTCTGTGAATGAGTGTATAAAAGCATATTAGGACTAATGAATTGATGAGCAGCGGCTATACTCAGACACACTCTGTGGCTGTCTAGAGTTAAAAAGAGGTGAAGAGCAAGGCTGAGGGGTTAGGCGTATGAAACTGTTGAATTCTTTCCTTAGCAACCATAAGTGTATTATATCTTCAAAGGTACCTTTTGATTGTGGGCTTTGGGGCAGCTCGCTGGGGTAACCTGTGGAAATATATGAAATATTATGACCTTTACTCTTAACTGCCTACTCTGATATCACAGCGGGGCTCGATACAACAGAACTCAGCTTCTTTGAATATTGTGTTTTGGTATCTAATCCCCACTGTCCTATGCCCTCTAAAAGAAAGTAAAGCCTCTTTGAATGAAGCCAAATGCATAGCAGTGAGAGGCTGGGCCTTTTGCTCTCTTCTTGCCCTAGAATGTCCTTCCCCAAACTCAGTCCTGTGTTGCACTCCAACTAGCTCTTCCCGTCTTTCTCTCCCATTTTCTCCTGGTCCAGGAACCCTAACTGAAATGTCCCGTCATTCTTTCGGTTCACTTTCCTGCCCGTGTCCTTTATCATTGCACGGTCTCACTGCAGAGTTAACAGTTTAAACCCCATCTCAGCTGAAACTCTCTTGCTTTTTTTCCCCTCTAAGTAGCACTGTCCTTTTGTACTGAAATTGTTACTTTATTTTGGGTTTTCTCATTCAAAATTGTTGATATTGTTCCATTAGCCAAGAAGACAGTGAAGTCTAGGGCCCTAATTGAATGTCTTACAGTTGTTTAAACAAATCAGGTCTTTGGAGGAAGGTCTTAGCAATCCAGTAACAATCTCAGTTTCCTGCGTGTTTATGTTTCTAGAGGAAACTCTCTTCACTCACATGCCCTGTAGACTCTATTATTTCACTACATTTAATGACCCTTGGGTTTCCTCATGGGACATCCAGTTGGAGCCTGTGAATAAGAAGCCAGTGTATCTAGGTGTCTTGTACGTAGTGGACTAGTACGTGAGTGAGTGGATGTTTTTCTTTTTTCTCTGGTTTTAGTCTTTAATCTATGAGCTTAAACATATTTACTGTCTTCCTAATCCAGGAAAAAGTACACATAATTTTTTATAGGAGGCAGATTATAAGGTATATTACTATATGCAAGAGCTGGGTTGTTTTTTCACTTTTCTTTAGGAAATCTGGTCTCTGGATAAGGAGGTTCGTGTGTGGGATGCCTACTCAGGCCTGGAAGGCACAGTGAAGGACACGATGACCTCTCTGAGAGCCATTGCCGAGTTGCAGAGCCCTGCCCTCAGGGACAGGCATTGGCACCAGCTGATGACGGCCACTGGGGTCAGTGTCCTGGGTCTCATTAACTGAATAGTTTTGTGACATGTTATTCCTTGGTTCATATCATTCCTCTGGGATGAAGTGGGATTTGGGCAAAGGTCTCTGATCAGATGCAAGAGGTCAGTCTCCTTGAGACGTGACAAAGGACTGGACATGCAGAGTTCCTGGTTTCAGCCTCTGCTGCCATAGACGAAATGCGTCATTCCCCTGCACCTGCCCAGCTCATGTGTTGAAGCCTGAATCCCCAGTGTGATGGTATTTGGAGATGGAATACTTGGGAGATGATTAGGTCATGAGGGTAGAACTCTAGTGAATGAGGTCAGTACTTTTGTAAGGGGACAAAGGCCCTAGAACTTTCTACTCTCTACCATGTGAAAATAAGACAGATGTCTGTTAACTAAGAAGGAGGCCTTCACCAAGAACCCAATGAAGCTGGCACCCTGATCTTGGGCCTGTAGCCTCTAGAACTGTGAGAAATAAACATTTGTTGTTTAATCTCCCTAGTCTATGGTGTCGTTAAAAGCAGACAGAAGTAACTTAGACACCCGCCTTCCCCCATTACCACTTTTATCTCTTACTGGTTCTATGACCTCACACAATACACTTAACCTTTTTGTATTGAGTTTTACTTTTTATTAATAAAATGAGACGGATGCTATCTACTCTTATACATCATGTATATCTTGTAAGAATCAAGTAAGATACTGTGAAGGCATTTTATAGAGCATGACATGGCTGCAAAAAATCTTATATTTAGTGGAGAGAATGAAGGAGCACAGAAGTGAATTTAGGAGGAGAGAGAATTTGGAAATACTGATCCCTTCCTATAATTCATTTAGCAATAGTGTCGTGTTTTGTTTTGATGGTATTTTGATGGTCTTGATTTTATTGCAAAATATAGAATTATTTCTTATGTGTCCATGCCGCTTGAGATTATATTTTCTTTCCCTTCTAAATCTTTTTAAAAGCAAATATACCAAGCTTACATTTTATTTTCTGGGGAAGGTGACCTTCATGAATTTAAAATGTATTACAGGCAGCCTGATGTGCTTGTTTTCTGCTAGGCACACATTGTGAAAAAAAGGCTCTCATGATTTGAAGACAGAGTTTGCAGAGTGGGGAAATTGAGGAGAGGCTCAGCCTGGTGAAGTAGGGACAGCCTAGGCTTTACAGGTCCAACCCTAGCACCTCTCTGGGATCCTGGGCAAGTTACTTGCTCTCTGTACCTCAGTTGCCCCTTCCCTGAAATACAAGTAATGCTATAGCACTCCTGTGCAGACTTGGTGAACACACAGGAGATGAGATTACATATAGACCTAGCCTGTAGCAAATCCTCAGTAAATGGTCCCTGAAGCTGTTCTTATAATAATACTTTCCAGAGAGTCTTTTAGACCTTGCATTTTTAGACTTCATAGTTGATTACTGTGTTCTTTCAGAAAATCTTTATTGAATCTCCCAACATGGTATGTAGACTGTATGTCCCTACTCCCCACCCCCTCCTCACATTTCCTCTAGTGAGCTTTCTCCTCACCACAGGCTCTTACCTGTACTATGCCTTTCTGCAAGCTAGAAAAAGATGTCCTCTTGGCAGACAATTTAGAAAAAGGCGTCTTCCTCCAGGCTGCTCTGGGGCATCAGAGCAGCGACTAGATCCAACTTCCAGTTGTCACCTATTCACTTCCAGTTGTCCATATTCACTGTACAAACCATGCAACTCATCAGGGGACCTTGTGACACATCCCTGCTCGTTCCTTTTGTAAGACAGACCAGACTCCCATCAGCTCTGGAATGAGGTCAAACATGATGCAGAAGTAACTAACTCATCTGGTTTGCTCAGGACATTTTAGGTTTTAGCCAAGGAAGCACCTGGTCCTGGACACACAGGGCTATTTAGTCATCTCGTGCAGAGAGGCAGATGGTGATCAGCAGTGTTACAGACTGGGGAGAGCCAGAGAAGACCTTAGCTTCCCGGACAGAGGGACTGGATGTTCATAGGAGGAGCAGGAATGGAAACCATGTAGTGGGGTCAGCTCTTCATTTGTGAAGGATATGGGTGACTTTGGGCACTTAGGAAGAGCTGAGAGCTTCTTAGCAAATACTGGGGTGGGAAACTCACGAGATGATGAGGAAATGGGAAAGACTTTTTTCACATGGTAAATATGAATAATGACAGTATGAGTAAGAATACTTATTTTTGCCAAGGAACTAAGATTAGATCAATGATAAAACTAGGTTAAATCATGAAAGCAATTGGGAATTATGTTCAGTGAATAGAATACTTAAGACAAATGAGCTACTACCGGATTCCTGGGATTTCAACTAAATTATAATAAATGAATAATGTGATTCTCTTTAAATTTGGGTTTTGTGGGGAAAGGAGATAAGAAATGAGCTGACAAGGGAAGGTTATGAAACAAAAGGAAGTAGTATAGTGTGAACTTGGCCTAAACCTCAGCCCTCGCTTCCGGTGGGTGATGCCTCTGTAACTGTGAGCCAGAAGGCAGTGTCTTTGGTTGTTCACACATTTCAGAACTTGACATGTACTCAGCCACTGACTTGAGTATATTTAGCTCTGATTCAGTCCTCTGGCCATTAGGTAAAAGGAACCATTAATATATATGCAATCAGTCCTACTTTTTTTTTCCTTCCTAATCAGGTCAAATTTTCCATAAACGAAGCCACAACTTTGGCAGATCTGTTAGCCTTGCGGCTATACCAAGTGGAAGAGGCTGTCCGAAGCATCGTGGACAAGGCAGTGAGAGAGCTGGGGACTGAGAAGGTTGTGTCCTCGGGCTGTTTCTTTTTACCCTGGGCTGATTCTGTGACTGGCACATGAGCACACTGGGGAGAAGGCCTTAGGCCCTGTGTGGGGACATGTCTCCCAGCAGGAAAAAGATTCCTCCTCAGCCATAGTAAATGTGTAAAACAAGAGTTGACCCAGTTGATGGTGACAATTACAGTGGAAATTGCTTATGTGTCATTTACTTGGTAGAAGCAAAGCTCTCCATGCTTTATACTAATTCTCTGAGGATTATGCCTGTTCTACATGTAGAAACTGAGATATCAAGAAGTGGTTAGCTTACCCAATTTCAACAAGGGAACTGGGATTCACATTCTAGCACTTAGAGCACTGCCTATCCTGTGCTGGCTAATTTGTACATAATACCTATCAGAATTGGAAGATAACTTTTGAAGCCCCTTTCTGCTCTGGCATTCCACTTCAGTAAAGGATATAAAATTCAGATCCAATAAAAAGGTGATATTGGTGTGATGCTTGTTCTTTTGTGTGATGAAATTCATTCTTCAAACCTCAACACCATGAATTACTTGAAGGAAAGAAAATTGAGGCCAATGATATCCCTCTGTTGGTTTTTAAAAAATTGTAAAATTTTAAAAATTTCATATGATAGTCTAGGTATTGGTTCTAAATCAAACTTTCGTGCACATAACTAAATGCTGTTGATGTCTAGGTTATTACTGAAATCAGCCAGACCTGGGCAACCATGGAGTTCTCTTATGAAGTTCACTATCGAACAGGCATTCCATTACTGAAGTTTGATGAACTATTGTTTGAAACTCTAGAGCACAACCAAGTAAGATGGATGTTTTTCTTATAGACCTTTCTTTTAAATTATGATTTTAGGCTTTTCCAAAGTTCTAGTACTCTGTCTTCATTCATTAGACATCTGCTTGTACCAGACTCTAGGCATAGTACCATTTGGGTTCAAAAGGTATGAACACTTGTTCTCAAGGAAGTTGTCCTTGAGTCAGGAGACAGATAAGGGTTCCAAAAAGTTTTGCAAGGTGGTGGTACTTGTGCTAAACCTTGAAGGATGGTCTGGTATTCAAGAATGATGATCAGAGAAGACTGATATATGCAAAGAAGACAGTGTCCCCTTTTAATGGCATCTTGGAATGCCAAAAAGTATCTGACATTCAGAGGTAATTTAAAGAATTTGTTTTCCTTAGAATAAAGATTTTCTTGATAGGAGTAATGAAAAATAAGGCTGGAGAGACAGACCAGAATGCAGCCTATGTGGTCTTGAATTATAAGAGTATGAGTTGGTGTCTCTTTGGACATGAGAGATAAGAAAGGTGAAATAATAACAGTGGTGTTACTATCATTAGACATAAGGCACTCAGGAAAGAACCTGGTCTAAGAGATGATGCTGTTATTTCTGATGTAGCTGAAGTGAGGGACATTGATGTAAAGGTTGAAAGTCAGACCCAGAGCCCAGTGCAGAGGTTCAGTCTAGAACTGAAGGTTGGGAGGTCATTGCTGGTATCTTGAGAACTGATGAGCTAGATAATGAGAGGAAGAGAGGATACACTAGCCAAGAACAGTAGGGAAGGGCTCCATTTGGTGAGTGAAAGAAGGAGGCATAAAGGAGGCAGAGAGTGACAATGATCGGAGACATAGTGGGAAAGGACACTGCAATATCAGAACAATCATGGGATAATTTTTCCACCAAAAAAAGTCAATATTATGGAAACAAATGTCAATTGACGGATGAATGGATAAAAAAGTGTGTGTGTGTATATATATAAAATGGACTGTTCAGCTGTTAAAGAGAAATCCTGCTGTTTGTGACCACTTGAATGGATGTTGAGGGCATTATGTGAAGTGAGATAACTCAGAAACAACAAATACTGTATGTTCTGTCTTATATGTGGAATCTAAAAAAGCCAAACTCATAGAAGCAAACAGTAGAAAGGGATTACCAGGTGCTGGGGCTTTGGGGAAGAGGGAGATGTTGGTTGAAGGGTACAGACCCCTTTTAAGTTCTGGACATCTATTATACACTATGGTTGACTATATTATATTGAAAGTTATTGAGAGTAGATTTTAACATTAATGTGTTAATGTTAACACACATGCATGCTCAGGCACAAAAGGTAATTATGTGGGGGGATGCGAGCGTGCTTAGTCATGTCCGACTCTGTGACCCCATGGACTGTAGCCTGCCAGGCTCCTCTGTCCATGGGATTTCTCAGGCAAGAATACCGGAGTGGGTTGCCATCCCCTTCTCCAGAGGATCTTCCTGACCCAGGGCTCAAACTAGGGTCTCCTGCAACTCCTACCTTGACAGGTGGATTCTTTTACTACTGAGCCATGGATAGAGGTATTAACATTATTGTGGTAACCATTTCATAATATATACACACATGTATCAAATCATCACATTGTATGCTTTAAACTTACAGAGCATCTGAGTAATATCTCAACAAAGCCAGGGGTGGAGGGTACAGAAAGAATCAAATGTATTAAATACTTGTAGAGGTGAAGGAGAATGAGAAGAGGTTGTTCGACTCAGTGACTTCCTGAGATTTCAGGGTCAAAGAATAAGGGGAAGTGTTCGAGGATCTGCATGGTGTTAAAGCAAAGCTTAGTAGTACTCTTGCCTGGAAAATCCCATGGGCCTGGTGGGCTGCAGTCCATGGGGTTGCAAAGAGTCGGAAACAACTGAGCGACTTCACTTTCACTTTCCACTTTCATGCATTGGAGAAGGAAACGGCAACCTACTCCAGTGTTCTTGCCTGGAGGATCCCAGGGACGGGGGAGCCTGGTGGGCTGCCGTCTTGGGTCACACAGAGTCAGACACGACTGAAGCAACTTAGCAGCAGCAGCAGTTTTAGGACAGCTGCAAAGTTTGGTAGTAAATTCAAAGGGGAGGAAAATAGAGTGTGAAGGCTTAGCAAGCTATAGGGAAGTTTGTTTTATATTTTTCATATTGAAGGGAAAAAAAACCATAACTTTGTGATGATTAGTAGGCAGGAGACCATGGGGAGAGGGAAGGAGGATGAAAGAATGAAGTTTAATTCCTGAAATTGCACCGTGGTGCCCAATATATTTTCCTGCCTACAAAGAGATACATATTAGTCTTGTAGAAGACATATTACATGTAGTTGCTTATGTTTATCTTTTTCCTTTAAAAAAAGAGAAAACCACGTTAGTGTGAATATGCCATTACTTCACTAATTTAGCAAACGCTTACTGAATGCTTGTTCCACATTTTGCTTGCTAGGTCTTAGGAATCCAGCAGAAAAAAAAAGCAATATAGTCCCTCCCTCATGGTGCTCGTAGATTACTAATTTAGATGTTATTGCACATTCTTTGCCTTCATTTAGGTTCAATTACAGACTCTGCTTCAAAGCAAGTATGTGGAATATTTCATTGAGCAAGTCATGAGCTGGCAAAACAAATTAAACATAGCAGACTCGGTCATCTTTACTTGGATTGAAGTCCAGTGCACTTGGTCTCACCTAGAAAGCATCTTTGCTTGTTCAGAAGATATCCGAATCCAACTTGTGAAAGATGCTCAGATATTCGACAGAGTAGATGCTGAATTTAAGGTTCGTGGAAGACAGGCTATTTTCTATCCTAACAACTTTTTCCAAATAATATAAAAGACTTGTAAAGAAACATCTTTTTCTAAATAACATAAAAGCCTTATATAAAGAAACGTAATTTGGGTCGTTGAATTTATGAAATCTATATATGTAATCGGTATTTGCATTTCAGGAGACAAAAGTTAGGAAACTTTTCTGCGTGATGAGTCAGAATCAATATTTTAGGCTTTGTGGTTGTATATGATCTCAGTCACAACTACTCAGGGCCTCCTTTGCCATGTGAAAGAAAACACAGACACATCGACAGATGGGTGTGGCTGGCACCAGTAAAACTTTATAGATGCCAAAAACTGAATTCCCTATTATTTTTGTATGTTACAAAGTGTTAGATTCCTTTGATTTTTTGCACTAGTTAAAGATGTAAGCATGAATGGATGTTGTCTTAACTTTGTGCTGTACAAACCCCGGCAGCAGACCTGATGTTTCCCACAGACCATGAACTGGCTGCCCTGCATTAAGGCCCAGGAGACAGGTTCATTGTCATGAACTAAGAGACTAGGGAGGAGAAGCCAGTAACAAAGTTACACTGTCAGTTATTGGTTTGTTTCACAAGAGCCACAGAATGCTTGAAAGTATTAGTCACTCAGTCCTGTCTGACTCTTTGTGACCCCATGGACTGTAGCCCACCAGGCTCCACTGTCCGTGGGATTCTCCAGGCAAGAGGACTGGAATGGGTTGCCATTGCCTTCTCCAGGGGATCTTCCTGATCAGGGATCAAACCCGGGTCTTCTTCATTGCAGGCAGCTTCTTTACTGTCTGAGCCACCAGGGAAGTCCCAGAGAACAGACGGTGAGGTAATAATAAATGATTTGAGAGACTTTAAGCAGAGAATAGTGGCTTTACCTTTTTATATAGAAATGGGGATGAATTATTTTCTCCTTGCTAGCTAAAGCAGAATACCCCAGGGATTCTATTTTGTTTAACTTTTAAGCGGGAAAGGATGGTTTAGTGTTCATCTCATTTTAAAATATGAATATATTCTTTAAGATTCTGGTTCTCTGTCTCTCAATGTTTTTGTTTGTTTGGTTTAGAAGAGAGAAATTCTTCATGGACCCAGAGTGGTGGTAATGCCTATCAAATTTATATTGATAAAAACTATGTGATTACACTTTGTTTTTGATGTTCATCTAAAAGTTTAATAGCAGAACAGGCATGGTGTTTGTCTCACTAACATTGCTTTCTTATACTTTGTTCTTCACTTTTTAATTCCTCAGAGGGATGAAAAACCTAGAAAAGTAATTTCTAATATCAATGGTTGCATGTTGTACTTTCACACAGGAATTAATGTTCAGAACAGCTAAAATAAAAAACGTTTTAGAGGCAACATGTGAGCTGCATCTCTATGAAAAACTTAAAGATTTACAGTACAGGTAAGAATACAACTACAAAGTGATCAATTTGTTATACTTTTGACATTTCTTTTGAATATCTAATAGTATTTAATATCATGTTACTGTAGATACAACCTCTACTGATTTAAATTTTTGCTTATACTTGTCTAGTTGCCTTTTACATATTAGGTGGTGTGTGTGTGTGTGTGTGTGTGTGTAGTGATTTAATGCAACTACATCCAAATATATTTCTTTTCCAAGAGGGATATCATAATAGTAAAATAGAATATATTAAGTAGAGAATCAACATAAAAAAAATCAACGTGATTGATCAATTCTTTTATCAAAGTGTCAATAAATATTTATTAAGTATCTACTGTATTCTAGGAACTGGGACTATACTCATATAAGTCCTTTATTTTGTATATAGTTAAATTATACTAGATATTATCCTTTGACAGCATGTTAGTACTTTTGAAATCCTTGTCCTAAAGGGCATTTTATTCATGTAAAATTATACAACAGCTAGTGGTCACAAAAAAAATTCTGACTTTTGATTTAAAACGGGGAGATTAACTACTAAAAAAGAGCTTTGTGCAGAATATTGATCACTTTTTATTGCATGGTAGAGGAGCCTCTATATAAAAATATATTGCATACAATTATTTCATAATCTGGAAGTTTTTTCAAGATAAAGTTGACCATCATTTTAGAAGTGTGGATTTCCACAGAAGTTAATTATTTCTTAGTTGGTGATTTTTGGGGGCTTCGTGGCTCTGCTTCTGAGTCTTCTCTGTTCTGCTAAGAGCAGTAAAGTGGAAATGGTTCAAGGTGTTATGACTTCCCTGAAAACCAGAGAGAATTGAAGCCACTTATATTTTTTGTAGACATTCCATGGGAAAAAGAAAACCTTAAACCAGTTACATGTTGACTAAAGCACTTTTTGCTCAGGGTGAGTGATCCCAAACCCAGTCTTCTCTCCTGCTGTTGAGATATGTCATTAAGATAAGTGACAATATATTGCACTTGAAAACATGTGGGTTGTTTTCAAATATCTTTTGATGTTGATTTCTAACCTAATTCCACATTGACAAGAGAACAGTCTATGTGATTTCAGTACCTTTAGACCATGAAACTTTTGCACTTTGTTTTATGTCCCTGGATATGTTTAAGTATCTCCTAGATTATAGTCTATAGAAACTTGAAAAGAATCTGCATCCTACTGTTGTGTGAAATTGTAGAAATCTTAATTATGTTGAATTGGTTCATGGTGCTTTTCAGTTCTACTATATCCTTCTACTTTACTATATATTCATTCTATTAATTTTTAAGAGTTTGATATTGAAACTTCAACTAAAAATCTTAATTTGTCTACTTAAAAATAATTGTAGATTATAGTGGAACTAATAAAAAAAGTGATAAGAAGTAACACCAACTTAAATTTGACCTGTATTTAGTCTCAACTTATGTGTATCTCCTTCTACTTGGCACAACTTGTACATTATTCACAAACGAGATGGTGATATTATAAGAGAAGGAGATAGGTACTATGTTAAACAGTGAGCTTATTGAGATGAATGGACAGATTGAGACACTCTGGGTTTTGTTGACATTGTAATAACTGAATGGGCAAAATATGCTTACAATGATGTTTCATTCATACAGGCTTTCTCTTTGTGAAAAAGCTCTTGCTCAGTACCTGGAAACCAAGCGTTTGACCTTCCCGCGCTTCTATTTCATCTCTTCCACAGACTTACTTGACATTCTCTCAAAGGGAACCCAACCTACACAGGTAATATTGATTTTGAAAGCCTCATATTGTCCTTTGTTAGCTAAGGAATGTCAGTTTCTCTATCATTGTCTAAATGCTACCTACCATGTCACATGTTCCAAGAGCCAGAAAATATGCGATAAAAACTCTTAATGTAGCAACAGAGGGATGTTAGAGGCGGTGCTAAAGGAACTAGGAGGGATGAGTACCTTGTCCTAGGTGAAGGGACACTGTACAAGTGTCTAGAAAGGAGAACAAATGTACAAGGCTTGGAGCCCTGCAAGAACTTAATGGAAGAAACACCAGTTCCAAATCCCCAGAATTGCGGGACAAGCCCTGGGGCTCCATTGCCTGGTTCACAGTTTTCCTGGGAAAGACGGGGTCACTGGGAATGAGATCATGGCAGGTACCTTCTTTCAAAAACCTTGCCTCCAGGGTAACCCTTATAATTACTAAGCTGGGCTAGGCTTCAGTGCTGTTCAGAGGTGTATTGGCATAATTTCAGGCTCATCCTCCACCCTCTCATTTTCTCCTATCCATTCAAAAAATAAGGTAGCATCCATGACAGTGGACTTCCCTGGTGGCTCAGATGGTAAAGCGTCTGTCTACAGTGTAGGAGACTCGGGTTCGAGCTGTGGGAAGCTCGAAGATTGGGAAGATCCCTGGAGAAGGAAATGGCAATCCACTCCCGTACTATTGCCTGGAAAATCCCGTGGGCAGAGGAGCCTGGTAGGCTACAGTCTATGGGGTCACAAAGAGTAGGACACAACTGAGCGACTTCACTTTCACTTTCACCCATGACAGTATGTGAAGCAAATTAAAGAGGCAATTGTCTTTTGTAATCTGAGAGCACAGATCAGAGACAAACTCCGTGCAAATCCCCGAGCTCTCCTTCCCCTAAACATTTAGAGGATATTGCTTTTCATTATATCTGTTAATTTGTCAGGATCTTAGAGTTGCTACAGCTGACGCAGGTATATGCTCCCGGGCCTGGCCATATGCCACAGACTGTGCCTTACTTTTATAGGTTTGTCTCCGGGTTCTTTCTCTAGAAATTTTTATGCCATTTCCTTTGGAGTATGTGTCACCTCACACTACAGTTTCCTGAATTCTGATGTCCTGTGGACACACTATTTATCTTCATTATTTCTCTCTCATTCGTTTCTCTTTTTTTAGTTGGAATATAATTGCTTTACAGTGTTTTTGTTTCTGCTGTACAACAGAGTGAGTGGGCTATCAGTATACATGTTTACCCTCCCTCTCGGACCTTCCTCCTACCCCACCCCACCATCCACCCATCTAGGTCATCGCAGAGCATTGAGCTTGGCCCCCTGTGCTATGTAGCAGGTTCCCACCAGCTATTTTACATGTGGTGGTGTATATATGTCAACCCTAATCTCCCAACGTCGCACCCTCCCCTTCCCCACCTGTGTCCGCATGCCTGTGCTCTTCATCTGCATCTCTGTTCCTGCCCTGCAGTAGTTCATTTGTACCATTTTTAAAGATTCCACTTACATACATTAATGTACAATATGTCTTTCTCTTTCTTCACTCTGTCTGACAGTCTCTAAGCCCATCCACATATCTACAAATGACTCAGTTCTCTTTCTTTTTATGACTGAGTAGTATTCCACTGTATATATTTATCACATCTTCTTGATCCATTCATCTGTTGATGGACATTTAGGTTGCTTCCATGTCTTGGCTACTGTAAACAGTGTTTCAGTGAACACTCGGTGGTGGGGGGTGTCCATGTATCTTTTTGAATTATGATTTTCTCAGGGTACATGCTCAGGAGTGGGATTGCAGGATTGTATCGTAGTTCTATTTTAGTTTTTAAAGTGCCTCCATAGTGTTTTTCCTATTTGTTGTACCTGTTTACATTCCCACCAACAGTATAGGAGGGTTGCCTTTTTTCTACACCCTCTCTAGCATTTATTGTTTGTAAACTTATTGATGATGGCCATTCTGACCAGGTGAGGTGATGATACCTTGTTGTAGTTTTGATCTGCAGTTCTCTAAATGATTATGATGTTGACCATCTTTTCGTGTGCCTCTTGGCCATCTGTATGTCCTTGTAGAAATGTGTATTTAGATCTTCTGCCCATTTTTTGATTGGGTTGTTTGTTTTGTTATTGAGCTGCATGAGCTATTTGTATATTTTGTAAGAAAATCCTTTGTTTGCTTTGTTTTAAAATATTTTCTCCTATTCTGAGAGTTGTCTTTTTGGCTTGTTTATGGTTTCCTTTGTTGTGCATAAGCTTTTAAGTTTAACTAGGTTTAAATAAAAAGTTTCATTTTTTGTTTTCATTTCTTTCTCTAGGAGGAGGGTCAAAAAAGAATCTGTGATTTATGTCAAAGAATGTTCTTACTATGTTTTCCTCTAAGAGTTTTATAGTGTCTTGTCTTATACTTAGCTCTTTAATCCATATTGAGTTTAATTTTGTGTATAGTGTTAGGTAGTGTTGTAATTTCATTCCCTTAGGTGTAGCTGTCCAGGTTTCCCAGCACCACTTACTGAAGAGACTGTTTTTTCCATTGTATATTCTTGCCTCCTTTGTCATAGGTTAGGTGACCATAGGTGGATTTATTTTTGGGCTTTCTACCCTGTACCTCTGATGTTCTAGGGTGATGATATGAGATAAAGGGTGTCATATCCTATTCCAGGTATATGTTCCTAAACACTTGAAAATTTGAAATACTTAGAATTCTGAATTTTAACTCTGTAAATTAGGTACATAAATCTGTAAGTAAGAATATGTCTTTTTCTTTTATATTCTTTAAACATAATAAACACATATGTGATGTTTTATTGAACAGTATTACTTACCCAGAATATAGACATGAGACATTTTAATTTTTCTACAATTATTAATCTCAAATGTGCCCTGCTGAATCTCTTTACACTGAGTAGCAGATCCCTTTATAACACCTTGGAAAGGCATTGTAATGCTCCTGTCCCTTTTTCTTATTAATAATTAAAGAAACCCAAAGCAACTCCGCAAGATCTAGTTTAAAATTCCAAGCTCACCTCTGTGTCAGGACCAGTATTTTACATGAAGAGCCTGGAGATGAGGTCTTTTATTTCTCCTCCCTACCAATTTATCTTGGGCAGGAGCGGGGGAGGGGTGTCATCGGTCAGGCATCGCCCTCTCTTAGTGCCGGTTCCTGCTTCTCTGTTCAGCAGTGGCTGTTGACCTTGCCCCTTGACAGCCAGCGCCCACATCTGGGTCTCTTGTGGACCAGGAGCAAGTCCCCGGGACAGGGGGACTTCCCATGGGCATACACGCAGAGCCAGGTCCGTCTCAGTGCTTCTAGCTCTCGCCCTTGGCAGTGTAGCCGGTTATTTGTTACGTCTTGTTCCTCCTTTCCTGTGAAGTAGGGACATGTCACAGCTTCACCTGCTGCAGGCACCCATAGATTCCGTGCGTGGTTCTCCAACCCCATTCACTGGACAAATTAAAGGGCAGAGGTTGGGGAAACAGTCCTCCACCTTGAAGCCCCACGAGGAGTGAGGAAAAGTCAGAGCATCCCCCTCTGGGCTGATAACCCACGGGTGTGAGGATGGCCGTCTCTCTCTCCCCTCCTCCCTGCTGTGCTTTCCCAGAAGGGGTGTGTGGAGGCAGATGATGGTAAGTTGTTGAGATGTGTCTTGTCAAACCCTGAAGGGGACAACTTGTCTTAATCCCTGTCTGCTCTCTTCAGAGCATGTGCGTGCCCAGTGCCTCTCTGTCCTTAATTGAAGTCCTAGGCAGGTGCTAGAGGAGCAGATGACTCACCAAACACTTGTCACCCATTCTGTGTCCTTTCAAGTCATCAAAAAGTGCTTCGTGCGTTAGACATGCTTGTTGGCTCACAGGTGCCAACTACTGTTTTTCCACATCCTTCCTAAATTATAGGAGGTTTTGCTTTTTTTAAAAAAGTAAATTTAAAAGATGTACCTTTAAAGTGATTCTATTTATTTTCACAGTATCACTTCAGTGCTTTAGAGTGTTACCTTTCATATCACTGTGATTAGACAAGTCTTCTTGTCTGCTTCATTCACAGCATTTGAATTGTAAGTTCTAAACCCCCGAACCTCAAGTGCATTTCTCAGTTCTAGTAACACTCTTTAAAATGTAGGACTAGTAATGCCATGCATTAAAAAGATCTTAAATTTTAATGTAGCTGAATATTAAAGTCACAGCAGAGGGAGTCTCCAGAATGGCTCTCAACCATGCTAATGAGTACCAGCCGTGGTGCCATCTATACCATATCAACAAAAGGAGGTAAGATATTTCTGCTTACTAGCTGAATGGGTCTGTCTGTCTATGTAGCTCCCGGGTAAACTGTAAACTGCAGTTTACAGTTCCCGTGACCTGCCAGCTTTGAAATGATTCAATTTTTGACACATTTTGAAATTTGAGGTATACTATTTCAAATGTGCTCAAAATTTGACTTCATTGAGATCTTTTTGTTCCATGAATTAAACCTTGAACAATTCAATTTCACATCAAATGTCATCACACTTTTAGGAAAGGGTCCTTATTAGGGAAAGGGTTTAGCTGCCCCTGAGGTGTGAGTACCACCAGGGAGTGACTTGCTGGGGCAGAGGATTGAAAAAGTGCTAAGGATGAGTTGAGTCATCTTGAGCCACAGTCAGCCGCTTTCCCTACAGTGTTTCTGCAAAGTTGAGGTGTGATCTCAAGTCTTGGTCACTTACCATGCTTATGGCTGTTATGGCAAAGGGCCTAGCCTTCCTGCACTCTCTTTCACTATCAGAATCAGTTTCAGGCCACCAGACACAGCTTTTCCGTCTCTGCCTTCTGTGCTAACATCCTGAATGTGCCCCCTGTAGTGTGACGGACATAACGTGGCAACTGCAGCTTATAGGATAACAATGCAATGGGCCTTTGTGGGCAGATGACTCATATTGACATCTTGTGAATGACTTGAATTCTTCAGGTTCTCCTCCTCCACCCACTACACTCAATTTAAGAATGTTGGTCCAAGTGAGGGTTTCTGCATTTGATGTGGGAATTTGATCAGCCTGAACACATCAGCAAGGGGAGGGCTGATATTACTACGTCCTGCATTCTGTAAGCAGAAATGCCCAATTTAAGGTACTTCAGTTGGAATGTCAGAGTGACGACATCAGTGCATCTAAAATGCCTTCAGTAGTTTTTTAGCTCTTAGTAAGTTTGGTTAAAGTCAAGTTTTAAAGAGTTTTCTCCTAGAATTCATCCTGACTTCCCAGTCTCATAGATTATCTCAAGGACTGAGGATAGGGCTGTGCCATGTAACTTAAGTGGTCAGAAATTTCTGGTGGTTGCTTGTGGAAACGCAAACTTAGAGGTGTCCTTGCAGGGTTAATGGACATGGAATAGTAATTATACAGTTGCACGTGATTCAGTATTAACATTCTGTGATTCGTCTCCTGCTTAGAAAAACATCCTTTTGTATTTTTCAAGTGAAGCAAGTATAGTGGTTAAAGTCAGCCTGGGTAACATCAGTTGCCCTGGGGTGCCCTCCCAGGTTGTAATACAGTGTCTAAAAATAGCAGACAACCAGTTTTTAGCCACTGGTTCCTTATGACCTGAAAGATCTTTCTGTCCTGGAAGAGTTGGCATGCTTTCTCTTCCTTCATCTTCTGTGTGATAATGAGTGAAAACTTCCCCATGGTGGAGCTATACTATAGAAAGACACACTTTCTTTGTGGTCAGCCGCATTTGTGTTGCATGATGGAGGTAGCCGTGGACCACATGTGGCTAATGGGCACTTGAAACGTGACAACTGAGAAACTGAATTTTTAACTACAATGTGTTAGAGTTGATCTTTGATTCAGTTATTGGAAAACATAAATTTGAAACAACTCGAGTGTGAATCGACTTTCTCAACTGCATATCTTGTGAAACATAGAGACAGATCAAGTATGTCTGATGATGAATCCAAACTGAGATAAGCTATAAATGCAAAATATGCACCTGGTTTCAAAGACTTAAAGAATGTAAAATATCTCATTAGTACCTCTTCTATTAATGATATATTGAAGTGACAATACTTTGGATATACTAGGTCAAATAAAGCATGTTAGAATTAATTTTGCCTGTTTATTTTTACCTGTTTTAATGTGACTCCCAGAAAGCCACTGCTACGGCAGTTGAAGCCACAATTTTCTAAATGACAAGATCAGGAAATATACATACTCAGAAATGTTGAATGTTTGCATCAAAAATATCCTTTATGGCATCAGACCAAATCTATGTAAGAAGAAGTCTGCCAACTTGTCTTTTGAGAAGTCCCCAAATTGCAGTATGAGGCAGATGGCACTCAACTGATACCCTTAATAGTCTGTCAATATTGGCACTTGGACAAGTGCTTGTGAGAAATGGGCTTAGTATTAGGTAATAAAAAGGACTTCTGGATCTTCAAGGAGCAAATGTCTAAAACCCCACATCCCCACATCCCCACAAGCACAGTATATTTCTTGATAGTGCTTCCACTTGGTTTTCTCTGTGATGGAGTGAAGGTGCCTCAGGATCTGAATCTCAGGAATCAGGGTAATGCAGCTCGACAATCACTAATGGTGAGTCACAGCCTTCTTGACAAGGATTAGTCCTCCTGAGACAGTAAACAGAGGGACTTTGCTGGCAATCCAGTGGTTAGGGCTGCATGCTTCCACTACAGGGAGCGCAGGTTTGATCTGTGCTTAGGGAACTAAGATCCTGCAAGCCTTGTGGCACAGCCAAAAATAATATAAAATAAACTAGTATGTCTTAGACAATCGAGAGTAAAAAGGTTGAAGATGCAAGTAGTTAGTTAGCCACATGTAAGAGTGAATGAGTTTTAGCTGAGATAAAAAAGGTTCCAACTTTTCTATAGGGAGTAGAAGGTGGAGGGAGGCGGTTGTCCTTGAGTTTAGGCTGGGGCTGAGGATGGAATAAAGGAAGAGGTGGGAAAAGGAAACAGACACAGAGATGGTCATGGTTTTGACTGCCTTGCCATTACCTCTACTTACCTTCAGCTGAACAGCAAGGAATGGAAGCTGTTTGTCTAAGTGTAGTTTATTATAGGAATTGCCAGTGAGAATAGCTGCACTTGGTGTGCATGCACGCATGCTTAGTCGCTTCAGTCATGTCCAGCTCTTTATGATCCCATGGACTACAGCCCACCGGGCTCCTCTGTCCATGGGGTTTCCCAGGCAAGGATGCTGAAGTGGATTGCCAGTGTAACTTAGGACTGTGTCACATCTCAAATGGATGCCTCTGTATAAAGGCGGCCTTGTACTCAAATGACTTAGGCATTTATGCGTGTGACAGGAAAATAGACAATCAGTTTTTAAATAGAATCATAAATTATATATCCAGTAGGGATTATCCTTGATCATACTTGCAAAATGGTTAACATATGGTTAACTACAGGTTATATAACAACATATATTTTTTTTCATTTTACCAATATGTTGCCACTGCTTAGAATTCTGTTGGAGCTGTTTTATTGGAATTCCTTCCACAGCCAGTTTATAAGTTACACAACAAAATCAGGGTTACTATAATGCAGGATTAAAATACCACTTACTGTAACAAGATAAAAAATTGTCTTATAAGTGTGGGATCCCACTGCTGAAGTCTTAGGCTTTGCTGTGGAATCTAAAACTCCTGATCCTGGCTTTTGTTTGCTATCAGGTTTTTTAGCTCCAACTTAAATTCAATGGGCAGGGTTTCTGGCTCTAAAACGTTAGCTTTTTTATAAAAATGGAATGTAATTGCTTTACAATGTTGCATTAGTTTCTACTGTACAGTGAAGTGAATCAGCTATACATGTACATATATCCCCTCCCTCTTAGACCTTTCTCCCACCCCTCCCCTGTCCTGTGCATCTAGGTCATCACAGAGCCCTGAGCTGGGCTCTCAGGTTGCCACTATGTGAATATGGTGGTATATATATGCCAGTTTACCCCACCCTCCCCTTTCCCACCTGCATCCACATGTCCATTCTCTGTGTCTGTGTCTCTGTTCCTATCCTGCAGATAGGTTCATCTGCACCATTTTTCTAGATTCTACATACATGCCTTAATATTCGATATTTGGTTTTTTTCTTTCTGACTTCACTCTGTATGACAGACTTTAGGGCCATCCACATTGCTATAATTGACCCAATTTCATTTCTTTTTATGGCTGCTTACTATTGTGTTGTATATATGTACTGCATCTTCTTTATCCCTTTATCTGTTGATGGACATTTAGGTTGCTTCCGTGTCTTGACTATTGTAAATAGTGTTGCAGTGAACACTGGGGGTCCGTGTATCTTTTTGAATAATGTTTTTCTCAGGGTATGTGCCCAGGAGTGGGGTTGCAGAGTTGTATTGTAGTTCTCTGTTTTTTTTTTTTTTAATTGTATCTCCATACTGTAGCTCTTCATAGTGGTCATACCAACTTACATTCCCACCAACAGTGTAGGAGGGTTCCCTTTTCTCTATAACTTCTCCAGCATTTATTGCTTGTAGAATTTTTGATGATGGCCATTTTGACTGATATAAAGTGAGAGCTTATTATAGTTTGGATTTGCATTTCTCTGATAATTAGTGATACTGAGCATCTTTTCATATGCTTTTTGAACAAGTATCTTCATTGGAAAAATGTCTATTTAGATCTTCTGACCTTTTTTGATTATTTTTTGAGCTGCATGAGCTATTTGTATATTTTAGAGATTAATCCCTTGTGGGTTACTTTGCCAATATTTTCTCCCATTCTGTGGGTTCTCTTTTTGTTTTGTTGATGGTTTCCTTTACTCTGCAAAAGTCTTTAATTAGGTAACATTTGTTTATTTTTGTTTTTATTTTGATTACTCTAGGGAGTGGATCCAAAAAGGTATTGCTGCGATTTATGTCAGGGAGTGTTCTGCCTATGTTTTCCTCTAAGAGTTTTATAATACTAGCCTTACATTTACGTCTTTGATCCATTGTAAGTTTACTTTTGTGTATGGTGTTAGAGAATGTTCTAATTTCATTCTTCTACATGCAACTGTACAGTTTTCCCAGCACCACTTACTGAAGAGACTGTCTTTTCTCCATTGTGTATTCTTGCCTTGTTTGTCATGGGTTAGTTGACCATAGGTGCATGGATTTGCGCCTGAACTTCCTATTCGGTTCCATTGCTCCACATTTCTCTTTTTGTGCCAGCACTGTACTGTTCTGATTACTGTAGCTTTGCAGTATAGTCTGAAGTCAGGGGCCTATTTTCCCCAGCTCCATTTTTCTTTCTCAGCATTGCTTTGGCTATTCTGTGTCTTACATGTTTCCGTACAAATTAAAAACAAAAAGTTGTTCTAGTTCTGTGAAAAGTACCATTGGTAAATTGATAGAGATTGCATTGAATCTGTAGATTGCCATGGGTAGTACAGTCATTCTGATAACATTGATTTTTCCAATCCAGGAACATGGTATATCTTTCCATCTGTTTGTGTCATCTTTGATTTCTTTCCTCAGTGTCATATAGTTCTCATAGGAGTGGTCTTTTGCCTCTTTAGGTAGGTTTATTTATAGATATTTTATTCTTTTTTGATGTGATGGTAAAAAAGGGATTGTTACCTTAATTTCTCTTTCTGATATTTTGTTGTTAATATATATAGGAATACAAGAGATTTCTGTATATTAATTCTTTTTTTGGCTGCACCATTTGGCTTGCAGGATTTTAGTTCTCCTGCCAGGGTTTGAACCCACACCCTTGGGAGTAAAAGCTGGGCGTCCCCTCTACTGGACCACCATGGGATGCCCTTAATTTTGTATCCTGCACCTTTACTGAATTTGCTGATATGCTCTAGTAGTTTTCTGATAGCTCTTTAGGATTTTCTATGTATAGTGTCACATCATCTGACAGTTTTACTTCTTTGCCAATTTGGATTCCTTTTATTTATTTTTCTTCTTCTCTGACTACCATGGCTAGGACTTGCAAAACTATGTGGGATAAAAGTGAAGACAGTAGACGCCTATTCTTATTCCTGATCTTAGAGGGGATGCTTTCAGCTTTTCACTGTTGAGAATGATGTTCGCTGTGAGTTTGTTGTATATAGCCTTTATTATGTAATGTCCATTTTTGAGAGGAGGGACTAGTGACTGACATGGGCCATGAGGAGTTTTTTGGGTACAGGTATATTCAGTTTCTTAATTGTCTCAGTGTTTACAAAAGTTTTCTTTCACTTTGCTAAAATTTACTAGGCTGTACACACATGATTTTTTTCATTTTTCACTTATATTTTAATAGGTTATTTCAAAACTCAGTTTGTGTTGTCAGCACATTTATATACATTTATATACACATGCTAAAAATGTTTAGGAAGAAATACAGAATCAGCATTGATAATATAGTTATATCCAAGTTATATTAATGCAAAATCAAATGACAAAATAGTATCTATACTATGATTTTAGTTTTGGTAAAAGCAAACCAGGTAATATCTGATACCTAATATTAACTATAATGGTTTATAAAATTTATGAAAAACTAATATAATCTTTGCTGGGAAAGATTGAGGGCAAGAGGAGAAGGGTGCAACAGAGAATGAGATGGTTGGGTGGCATTATTGACTCAATGGACCCGAGGTTGAGCAAACTCTGGGAGATAATGAAGGACAAGGAAGTCTGGCATGCTACAATTCATGGAGTTACAAAGAGTTGAGCATGACTTAGCAACTGAACAACAAATATAGTTCTTCTGAATTATATAATTGCATGTTTGCTACTGAAAGTTTGAAAAATATAGAAATATAGAAGATCAGAATATTCTTACCATTACTCCTTGATGCTATATTTGAGTGTTATGGTGAGTTTTTTTTTTTTATGTGTTTGTGTAGGTCAGAACATTATATTTAATAAAAATTGAAATATTCTTCTACAATATGATGTTTAATGTCTGTAGAAGTTATTGTATGAAAGTGCTATAGCTGATTAAACCTATTCCTAAAAGTTTTTTTGCATATTTAGACTTCAAACAATGATATGTGTCCATGTACTATATACTGAGTATTATTGAAAATATAAAACACTACAACAAACTACTCAACATTTTGGCAGGCTTAAATTTTTGTACATGTAAAAGTAATAGACTCATTTTTCTCTTGTTCCAGAGGATAATATTCACAATAGATAAGACTGCTTACATTTTGGACGTTATATACTTCTCACAAATATTATCATGAATATTACCATCATTATGAATAAATGAGTTAACTACTATGTATGTGTGAACTCTGAGGTGTTCACCATGCCACTAGTGACATTAGGACTTTGTGTCTGTTTTATCTCTGTTAATCAGCAGCAGCATCTTTCATAGATGGGCAAATATGCAATGAAATATAAGCAAAATGCGATGGGGAAAGCTTTGAGAATGTATGATGGCCACACAGAGAAGTTAGTATGGAGCAGTACATGGAAACTCTGCATAGACGCATGTGTAGAAGCTGCGTAATTGCATTTTCTTCCCTTTGTTCTCTAGGTGAACATAGAGTAGACTGTTGGTCTGATCATTGTATTAGTTTTCATCTTAAATTGTAAAATTACTGGGATGAGTAGTTTTTTTTACTTTATCTACAGACAGATAAATGGAAGTTCCTAAAAAGGCAGTTCTCCTTGTGCAGAAGTCTTAAAAATATTCACTTCAGTTATCAAGGAGTGGTCACGTGACTCCATTCCCCCTAGTAACATGGTTCACATTTCACATACTATGGCGTGTTAGCTGTGGCCAGTCTTGAGAAGCACAAACTTCATTGCTGGTTCCTCAGTCCACAAAAAATCACCACGTGAATGACAGATGTACGTCTTGACACATGATCAGTAATGTCACACTTTTCAAAGTCTGTCTGTGGTTGGCCATCAGACGTTTGCTATTCAGTTCTCACGTAGTCAGCAGAGAACATAGTGTGCTACAAATTTGTCCCCAGAGAAGAACCCACCTGATATTTTATAAAGAGACACCATCAAAAGAGAGAATTAGTGATGAAGTTGGAAGTGTAGCAAAGAAGTGAAAATTGATAGCGCTAAAGTGAAATTGAATCATAAATGTAGTTATGGACGAAAAAGCTGAATGTAGAGATGACATCACCTTTTGAAAGATTCTAGATATGTAGCCAGAGGACTATCGTGAAAATGAACTTATCAAAACAAATGTNTGAAATATTCTTCTACAATATGATGTTTAATGTCTGTAGAAGTTATTGTATGAAAGTGCTATAGCTGATTAAACCTATTCCTAAAAGTTTTTTTGCATATTTAGACTTCAAACAATGATATGTGTCCATGTACTATATACTGAGTATTATTGAAAATATAAAACACTACAACAAACTACTCAACATTTTGGCAGGCTTAAATTTTTGTACATGTAAAAGTAATAGACTCATTTTTCTCTTGTTCCAGAGGATAATATTCACAATAGATAAGACTGCTTACATTTTGGACGTTATATACTTCTCACAAATATTATCATGAATATTACCATCATTATGAATAAATGAGTTAACTACTATGTATGTGTGAACTCTGAGGTGTTCACCATGCCACTAGTGACATTAGGACTTTGTGTCTGTTTTATCTCTGTTAATCAGCAGCAGCATCTTTCATAGATGGGCAAATATGCAATGAAATATAAGCAAAATGCGATGGGGAAAGCTTTGAGAATGTATGATGGCCACACAGAGAAGTTAGTATGGAGCAGTACATGGAAACTCTGCATAGACGCATGTGTAGAAGCTGCGTAATTGCATTTTCTTCCCTTTGTTCTCTAGGTGAACATAGAGTAGACTGTTGGTCTGATCATTGTATTAGTTTTCATCTTAAATTGTAAAATTACTGGGATGAGTAGTTTTTTTTACTTTATCTACAGACAGATAAATGGAAGTTCCTAAAAAGGCAGTTCTCCTTGTGCAGAAGTCTTAAAAATATTCACTTCAGTTATCAAGGAGTGGTCACGTGACTCCATTCCCCCTAGTAACATGGTTCACATTTCACATACTATGGCGTGTTAGCTGTGGCCAGTCTTGAGAAGCACAAACTTCATTGCTGGTTCCTCAGTCCACAAAAAATCACCACGTGAATGACAGATGTACGTCTTGACACATGATCAGTAATGTCACACTTTTCAAAGTCTGTCTGTGGTTGGCCATCAGACGTTTGCTATTCAGTTCTCACGTAGTCAGCAGAGAACATAGTGTGCTACAAATTTGTCCCCAGAGAAGAACCCACCTGATATTTTATAAAGAGACACCATCAAAAGAGAGAATTAGTGATGAAGTTGGAAGTGTAGCAAAGAAGTGAAAATTGATAGCGCTAAAGTGAAATTGAATCATAAATGTAGTTATGGACGAAAAAGCTGAATGTAGAGATGACATCACCTTTTGAAAGATTCTAGATATGTAGCCAGAGGACTATCGTGAAAATGAACTTATCAAAACAAATGTAAACAGTGGTTGAGATAAAAAGGAGGAAGATGTCCCAAAGGTAGTGATACCAAAAAAAAATCCACATTAAAGAAACTCTTAGAAATAACAGGACACAAGGCTTCAAAGAATGAAATGTTGGCAGCTGATCTAGACGTCCAAAGGAACATGAAGCTTACACAAAGCACGGGAAAGATGCTCATTTGGTATCTGAAGTTATAAGATGAGAAGAAGGAGGCAAGTGCTGTTTGAACTACTCCTGATAAGTTTCCTATAAAGAACTAAAACAATTTTTACTTTTTTAGTATTTTCAGTTAATGTACTAAATATTTATTTACAGTTTTTTTTTTATTTCCCTGTGCTTCTATAACCAAGAGTGAGAGGGATTTTAATATTTTAACAAAAATTTTTCAAGGCCAGAGCACAATTGCATGTTTACCCATTGACTGTAGAGGTGGCACAGTTGTTCTTACAATCCTGCAGTACTGTCCTAAGCAGGACCTGCCTGAGTACCTATACCCCAGTGAGTGGATGCACCTGATTTACTGTAAATCAGTGAAACATTTCAGTTTTTGTCACTAACCTTTTAGAAACCTGTTCAAGATATGATCAAATTATTGAATTTCCATTCTGTTTCTTCTTAGTGAGGTAAAAAGAGGGAGGCATCAGTTTTTTTTTTTAATTGTAAAATTAAAGATCTTTCCAAAGACCCAACTAACAAAAAGGAATTTAAATTTTGTGTTAACAAGTAAAAAGAAATGGAACTAATTTGAGGGCAACAGCATGCATGTTAATTAAGAAAATGGTTGTGTTTCTCTCAGAAGCTCGAAGTGGAGGGCAGAATAGGAAACTATCTAACTCCCAGCATGCCAGGTATAAGTCACAGGAGAACAGCAAGCTGTGGGGTTTGCATGTCCTGGTCACCCACTGAATGACTGCAGGATTAGCAGTTCTTGTGAAATGCTTTCCTGGCCAAAGCAGTGATGTGTGAGGGTGTCTGATAGTTGAGGTCTCGTTTATCCTGCAGCTTTGCACCTGGATATTATTTAGGCCCATTCTGCAGTAGAAGCCGTTAAACATCTGTGCACTTGCTGGCTGCTTCAGCTGTGACAGCGAACTGTGAGATGATTGGAGAGACTGTGTGTAAATGTCCTCTGGGTTATGTGCAGGGATGCGGTAACTGATAATCCAAGCAATGATCATCGGCTACCACTCTGTCTACACGGAAAGTGAGAGCCACAGAAACTCATCTGTTTTCAACTGGGAAGATTCCTTGTTGTGATTTTCTTCAATACTAAAACAGCAAATTCAGCAAAAATGTCAAGGCTAAAAGCTTCAGAGATTAAATCACCCTTGAGTTCCTTTGCTGTTGTTCCTAGGAGCTGCTGTTGGGATAGTTATCAAGTCTGGTTCAACTGTATTTCAAGAAAATCTCATTGCAGAGATGGCTGTAATGCTATGTGCTAAGAAACATTCTGTGTCTTGAAAACATCTTCTGGTTTTTATTTATTTTTTATTATTGAGATGAAATTCAGACAACACAAAATTAGGCATTTTAAAATGTATGATTCATTGGCATTTTGTACTTTCACTGTGTTGTGCATCTGTTACCTCTGCCTAGTTCAAAATTATTTTGTCACCCTGATGTAAAGCCCCACACCCATCAAGAAGCCACTACATTCCCTTGCCTGCTCCTCCCGGCCACCTCCTAACAGCATGACATTTTCGACAAGCTTCATCCATGTTGTAGCATGTGCCAGTGCTTTACTCCTTTTGATGCCTGAGCAGTATTCCATTGTATGGATTTGCCACAGTGTGTCTGTCATCTGTCAGTGGACATGTGGGTTCATTCCACCTTTTGTGAATAATACTGCTATAAGTATTTTTGTACAGGTATTTTGAGTAATTGTTTTCTATAGTTTGGGGTATATACCTAGTAGTGAAATTTCTGGGTCTTATGACAAGTCTATGTTAACGTTTTTTATTTATTCTTTTTCTAATGTTATGTATTCATTTTTGTGCTGGAACTTGATTGCTGAATGTGGGCTTTCTCTAGTGGAGGCAAGTGGGGGCTTACTCTCTGGTTGCCGTACATTAGCTACTCCTTGCGGTGGCTTCTCTTGTTGTGGAGTGTGGGCTCAGTCACTGCGGCTCATGGATCCAGTTGCTCTGCAGCCTGTGGGATCTTGCTAGACCAGAAATTGAATCCACGTCCTCTGCTTTGGCAGACAGATGCTTGAACACTGGACCCCCAGGGAAGTCCCTATGTTAACTTTTTGAGGATTCACCAAACTGTGTTCTCCTTTGCAGCTTTGAGTTGTGCCACATGGAAGAAGGGAATACTTGTTCCCACTCCTGATACTTCCTGTGGTTCACTCTGCCCTTTATTCAGTCTACCCCAGAGGAAGTAGAGTGGCTTGCCTGACTGAGAGCCTACAGAACATATGTCTTCCTCTCCTTTCCCCCTCGCCAGCCCTTTTAGGTGGAGAGGCCAGTCCCAATCTGTTATATGACCAGATGAAGATGGCTTACTGGTTCTCATGTTCTATATGGAGGCCTATTGGGCTTTCATCTCTGAACTGACCTCTAGCAGAATAAATGCAGATCTTTGTTTTTTAACTTGGTTTGTTTTATATTTCAGTAATCTGTGCAGGGTTCAGTATGTTATATTATTGGGGATTCTTTTGGGAATCCCACAACTTAGGATCTAAAAGGTTATGAGGCCAGAAGAATTTGAACTTTGTAAATGTGGCCTGGACTTGCAGGTTTAAGATCTAACTGCCACTTATATTCAGCAATGTCAACTTGGTAAAGTCACCTAATACTTGACTTTCAATTTCTTTGTCAGTGAAAATGGGAGAATCCCATTCACCCTTCTTAGATAACAAATATGCCATGGGACTCATGTCAGTATCGAAGCAGATGCACAGTAGCAAACCAACTGACCCAAGGAGAAGGTCTAATTTACATTTTTGTTTCAAATAGTTTAATACCTTTTTAAAATAAGGTTTTTATGGTATAAGTAAAGTACCATGTCTGAATTTTAATAAACTGACCACAAAATTTCCAGCAGAATGATTGCTGCAAGAATATGGTACAGATAGAGAAGTTGGTAAGTCTCCAGCCTTTAAGGAGAAAATAGATGACCTACCTGGGTAAGCATTCACCTCCCAACACCTGATGATGTGATCAGAGTGCCTGGCTACTTCTCCACCGAGGTCATTTCAAACTCTGAAATTGAAGAAGTGATTTTTATTTGGAAGGAAAAAAAGCATTTTAAGGCAACTCTGTGACGGTATAAAGACAGTGTTGTGAATTCATTTAGCTACCTCTCTAGATTCCCAGAATGCACCTCCAGTAAGAAGTGCTCTTATCTCTTCCTGTATCTTGTCTTAGGTTACACGCCACCTTTCCAAACTCTTCGACAGCGTTGCAGATCTGCAGTTTGAAGATGATCAGGATGTCTCTGCACACAGGGCGGCTGGAATGTATAGCAAAGACAAGGAGTACGTCCCATTCCCAGCTGAGTGTGAATGCATAGGCCATGTAAGAGCTAATTATGATATTCTCTATGCTAGGGGAGGATAGGGGTGTCATTTTTTAAAGTTGAATGGAACCAGAAATTGTTATTTCATGTCAATTGTCACGCTCTGGTTAGTCTTGTGCTTTGAGATTCCTGTTTACAGGTGTCTGGTGTGTCCGAGGAGTTCTCTGCCAGGCTTCTTACTCTGTGCATCAGGCTTCAGCAGCCTGCAGGGGCTCGAAGATGCTAGCAGTTGATCTGGACAGGAAGGACTGCCATGGACTGAATGAGCAGACTTCAGAATTAATAGCAAATGCCACCCAGTGACTGAGTCTCCTATGGAGAGAATTACTTTCAGCCCTGCTTACCATTCAGGGAAGGATTAGGATGAAGCAGAGCCTTGCAGGGAAGCACATTAGAAAGTGACTCCGTCAGGATTCCAAGGTGGATGTTGTAAACGGCTGCTTGTAAATAACTGCTTGTAAATAATTCTGGTTGAGTCCGCAAAGCTGATGTCACATATACCAATTACCGCATGCACAGACAGTTAACATGTTCTCTTCTCTCACAAACACCTCAAATATATTCTTAACAGTTATCTGTAAGAACAGCTCATTATGATTTATGAAGGAGCTATTCATGTTTTCAGATGATTTAGAGGAATTGCATCTTTTTATGATGATGCTTGCATAACTTAAAAATTAATCCACAGAGTAACAGAGAGAGTAGCCTCTATTACACAACAGTTTAGATTGAGGCAGGGGGTTCTTTAAAGGGCCCTTTGCAGAAATCTGATGGCAACTCCTTTTTCTACAGGAGTTTTCTCTGTTGCTTTTTAATATTGTACCAGAAAAATCCTGCCAAATGCAGGGAAAGCAGATGGTGGAATACTTTGATTAAAGTATATATTTGATCTCTTGGGCTCTTAGGATATTATTACAATGATTAGAAAAAAACTCACCATAAACTATCTTGACAAAAGTGTGTTGCCGTCTGCCTTTTCCCCAGCAGACTGCTAGCTGACTGGCATAGTGCCTGGAAGGAGGACAGTCCAGTTGATAGATGTGGTTATCACTAGCAGAAACCCTTGATATTGAAAGTTTTCACAGTGCTCTAATTTGTCCTGTGTAAGGACCATTGTACGATTGGCCCCCTGGGTTGCTTCGGCCAATCTGCACTCTTGGGACACTTAGGATCGAGTGCAAACCCTTGCTAGGCAGCGAGAGGTTCGATACGGTGAGGAGCCCCCCTTAGGGTTCTGNTTGGGAGCCCAAGAAAATAAGTCTGCCACTGTTTCCACTACTTCTCCATCTATCTGCCATGAAGTGATCGGACCAGATGCCATGATCTTCGTTTTGTGAATGTTGAGCTTGAAGCCAACTTTTTCACTCTCCTCTTTTACTTTCATCAAGAGGCTCTTTAGTTCTTCTTCCCTTTCTGCCTTAAGGGTGGTATCATCTGCATATCTGAGGTTATTGAGGTTATTGAGATTTCTCCCAGCAATCTTGATGCCAACTGTGCTCCACCCAGCCCAGCGTTTCTCGTGATGTATCTGCATAGAAGTTAAACAAGCAGAGTGACAACATATAGCCGTGCTGTACTCCTTTCCCAAAATTTGGAACCAGTCTGTTTTTCCACGTCCAGTTCTAACTGTTGCTTCTTGACCTGCATACAGATTTCTCAGGAGGCAGGTCAGGTGGTCTGGTATTCCTCTCTCTTTAAGAAACAAACATCCATAAAGCAAAAATCAGAAGTAATATAAGGGAAAAGAAAATAATATATAATCATAGTGAGACAAATTAACATTTGTCTAAGAATATTTTATCAAGTGCAAAAAAATAAGAATAGGAGTGTCTGGAATTATGTCGTTAANTCTCTCTTTAAGAAACAAACATCCATAAAGCAAAAATCAGAAGTAATATAAGGGAAAAGAAAATAATATATAATCATAGTGAGACAAATTAACATTTGTCTAAGAATATTTTATCAAGTGCAAAAAAATAAGAATAGGAGTGTCTGGAATTATGTCGTTAATTTAAATATAATAGATTTCTATTTATATTAATTATATTAATCTTATATCCTACACAAATATATTAAAATTTTGTATCTCATACATTGTTTTTAGATGTCCATAGAACATTTAAAAAAACTGGCAAAAAGATAAACATTACTGAATTTCAAAAAGTAGAATTCTTTTTTGTGTGTGATTCAGTTGTACATATACACATATATTATTTTTGAACTTGTTTTCCATGATAGGTTATTACAATATGTTGACTGTAGTTCCCTGTGCTATGCAATAAATCTTTTGTACATTTATTTTTAAAAGTTATCTAGGTTTTTTGGTTTGTTTTTTTCTGAAGGAATTCCATGTGTCCTACATTGAGCACATGTCCCTACCTGTTTTTCTCCTCCTTCCTTCCAGGTTACTACAGGTTTTGAGAGTTCTGGATTAATTTGTGTTTGATTACTCAGTTTGGGATTTCCCAGTCATAGAGGCAGGGCCAACTTGGATTCCATAGCTTCACGTGGCAGAGGTGTGAGATGTTGATTTCTTTTGGAGAACTTTTTCCTATCGAAAGCCTATCAAGATGTTTCAAGCTTGCTTCTTGCTTCTCTGAGCTAGTAGGTAGAGTCTTTCTAGAACCTTTTACTGGATTGTGTAATACTCTGAGGATCTCAGCTTGATGTCAGCATCTCGACTCCAACTCCCTAGCTTGCTCAGGGAGTGTAAGAGGCAGAGATGCAGAAATGTTCTGTGGCCACGTGGGCAATTTAAACTTCCGTGTCCAGTGTTTGAGTCTCTACTGAAACCCTCCTTCAGGCTGCATGACGTAGCCTTGTAACCTCACTCTGCTGCTCTGGCATAGAGGTACACCTTTGGCATTGGGGACTGTCACCTGCTCTTCCGCAGCCCTTTCCCCTTCCTCCTTTCCCATCTGTCTTCCCTCTCTCTTATTCTTGGCTGTGTACTTTGAATGTGGATGTGTGGATTTTATTTAAATGCCCTCTGTGTTAATAAAGGAATTATTCATTCAGTGTAACCCAATGTGTTGCAAGATTGCCTATTGTTACTATTACTGCTATTTAATACTGGCTGTCTAGCTTGTTTTTATTTTTGGTGCTCATTAATAATAGTGTAATAACCAGCCTTGTGTCTACATACCTGTTGCACATATTTTTCTTCGTTTATTCAGGATACATTTCCAGATGTAAAACTGCTAGCTCAAAGAGCAGAACTTTTTAAGCCTTTGAAACATCATGCCAAGTTTACCTTTCCAATTTCAGTGTGTGAGAATTGTCCATTCCCTCCCCTGTATTTAGCATTGGGTTGATTCTTTTTATTCTCAGAGCTAAAATTATTCATAGTCTAATAGCTTTATGTTATTCAGCTAATAAAATTTAGTGATTTTTTCCTCCTTTAAAGTAATTTAAAACTTTTGCGTTAGACGAGAAGTAGACCAACAGGATGGTTTATGAAGACAGCACTTACATGCTTAATTATGAAACATTTCTAGCATGAATTGAAATGTTTGACAGATCAGCCAATGGATGCCTTCAACATAGCGTTTCAGCATTGCCACTAACTTGCACACAAGTGAAGCTAACATTTGAATACTGTTAAAGCTGTAGTTTGGTTCATGAGAAGTGTGTGCATCTGAATTGAAACCCCTTAAAAATGGATATACGATTTGCTAAAATTTGTTTTTAGTTAAAATGACTCTTGATAATATTGTGAGTAGATTGGAAGATGAACTTCAGTCCTTTAAAAATAGTTTAATTTCAAAACTGATTTGACTGTAGTAACTGATGATCTACCTAAACAAGTAATTTCTTTCCTTCGTTCTTAATTCCAAGTTATAGTGAAATTAACTAAGGTAATTATTTTAAACTCACCCCCCCCAATATATTGTATATTAGCTGATATTGGGATTAAAGGCAAAAATACTGCATTTTGACTATATAGCCCTGCCGTGTGCCAAACTTTGAAGGTAAAACAGATAAAAATTCTCAGATTTGAAAGTTCCTTGACAAAAGTGTTTTGTTAGACTTGGAACCTGATAAGAAAGTATTTCCACTCTTCCTTTATTTTACACTATATGAAAATCATCCAAAAAAGAGAAGCATTTTGGACTTGAAAATATTAATTATTAGTGTACTGGTACATCGCCTAGGGTACTTTTAATAAGTCTCATGGTAAGGAATATAAAGCTTTTCTTATTAACCATTCACCCTTCCTGACCTTAAATATTCCGAAATATTATGTGTATAGAAAGCGACTCATTTTTCTACTTAAGGTCAGTTTTTAGTCTCATTTTTAATCACTGAGAAATTCTTTTAAAAAACAACTGGATGCTGTGTTGATAGTGTTCTTATTTTGTCCCAACCCTTTGACTCAAAGAAGAAGGCTGCAGCTACCCACTGTGTATTGGACATAGTTAATTTTTTGTTTGTTTGCTTTTGTCTTTGTAGAAAAGTGTGATCTGATAGGCTCATGCTTCCTAATATAGCAGGAACCTACCCGATGATGAGTAGAGCACGTATTTCCTACTGCTCCTCTCATCCGTTAAAAGAAAATTTTTCCACAGACAATTTACTGACCTAGTAGGCTTTTATTCAGTGATTCATCAATCAGGCAGCATTCAATCTGCAGATGGAAAGAAGCTATAGAAAGAACTATAGAAAATGAGAGACTTTTATAAACCAAAGTGAACAGGACCAAGGGAGGAAATTATGCTGGGCATTTACTGAGTGTTTAAAGCAGGGTGACTTTGAGAGGAAGGATCAAAGGGAGGCCTAAGAGCCTGGTCAGGTAATGTGTGCTGAGCAGGCAGGTACTGATTGGTTGACCTAAGCCTTCCTTTTCAGGCAAAGTCCAGTGTAGAAACAGTTAAGTTTTAGGTTGCTGACATGGGGCTTTAGCATGAGCAACTCCATCTTGGGCCCAGCCTGGTTACTTTTAATACATCACAACTTACATTGAAAGATAAAGTATACAAAATAAAATCATACTGCAACTGGAAAAACTAGACCAGATAATTTGAAGAATGCCTAGAAGTTGACAACAGATGGAATCAAACTGAGAGATAACTAAGGGACATATGTATACCTGTGACTGGTTCATGTTAATATATAGCAAAGGCCAATGCAGTATTGTAAAGCAGTTATCCTCCAATTAAAAAAAATTTTTTTAAATAATTTTTTAAAAAGCTATTTCCATGATAAGCCTATTTTATTCCAATGAAATTCCAGAGGGAATTCAGTAAAGGGAAATTCAGTAAAGGGAAAAAGCATGGGGCTTGTGGTCTGGGATAAGTACTGAATGTCTAAGAGACAGACATTTGGAACCAGTCCTGCCTCTTGTATGTCCTGAGAGATTATCAGTGAAAGTGTTTGTCCTGGGGATAAAGCCCTGAGAAATAGTTCATAAATGAAGTGAGACATTTATTGAGGACTTCTGCCATGACTGCGTCTTGACTATAGATTTTGGGTTGGGCAACTTTTTCTGTACAGGATGGAATAGTAAATATTTTAGTCTTTATGGGCTTTTTAATCTCTTTCACACCCACTTCTCTCTGCTGTTATAGTGGGAATGAAGATATAGACAATTTTTAAGTGAATGGACAAGACTCAGTTCCAATCAAACGTTATTTATAAAGATAGGTGGTGGGCCATATTTGGCTCATTACCTATAGTTCACCAACTGTGGCTCTAGAGAAAGAAGCAGAACAGATCCTGAAGTAACTCAGGATCCCCACAGTGACAGATGGAGGTAACAGAAAAATATTACCCATGGAGCCCTTGAGTCCAGTCTGACCCATTAACTTAAGAGTTGCTTTTTTGAACAGATCAAACACTGACAAAGATTTGCAGTTCAGAGGAGAAAGCAAATACAACAAAGAGGTGAAAAGACGCATTCCCCTGTAAGAAAGATTCTTAGAAGACAGGACAGCACTCCATGTGATTTTATGCTAATATATAAGTTGAAAATTAAATGGATCATTTTCTATGAACACTATTTCTTGGATTGATTCAAAGTGAGGTAGAAAGCTTGAGTAGACCAGTAACCACAGAAGAAATGGTAATCAAGTTAAAATATATATATCTATGTATATATATAGATATCTTGTAAATAGAGTACTGTTCCAATGGTTCTGTCAGACATTTAAAAAGCAGATTAATACCATGTTATATAAACTGTTCTGGAATATAGAAAAAGATGCAAAGATTTTTTTTTACTCATAAAGTTCTAATAAACTTGAGACAGAAAGCTGGCCGTGATGAAGTACAAGAGAAAGTTCTGTTGGCCAGTCTCACAAATTAGCACATCTCCCTTTTTAATCTGTGTTTTCCATTTAGCACTGTAGGGAGACAGTCCTTGTGGTTCTCACATTTTATCCATCTTGTGAGGGATTGATTGACTGCCTTCATTCTAGACTATCTTGACAAACATGCTTGTATAGCAGACTTTACTGTATAGAATGGTTACAGGATGTGTATTGAGCAGAAATCCTTGGTCAGGACATGAATGGACTAACTACTCATTTTATTAACGGTATATTTTGTGAGTAGAATGTTTTAATTCTAATGTAGTTTAGTATATCAAGCTTTTACTTTATGATCAATTTTCTTTATGTCACATACAGAAAGTTGTTGCCCTTCTTAATGTCATAAATATATTTTCCTGTTTTCCTTCTAGGTGCTTTATAGTTCTGGTTTTTCATTTAGATCTGTGATCCATACATCTCTTCTTTTTCCTTTGAATTAACTTTGTGCCTTGGTAAAAAATCAAATGATTATTTATTTATAGGGGGGCTTATTTCCAGCTTCTTCTCTTCCTTGGATCTATGTGTGTCTCTATATCACATCCACAGTGTTAATTACTGTAGGTTTATACTATATCACCTGGAAATCGTGTTATATGTACTCTCCAATTGTGTTATTTTTTGTCAAAATTATGTAGGCTATTCTAAGTTCTTTTCATTTCTTTCTCTCTTTCTGATGCCTCTGTGTGGCTTGTGGGATTTTAGTTCTCTGTGTGTGTGCTCAGTTACTCAGTTGTGTCCGACTCTTTGTGACCCCTTGGCCTGGGATTAAGCCACACCCTTGGCAGTGAAAGTACAGGGTCCTAGCCGATGAACCACCAGGGAATCACCCATTTTTTTTTTCATCACCAAATAAATTTTTCTATCCTATTGTTTTTAAAAGCTTCATTAATCATTTAGTCTAATTAAATTTTAACTGGGATGACATTGAATATAAAAATATTGGAAGGATGAATATCTCAGCAATGATGATTTTTAAAATCCAAGAACATGTTATGTCTCTTGATGTGGATCTTCTTTAATATTTCTGAGCAGTGTTTTCCGAACCATGCGGTGCTGAGTTGCTTCAGTTGTGTCTGACTCTAAACATGTGAATTAATTTTTAAATTTTATTTTCTAATGTTTGTAACTGGTGTAGAGAAATATATTGACATTTTAACATTCACCTTGTGTCTTGAGACTTTTCCAAATTTGTTTACTAGAAAAGCATGATTTTCTTTTTAATATAGTTTCATAGGCTTTCTATGTGTATGAATATACGTCTATAAATAATGGAAGTTTTACTTCTCGTCTTCCATTCTTTTTGCCCTTTATTCCCTTTTCTCAAGTTACTGAATTAAGCTAGGACTTTGGGTCCAGTGTTGAATAGAAGTAATGAGGACAGATGATCCTGGCCTCTTCCCAGTCTTAGGGAAGAACAGTGTTTTAAGTATAATAGTAGTACTAGATTTTTGTAGACAATCTTTCTCAAATAGAGTAAGATACCTTCCATTACATACCAAGACTTTTATGTTGAAGAGATACTGAAATTTTTCAGATCTTCTAAGATACTCTCTTGTGGTTTGTCTCTTTTATTCTGTTACTGTGGTGAGTTTTTGAATACAAAGCCAGCTCCAGTTGTTTATGATGTATTACCATTTATTGATATGTATGTATTTTTTGCTGGATTTTATTTGCTAATATTTTGTCCAGGAATTCTGCATTTATGTTCACAAGGGACATTTATCTGTAATTTTCTATTATAATATCTTTGCCAGTTTGGGGATCAGGATTATGTTCCTTAAAAGGAATTGAAAAGTATTATATTCTCATGTATCATTTTGTGACAGACAGTGTATGATCGAAATCTCTGGTGATGCTCTCTGGGCCTGGCATTTGCTTTGTGAAACATCTTGCACTTATACATTGATTTCTTTCATGTACGTGCTGCTGTGTAGCTTTTTTATTTGTTTTTTTCTTGTGTCAGCTTTGGGAATTTGTGTTTTTTCGCGGTATTAACCCGTTTTTAATCTCAGTCCAGATCTGGCAGATTATAGCCGTCTGACCGCATCTGACCTGGAGTGCGTATGTTTGGCTGCTTTCACCCGGCACTGGTCTTATAAGTGGTGGTGTTGCAGTAGAGACCATGTAGCCCTCAAAGCCTGAAACGTTTTCCGTCTAGCCCTTTGCTGAAGAAGGTTCATCCACCCAGAGCTAAGTTTTCAGACTTAACTGAATTGAGTAGGTCCTCCTTTACCAGCATATCTGGAGGGTCTGGCTTTGTGGCCCTCTTTCATTCCTGGCTGGTAATTTGTATTTTCCCTCCTTTGTTTGTAATCAGACTTTCTATATGTTTATCAATCTTATTTAAGTTTTCAGAAAAACTAATCTTTGTTGATTTTCTCTATTGTTTGTTTTGTATTTCACTGATTTCTGCTTTAGCTTGATGACTTCCTTTCATCTACTCACTTTGAATGTAATTTGCTCCTCTTATTTTCAAGTATCGTAAGGTGGGAGTTTATTTTAGTGATTTTTTTTAATACCTTTTTCTTTTCCTATAAAGCATCTGAAAGGAACTTGAAAACTTGATGAAGATTATCTATCAGAAGCTTACAGAGAAAATCATGCTTAATGGTGAAACATTAGCATTATTTTCATTAATGTCTGGAATGGGGTAACTATGCTCACTGTCTCTGACATTCACTGCTCAGTATTGTGCTGGGGTTCATGATATGATTGAAGGAGAAGTATTAAATGAATAGTGCAAAAGAAGGTGATAAACTGGGATTCCACAGACTTGATAGTGTCCGAAAGTGTGGGACCTAGTTTCTCTGGGCATTTTCTTTGTTCTCAGTAAATGAAAATCCATTTTTTTCTGATATTGCTAAAGTTAAAACATTGGTGGGTTTCAAGATTAGAGATCCTTATGACTATTATTAAGAGACGCAGAGTATCACTTCTGTGTTTGTCTGGCTGGAAGGAGCTTTGAGGGTTCTGGTAGTTGCCTCCCAAAGTGCTATAGTTGTTACCTTATAATGTTCACTTCAACCTGCTGAGCTGAGGACTTACAAGCTCCAGATTTTACTGTTTTTACAGAAGGGCTCTTCCAGCTGCTTTGCCACTATGACTTGGATGTGCCTCAATTGAGAAGTCTTCTATCCCTTGATGCTGGTAAAATTGCAGTGTTTCTGCTGCTGCAAGGACAGTGTTCCTCCTGTGTTGCCTCATGTATTTGTCATTGTTAAGTCTTGCAGTCGTGTCCAGCTCTTTGTGACCCCATGGACTGCAGCATGCCAGGTTTTCCCGTCCCTCATCATCTCCTGGAGTTTGCTCAAACTCATGTCCATTGAATCAGTGATGCCACCAGGGAAGTCTTGCATAATGTTGACAAGCTGTATTTTTAATCATCTGTCACTTGGCTGAACTTTTATAAAAAAGGAGCGATCAATAATGGAGAGGTCACAGAAAGGCTCAGACAAGACAGTGCTTCTGACAGGACTTCAAATTATAAATGTTCTTAAGAGACATAAACTATAATTTCTGTTGTTATAATCAACACTTTTTAACGGAAATTCTGGTACTGGTGTTAGATTTGGGACTCTACAGACTGGGTATCTTGGCCAAGTTGGGGAAAATATCCAATGCTGAAGTACCACTTTTCTAACCAATGTGTGATGAATTTTGCTGAGAAACTTACATGTGTGTAGACTCTTGCTCTTTCTTCACTCATCTACTCAGCAAACATGCATTGAGCACCTGCTTTCACCACCTAGTTCCCCAGTGGCCCTGGGGACAAAGCTCTCGACTAGGCAGACACAGACCTTGCCCTTGTGGAGCCTAAAAGCGGGGTAGGATGAACACTGAATGTGGCAGTCATGAAATAACAATCACCTCTGCTTTTATTACCATGTAACTACATTTTTTGGATGTAGAATATGAAAAGTAGATTAATGCTATAAGGCTGGATGTCTCAAATACACGTTTGTATTCCTTTGAACCAACTATTCATTGTGTTTGATTTTAAGTCTCTCTGGAATGCTTTTTGCATAACCACTGCTTTTCCAACTTGAAAGTGGTGAGTGGATTGGTCTTGTGGAGGCTGGTACAAGGAGTCTATGCAGTGTGATCAGTAAGAACTCAGACTCTGAGGTCAGACTGTCTGGATTTGAATTCCCTCCCTACCCCGTTTGGCATTTGTGGTTAATATGCTCATGAGTCAGTTGTCTTTAACCTGCAAAATGAGAATAATAGAGTGTTGTGAAGATTGAATGAGACAATATAGACAATAACCCTACCTAGAGCCTGGTGCATTGTGCACTCTGATTTCATGTGAGCTGTGCATGCTACGGTTATTGCTTCCCTGCCTGCCTTCGCTATGCGTGCTGTACCTATAGAACCTTCTGCCATCTAGCTGCACAGCAGTCTCAGGGCAGTCTGTACATTTGGTGCTTTCTGGAATGTGGTAATAGTACTAAAGGGAATCTATTTTTGACAGTAAAGGTTTGAGAGCCTTTGGTGATATGATATATTCACTTACCACCAATTCATTCAGGATGTAACAGTTTGTCATTGACTGTCCTTTGCAAAGCTATAAAGGAAAGGGGTCTGATATTCCCATCCCTTTCAGAATTCTCCAGTTTATTATGATCCACACAGTCAAAGGCTTCGGCGTAGTCAATAAAGCAGAAATAGATGTCTTTCTGGAACTCTCTTGCTTTTTCCACGATCCAGCAGATGTTGNGGAGGAGAAGGGGACAACAGAGGATGAGATGGCTGGATGGCATCACGGACTCGATGGACATGAGTGTGAGTGAACTCTGGGAGTTAGTGATGGACAGGGAGGCCTGGCATGCTGTGATTCATGGGGTCACAAAGAGTCGGACATGACTGAGCAACTGAACTGAACTGAAAGGAAAGGAGACAGTATTGTGTTGTAATATGCTATCCTGGAATAAGGCAGATTTTTGTTGCTACTGTTGTTAATAAACCTTGAGTAAGACTGGAATATTTTATGCAAATAAGCAAGCTAGCAAAATGACCATCTAAGAGAGTATCCATCAAACCTTTCTGACCATCATTAATATTTAAAAAGTTATATCAGATCTAATTTACACACATCTGTATACACTCAGTGTGAAACTGAAGTAACACTCATAAAGCAGTTCATGTTCTTACTACTATAATGCAGCATCCTTATTTCTTTATATTCCATGTGATTCCATTCCAGTTCTTTCCATTCTAGGAAGAGAGACCATTAGTTTGAAATATACTGATCTCAGAAATTGCTGGACCAGACTACTCTTATTTAGGCAAACATAGGGATATGAATGTGGCTTGCATGATGACTCAGATGGTAAAGAGTCTGCCTGCAATGCAGAAGACCTGAATTCAGTCCGTTTATGGGGAAGATCCCCTGGGGAAGAAAATGACAACCCACTGCAGTATTCTTGCCTGGGATATCACATGGACAGAGGAGCCTGGTGGGCTACAGTCCATGGGGTCCCAAAGAATCACACATGACTGAGTGACTAAACCACCACCATCAGGGATATGAAAGTGAAAAGTGAAAGTCGCTCAGTCATGTCCAACTGTTTGGGACCCTGTGGGCTATACAGGCCATGGAATTCTCCAGGCCAGAATACTGGAGTGGGTAGCTGTTCCCTTCTCCAGGGGATCTTCCCAACCNCTAAACCACCACCATCAGGGATATGAAAGTGAAAAGTGAAAGTCGCTCAGTCATGTCCAACTGTTTGGGACCCTGTGGGCTATACAGGCCATGGAATTCTCCAGGCCAGAATACTGGAGTGGGTAGCTGTTCCCTTCTCCAGGGGATCTTCCCAACCTAGGGATCCAACTCAGGTCTCCCGCATCACAGGCAGATTTTTTACTAGCTGAGCCACCAGGGAAGCCAAGAATTCTGGAGTGGGTAGCCTATCCCTTCTCCAGTGGATCTTCCCGACCCAGGAATCAAACCAGAGTCTTCTACATTGCAGGCGGATTCTTTACCCGCTGAGCTACCAAGGGATATGAATAAGATTTAAGTGCAGCAATCTTCAGCCATACATTTGAAAGCTTTTCTCAGTAAACACCGTATGTTCCATGTAAAAACACAAAAAAACAGAAAACCAACCAGTCAAAAAAGCACTTTGTTTTTTTGTGTTTTTTTTTTTAATTCTTACTATACTTTGACAGAAGCTAGCTCAATTTGACCTTTTAAAATTTTATAGTCATTTCTATTCCACCGAGGTTATAGACTAGATCATGGTTACGTGGATAGTCAGGTCACTGCAACCAGGAAACTTTGCTTCTTTGTCTGGCTTTGTCATTACCTGCAGGTTGACCTGTCTTCTCAGAGTCTTATCTCAGGAGGTAGGGGGCAGGGGGCAGCAGTAATATTTATTCTGTATTAATTAATTAAATCCCTTCCTCCCACTCCAATCCTACCCCTATAGTTGTTCGAGGGCCAGCTGGGACAATGTATTTGAAATAGTTTTGTAAACTAAAGGGCTTTTTACAATTATAAAGACTGTTGGGCTATAAAATTCTGTATTTGTAATTCTCACCTCCTTTAAAAAAATTCCTTCTAGATTTCTCAGTTGAATACACTGATTGCACTTCTGCTGGGAGAACTTCTACCTGGAGACAGGCAGAAGATCATGACAATCTGTACCATCGATGTCCATGCTAGGGATGTGGTGGCAAAACTTATTTCTCAGAAGGCAAGTTGTAGAGATTTCATGTATTTTTTGCTCTTTATTAAATGTGGTGTTTTTGTCAAAAATATTTCTGAGAAAGCAATTTTTTTAAGTTGGTATTTTTGATTAGTCCTATGAAATTGGATACTTACTTTGGATAGATTTTATATGGGTTAACAGATATTTTATCCTTAAAAGAGTTACCCCAAGTGATATCCCCAGGGATTTGGCCACGTAAGGCTCCTCTAATTCAGATCATCCAAAAATTAAGTCAGGATGTGGAAACTACAAGAAGTCATGTGTTCATTTCCCTGTTTTGTGGCTTCTCTACACAAAAGCATCTTGGCCCATTGGCCTGTGGTAACCACTTTGGTGGCTTATCCTGCCTATAGCAGTAAGATTGTGGGCCACCTCACTCATCTCTGTGTGCCTTTGATTATTTTCTTTTTGAAGAAAGAGAAATGTTGGCCACCCCTTGTCTTCTCCATTCCAAGCTAAATTACTTTTTTTTTTTAAAGAAGTTACTTTCTATTCCTTTCAGTGCATTGTTTACCTTCTTTCCTTATCTCTTTAAAAAGTTCATGTATCTCTTTGATACCCCCAATGTTTAATGTGGAAGGAGAATTACTCATCCTTTTTTCAAAATACATTCCTACTTAAAATGTCCAAAGTACGATTGTCTAGTGAACAAAACAGACATACCATGCTCATAAAACTACTTTTTGCAAATCTCTCTCTTTTTTTTTTTGAGGGTGGTAATTACCTTCATGGTTTGAGGATATGCTTATATTGTGACATATTTTCTGTAGTTTTCCTAGTTCCTTCTCAATTTATTAAAATCAAAGTGCATTTTAATTCTGTTCACAAAGTACAAGCAAATGCTTCTTCATGTGAACATAAAAAGAAACACTTCTTGATCCAGGTTCAGGACACGTACTGAATAATGTTGTTTAAATCTAAAATTTATCCTTGCAAAATACTCTTACCATGTGTTCTCATTTTGATGGTGAGCCATTGATAACTACTCTTTGAATATGACCTTGCATGTTTTATCTTTTTTTTTTATCAGTGATGGTTTGCTTGCAGCAGAAGTTTTAATTTAAAATATGTTCTTTATTTTGTACTTAAAGAGATAAAGACTTTGTCTAATTCCTGTTCATTTGGTGTGCATAAATATGCAATGTGGAGACTCAGGTAGACATCAGACAATGAGCAGATAATAATTTTGGTAACTTCAAGTGATGCCTAGGAAATCCTTGGGTCACGTTGGATCTGGAAAGAGACTGGAATTATTTTTCAAACTGGGAAATGATAGAATTGAGTAAAATAAATAATGGCAACGAAAGATACTGTTGTTTGGCCTAATGAAAAACAGACTGGAAATCTCTAATAAAAGCAAAACAATTTTAGAATGGACTTGGTTGAAAGTGTAGTTTGTTTATACCTCCGACATGCTAAAATAATGGATTATGTGCTTTTTCCATCTGATTTCACTGATATGAATATAAAGTCACAAAAGTGATCCAATTCCCTAGGGTGATTCATAAAAGGGGAAAAAGCATTGCATCAAGAAATTGATGTTGTTTTATAGTAATAGCCTTCTTAAAATGAAGACTTTTGTTACACACATATTTCTGATTAAGTATTCAACCATTTACATGCAATTACAGTTTGCAGGAGCATGCAAGAGATTTCCCTTTTGTGAGATTTTTTAGGAGTAAAACGTGACTCAACAGAGTTAATTAATAGATTACATTTGTGGCCTTAAAACTCTCAGTGTTTGTGTGTAGTGATCACATGATGTTTTCAGGTCGTCACTCCCCAGGCTTTTGCTTGGCTCTCTCAGCTTCGTCATCGGTGGGAGGACACCCAGAAACATTGTCTCATAAATATCTGTGATGCCCAGTTCCAGTACTTCTATGAATATTTAGGAAACAGCCCTCGACTTGTGATCACTCCTCTCACTGACAGGTAACAATGATAAGTTGGTGTCGGATGGGAAAAGCTGAGTCAAAAGAAGTCCCCTAGCATGGGTAAAGATGTCTCAAAATAATTATTTTCAGATGGCTGAGAATAAAGGATTGCAGGAAAATGTTAGGGAACAAATAGGGAAACAAATAGGGAACAAATAGGGAAACTCTATGAAAGCAATATGGAAGCATACAAATTGAGTGACGCAGTGTATGTTGGTGTTAGAGACAAGGAAGAGAGCCAAATTAGAAAAGCATAATGCCAGGTACTATGCGGTAGAAACATGAAATCATGGGCCATTAATATGGCTCAAGGCAGCGTCTTTGATCTGAGTCCATTCTCTCTGGTTATTTATGGCTGACACCCTGATATCAAGATTTCTAACCATTTCTCCCACTGCATCCTTTTGTTGAAAGTGTAAAAAGAAGAATTGCCTATGGTAAGTTCATTTCTGAAGGTTACATATAGTGAAGGAAGAAAAGAGGAAGAATAGGAATGGTTCAGCAGATACAGTACTTCTGAAGTACTGTGCTGAGGACTGTCCCAGGATCAAGCAGGCAGGATTCTTGCTCTTACAAAGCACACTGTCTAGGGGAGTGTGGCTTGTGAGTGGCTGGGAACAGAGAGGAATGGTTAACAGATTAACAGAGCTGTGTTGGGGGGTAATACTTGTTGTTCACTCGCTAAGTTGTGTCTAACTCCTTGTGACCCCATGGACTGCAGCATGCCAGGACTCCCTGTCCTTTACCATCTCCCAGAGTTCACCCAAGTTCATGTCCATTGAATCAGTGATGTCATCCAACCATCCCATCCTCTGTTGCCCTTTCCTCCTTTTGCCCTCAATCTTTCCCAGCATCAGGGTCTTTTCAAATGAGTCAGTTGTCCATATGCTATGACAAAAATAATACAGGGTGATATGTTAGAAAGTGTCTTGAAGGGAGAGCCTACTATAGATTGTGAGAGGACAGTGGAGCCAAGACTCAAATGATAACAGGGAACCAGCGAGGCAAACATCCTGGGCCAGATAGTTACAGGTAAAGACAAGTACAGAGTTTCTAAGATGGAAAGGAGCTTGGCTGCTTCAAGGGATAGATACAGAGCCCAGTGTGGCTCAAGTGTGTCAAAGGAGCAAGCGGTTCTTAAAAGTTCACAGCTACTTGACTCCAAGGTAATAGCTACACACAGTCAGAATGTTGTAGAGATAAGGATATATCACATTGACCTGAAATTCTTTGCTAGTATTCCAACCCTCTACTGAATTAATTGATGGGAAAAAGCATATTTAGTCTTTGGCATTAATGAAAGAGAAATCAGATCTCAAGATCATACTCATGTTCCCAATTGTCCAGTTATCACTGTGCCACATAAGTTACCTGGGAATGAAAGTGCAAACAGCTTCAAGTCTGTCTATGAAGCTGGGGTTGTAATGGTGGCCCTGGGAGATTGGTGGAATTCCCTCATTAGCTTTGGGATTGTTCTTAAACGTATTAATCTACTTGTGACAATGTCATTGATAAATCATAAGGCTTCTGTAATTGTTTCTCCTAATTCAGTTCTCTTTAGCTTGCCTCTAACTAAAGTCAGTGTTCACTATCTAGTTAATTTATATACTGCTTTCAGTGTGAGAAATTAAAATTTGTAGCCTGACAAAATCACTTGTATTGTCAAAACTGCAAATGCCTAGAATCTGCTGTATCCGTGTCATTGTAAATAGAGAAGGATACAGGCTACAGGACAAAAGGGAAGAAGCATTTTAAAGTCTATCAACAGTAAGGACCAATAGCATTTCCAATTTGAAAATCACTGAGATTTATTTGGAAGTAAAAAGGAAGATTAATATTCCTTTTATAGAGTGAATAGGGCTGTATAAGGTGTTCACATTATGTTCATTTCTCTCCCACTTCATTCTTATGATTATTTACTAATAGTTTACATTAACACAATGGTACCTTGCAGATACTTCCATTATGTCCTGATTGGTGTTGACCTCCCCTTGGTATGGTAGGCTGGAAAAATACCGTCTCCTTCTCCCCTATGTGGGCAGGTTCAGAGACCCAGATCACCCAGTTTGTAACTGAGAGACTTGGGCTGGAACACAGGTGGACTGTTTCCTGGTGTGCAGGCTAAGCTGCTTTTACAGAAAAACTCAGAATATAAGGGCCTCAATAGCATGGAAGCTGGAGTCTCAGTTGGGTGACATTCCTGAGGAGGGTGGCTCAGCAGAGTTGGCTTCTGGGTAGCCAACATGCTACACATGGCTTGAACACTTACTTCATTTCATGGAAAAGGGGAAAAACATCTCAAAGGAGGCATCCTAAGGGGTGCATGCTCATTTCGGTGCATATCACACTGGTTGGGGCTTGGTCACTTGGCTGCTCCTGGCTGGAAGGCAGGGAGAAAATGTAGTCTGTAGCATATGGGTGGTCGTAGGTCCAGTGGAACTTGGAAGCACAGGAAAAGATTGCTAGGGCATAGTCTGCACTAGAAAAAGTGCTATAATTCCTAGGCCAGGGATCTTTCAACTCCATATTCATTGTAAGATGCTCTGAAATGTGATGGCTGTAAAAAATAGAAACTCTTGCAATTTCCATAAGTAATTACTTCAACTTGCATAGTACTTTGAATTTTTAAGGTATTCACCTTTGGCTTTCTTAGCCGTCCATTGCTTTCACCACTTGACCACCTCATTGAGTTGGCTTTCTTAGTATAACCCTATAATAAACCTCATTTTATGGAGGAAAAAACTGAGGCAGTTTGATGTCAGAAATGCAATTTAACATTTGATGAATGGCAGAGTAGACACTAGTCCTGGCTACCCCCACTAGATCCCCTGTCTATACTAAAACAAAGATAATTCATGAATCTGCAGAAACCTCATGTTAGGTCCTGGCCGGGTATTAGTTTTCCTTATTTTACAAGTGTTAAATTCTGTCTTAGCAGAATTTTCCTTAGGCTAAGAATCTGAATCTTTCCTGCACAAATAAGTATTATCATAGTCTAAACAGACATAACACATTCAAAATGAATTCCTGAATACATTTTAATGTAATAAATTGTCTTTGTCATTTTGCTTTGTGTAGTGAAATAGGTATATATTATCTGCATACTTTGTATTTATATATATATTTGTACATCTCATCTCAATGTATTTATTAAAATATGAAGTGTTTAATTCTTCATCATCCAAGGTTCCTATTTTTCTTTTATAAACAGTATTTTGAAATGTTGTCTGCCATATTAATAGTATGTTTACCTAGAAATAGAAAAAATTCAAGAGCATTACAAATTGTCATTTGTATTCAAATACACAGCTCTTCAGAAATGAGATAAAGCAATGCCTCTTCTCTATTATTTTTAAACAGCCAACCTGAAATTAAATTTGATACAATATTATTCTGACTTTTACCATGAACAAATCAGAGGTATGTCAACATTTTGTATTACAGCTGCATCCTGGACCATAGTTTCTTAAACTTACAAAAATATTGGATTGTCCTTCACTTTTTCTAGGAATCTCCTATGAAATTGTAATACTTGTGTCTTCTTTTGCTTAAAGGTGTTACATTACTTTAACTCAATCCCTTCATCTCACCATGAGTGGGGCTCCAGCTGGCCCGGCTGGAACAGGGAAAACAGAAACCACCAAAGATCTTGGCCGTGCCCTTGGCATGATGGTTTATGTATTCAACTGTTCAGAGCAAATGGACTACAAAGTAAGTTATAAAATAATACAGCCTAGTAGTATTATTCCTCATCTGGAATGATTCAAACGAAAACATTAAAACTCTTTTCTGTTAACAAGTTCTTAATGCTTCACTCCATCATTTAGTCCATAGGCAATATCTATAAGGGATTGGTACAGACAGGAGCCTGGGGCTGCTTTGACGAGTTCAATCGAATCCCCGTGGAAGTTCTATCAGTGGTGTCAGTGCAAGTGAAAATGATACACGATGCCATCAGAAACAGAAAGGAGAGGTGAGTGGCATGTGGCTTCTTCCTGCTGTTCCAAGTAGAAAGAGCACCATGGAGCAATAGAGGAGACCTCGTCTCCACAGCCTCTGACTGCCTCTCCCTGTCCCATGAGGTGGATAGAATGAGAGTGACTGGTTAATTGTGAAGATTTGTTTTGAATAACCCCCCATGTCTTTGCAGTGGTGTTTGAGTGTTGAATACAAGAAAGGTGTATCACATTGCTTTAATTACTTAAAGAATAAACACCCTCCACAACACTGAATCCCGTTATCAATTCTCAGTCCTGATCTTACTTGACCTTCTGGCAGCATTTGACACCATCTCTCCCTTCTACATGATACACTTTCTTCACATAGGTTCCAAGATCCCGCATCCTTCCAGCAGGGCTTCTCATTTGCTGATTTCTTCTTGACTATAAAATGAAGGGAAGCATAGTATCCATCTCATAGATTATCGTGAGAATTAAATGCAAAGCACTTGGGCAAGTGCCTGACACATAGCACCATGTCAGTGTTGTTGTTCAGTTGCTGAGTCATGTCCAACTCTTTGTGACCCCATGGACTGCAGCACACCAGGCTTCCCTGTCCTTCACCATCTCCCAGAGTTTGCTCAAACTCATGTCCATTGCAGAGAAGGCAATGGCACCCCACTCCAGTACTCTTGCCTGGAACCTCCCATGGACGGAGGAGCCTGGTAGCCTGTGGTCCATGGGGTCGCTAAGAGTTGGACATGACTGAGCGACTTCACTTTCACTTTTCACTTTCCTGCGTTGGAGAAGGAAATGGCAACCCACTCCAGTGTTCTTCCCCGGAGAATCCCAAGGATGGGGGAGCCTGGTGGGCTGCCATCTATGGGGTTGCACAGAGTCGGACACGACTGAAGTGACAGCAGCAGCAACAGCAGCAGCAGAATGTCCATTGAGTTGGTGATGCCATCCAGTCATCTCATCCTCTATCTCCCCCTTCTCTGCCTACCTTCAATCTTTCTTTGCATCAGGTGGCCAAAGTATTGGAGTTTCAGCATCAGTCCTTCAGTGATTATTCAGGGTTGATTTTCCTTTAGGACTGACATTCCTTTAGGATGTCACAATCTTTGGGCCTCTTCTTTTCTCTATCTCTATTCATTCCTTGATCACCTCATTTAGTCTCATCGCTTTCAACACCATATCGGTGCTGGCTACTGGCTGCCCAGATCTCCTTTCTCTGATATCTAGACTTACATAGACAATGTCAGCAATTGTCTTGGGGCATCTTAGGACTCAATTTGAAGTCTCATTGGCCTGTCGTATTTAATAGATCCAAAGTCAAAATCTTGGTCCTTGAACTAACACCTGTTTTATTATTTGTCTTGTCCCAGTAGAATACACCCTCACATTCTTCCAGTTATTTGGGTCAAGTAGATCTAGAACCCAAACACTCATAACTTGATGCCACACTCTAAGAGACAGAACATGAGTGGGACTTAGGGTTTGATGGATTTGTTTGGGAAATCAGTATTGCAGTACCCGATTGTGGTTTTCTTTGTACCATTTTTTGTATAAATTGCCATCTCATGTATCTGGCCTACCCATTGATCCCCACTTTTAGGGTTTTTTGCTCAGCTAGCTGTTTTATCCATCAAAATGTCAGTCTCCCATCAGGGAAGGATCATCCAGTCCCTTGAAACTGTGAACCAATTACAGAAGTTTCTAGTTACTTTAGATACATCTGAATATTTCTACCTTCTAGGAGAATTCTCAGTCCTTCTGCCACATGGCTCTGGGAAAACAGCTTCCTGTGTTTGCCACATGTCTGCTGCCTTACCTGCCCCTGACCTAATGGTATGCTACAGAAGTGAGGTTATTCCCCTGCGATTTCCAGACATTTGATTTAGCATTTAGTCAAAATCTCCTCATTCGATGTAACCCAGATGCCTTTGAGGCCATCCTTTCTTACAGAGAGTGAGATAACTGATCAATGTAAGGACTTGTGAAAATTCCCAACCAGGGTCTCCTCCATCTCTGTGTGTGCATATATGTGAGCTGACCGTCCTCATGCTGGCCCAGGTACAGACTGCTAGGTTCCTTCATGATTTATTGAGTTCTATTACATTCTCTATCCATTTGAGGATTTGAGGGGTGCGACCATGCCTTAGACACAAAGCCTTCCAGCATGTTGCTGTCTCCCCCCAGCCCTGCACCCTGAGGTCCCTGCCCTTGACATGTGGCTGTCCCTGCTCTGAGTGATGGCAGAGCGCTCAGCCACCCACCTGTCCTGCCATAGCTGCCTGCCAGGCCTGTCTGCCTTCCCCAGCCTGACCCTCTGGGAATGAAGATTTCTCTGTTCATACCTTGATTATACACAGTCCACCTCCTCCTCATTGCCTAGCATCTAAGAAACAATCCTAAAACTGGCATTCTCTTATCCCTCTTGAATTTGATGATGGAGGCCCAGGTCCTTAGCCACTTCAGCCCCACAGTTTCTCAACAAGAGAAAGCCTTATATGTGTTTCATTTGCTGCTGCTGTTTTTCAGTTGCCCAGTTGTGTCTGACTGACTGTGACCCCATGGACTGCAGCACGCCAGGCCTCCCTGTCCCTCACCATCTCCCAAAGTTTGCCCAAGTTCATGTCCACTGCACTGGTGATGCTATCCAGCCCTCTCATCCTCTGTCGCCCTCTTCCCCTTCTGCTCTCAATCTTTCCCAGCATCAGGAACTTTTCCAATGAGTCAGCTGTTCGCATCAGGTGATCAAAATACTGGAGCTTCAGCATCAGTCCTTCTAACAAATACTCAGGGTTGATTTCCCTAAGATTGACTAGTTGGATCTCCTTGCTGTCCAAGGGACTTTCAGAAATCTTCTCCAGCACCACAGTTCAAGGGCATCAGTTTTTGATGTTCTGCCTTCTTTATGGTCCAGCTTTCACAGCCATACGTGACCACTGGGAAGACCATAGCCTTGATTAAACAGACCGTTGTTGGTCCGTGTCAGTAATGTCTCTGCTTTTCAACATGCTGTCTAGGTTTATCATAGCTTTTCTGCCAAGAGGCAATCGTCTTCTGATTTCATGGCTGCAGCCACCATCCTCAGTGATTTTAGAGCCCACGAAGAGGAAATCTGCCACTACTTCACCTTTTCCTCTTATATTTGCCATGAAGTAATGGGGCCAGTCCATGGGGTTGCTAGGAGTCAGACACGACTGAGCGACTTCACTTTCACTTTTTGCTTTCATGCATTGGAGAAGGAAATGGCAACCCACTCCAGTGTTCTTGCCTAGAGAATCCCAGGGACGGGGAAGTCTGGTGGGCTGCCGTCTATGGGGTCGCACAGAGTCAGACATGACTGAAGCGACTTAGCAGCAGCAACAATAGGGCCAGATGCCATTATCTTAGTTTTTTTTAATATTTAGTTTAAGCCAGCTCTTTCACTCTCCTCCTTCAGCCTTATGAAGAGGCTCTTCAGTTCCTCTTTGCTTCTTGCCATTAGAGTGGTATCTTCCGCATATCTGAGGGTGCTGATGTTTCTGTTCATGATGCTCTCACAGCAAGTATACTGGAGTGGGCTGCCATTCCCTCCCCCAGTGGAACTCTCCACTATGACCCATCCATCTTGGGTGGCTCTGCATGGCATGGCTCACAGCTTCACTGAGTTACACAAGCCCCTTTGCCACAAGACAGTGCTCCACGAAGGGGGTGTTGCGTTTACCCCCATGTGAAAGTTCCCTTCTGCTTGTCCTTCCATTTGGTTCTTACAGACCTTTATGTTCCATCTCCCTGGCCTTCAACAGCCTAATGGGCCTGTTAAAGCTTTCTGAACATAGCCATAGTTATAACTAACATCTGTTGAGTATTTACCATGCTCCAGGCACTGTACAGTCTCCCCTAGTGCCTCAGTGGTCAAGAATCTGCCTGCCAATGCAGGAGACATGTGTTCGATCCTTGGGTCGGGAGGATCCCCTGGAAGAGGAAATGGCAACCCACTCCAGCATTGTTGCCTGGGAAATCCCATGAACAGAGGAGCCTGGCAGGCTACAGTCCATGAAGCCGCCAAGAGTTGGACATGACTAAGCAGGCATGCACACACATGCAGACACTGTACTCTTAGCCATTTATATACATAATCTCTTTTAATCATCATATAACCCAATAAAGTGGATAATATTATTATCTTCCCCGCCTTTTGTATTAGATGAGGGAATGGAATATGCCTAAAGTGATATGTCTGGTCTCTGAATGCTCCCAATCTGGCCCCAAAGCTAGTTGTCATAAGCACCACAGGATTCAATCGTGTCTGACCCTGTGTGACCCCATGGACTGTAGCCCTCCACATCTCAGTGTCCATTGGATTCTCCAGGCAAGAATACTTGAGTGAGTTGCCATGTCCTACTCCAGGGGATCTTCTAACCCAGGGATCAAACCCACAATCTCTTATGTCTCCTGCATTGGCAGGTGGGTTCTTTACCACTAGCATCACCTGGGAATCCCAGCTTTCAATGGTGGTCAGTAGATATTTGTTGAATAAATGGGAGGGAAGGAGAGATGGAGGGTGAACACACAGACAGGTAACAACTGAACAAAAAGTCCCTTTCTTCTCTGAGCTGGACATTCGCCATCTGTACCACATCACATTCAAGAAATCACAGCCCACGTTGAAGTCCAAGATGGCATCACCTTGCATTAACTGTTTTTTTTTTTAATTTTTAATTTTTATTTTATTTTACTTTACAATACTGTATTGGTTTTGCCATATAACTGTTAAAGTAGTCAAGTCCTCATTTTTATATTCTAACACACTGTGGCCATGTTAAAATACGAAGGAATATTTGCCATACTTGTAATTCCTTTGGGGGAAGGGAGTGTATTTTTAATAAACATGCTTCAAGATATTCAAAATATGTATGCTTATGAATTTTAAAAAAATTACACAGCATCAACAGCTTCCTAATAATAATTTGCATTTTGCAGTGGTTTGCGTTTGTCAATGTGCATTGATATTCAATGNAGTGTTCTTCCCCGGAGAATCCCAAGGATGGGGGAGCCTGGTGGGCTGCCATCTATGGGGTTGCACAGAGTCGGACACGACTGAAGTGACAGCAGCAGCAACAGCAGCAGCAGAATGTCCATTGAGTTGGTGATGCCATCCAGTCATCTCATCCTCTATCTCCCCCTTCTCTGCCTACCTTCAATCTTTCTTTGCATCAGGTGGCCAAAGTATTGGAGTTTCAGCATCAGTCCTTCAGTGATTATTCAGGGTTGATTTTCCTTTAGGACTGACATTCCTTTAGGATGTCACAATCTTTGGGCCTCTTCTTTTCTCTATCTCTATTCATTCCTTGATCACCTCATTTAGTCTCATCGCTTTCAACACCATATCGGTGCTGGCTACTGGCTGCCCAGATCTCCTTTCTCTGATATCTAGACTTACATAGACAATGTCAGCAATTGTCTTGGGGCATCTTAGGACTCAATTTGAAGTCTCATTGGCCTGTCGTATTTAATAGATCCAAAGTCAAAATCTTGGTCCTTGAACTAACACCTGTTTTATTATTTGTCTTGTCCCAGTAGAATACACCCTCACATTCTTCCAGTTATTTGGGTCAAGTAGATCTAGAACCCAAACACTCATAACTTGATGCCACACTCTAAGAGACAGAACATGAGTGGGACTTAGGGTTTGATGGATTTGTTTGGGAAATCAGTATTGCAGTACCCGATTGTGGTTTTCTTTGTACCATTTTTTGTATAAATTGCCATCTCATGTATCTGGCCTACCCATTGATCCCCACTTTTAGGGTTTTTTGCTCAGCTAGCTGTTTTATCCATCAAAATGTCAGTCTCCCATCAGGGAAGGATCATCCAGTCCCTTGAAACTGTGAACCAATTACAGAAGTTTCTAGTTACTTTAGATACATCTGAATATTTCTACCTTCTAGGAGAATTCTCAGTCCTTCTGCCACATGGCTCTGGGAAAACAGCTTCCTGTGTTTGCCACATGTCTGCTGCCTTACCTGCCCCTGACCTAATGGTATGCTACAGAAGTGAGGTTATTCCCCTGCGATTTCCAGACATTTGATTTAGCATTTAGTCAAAATCTCCTCATTCGATGTAACCCAGATGCCTTTGAGGCCATCCTTTCTTACAGAGAGTGAGATAACTGATCAATGTAAGGACTTGTGAAAATTCCCAACCAGGGTCTCCTCCATCTCTGTGTGTGCATATATGTGAGCTGACCGTCCTCATGCTGGCCCAGGTACAGACTGCTAGGTTCCTTCATGATTTATTGAGTTCTATTACATTCTCTATCCATTTGAGGATTTGAGGGGTGCGACCATGCCTTAGACACAAAGCCTTCCAGCATGTTGCTGTCTCCCCCCAGCCCTGCACCCTGAGGTCCCTGCCCTTGACATGTGGCTGTCCCTGCTCTGAGTGATGGCAGAGCGCTCAGCCACCCACCTGTCCTGCCATAGCTGCCTGCCAGGCCTGTCTGCCTTCCCCAGCCTGACCCTCTGGGAATGAAGATTTCTCTGTTCATACCTTGATTATACACAGTCCACCTCCTCCTCATTGCCTAGCATCTAAGAAACAATCCTAAAACTGGCATTCTCTTATCCCTCTTGAATTTGATGATGGAGGCCCAGGTCCTTAGCCACTTCAGCCCCACAGTTTCTCAACAAGAGAAAGCCTTATATGTGTTTCATTTGCTGCTGCTGTTTTTCAGTTGCCCAGTTGTGTCTGACTGACTGTGACCCCATGGACTGCAGCACGCCAGGCCTCCCTGTCCCTCACCATCTCCCAAAGTTTGCCCAAGTTCATGTCCACTGCACTGGTGATGCTATCCAGCCCTCTCATCCTCTGTCGCCCTCTTCCCCTTCTGCTCTCAATCTTTCCCAGCATCAGGAACTTTTCCAATGAGTCAGCTGTTCGCATCAGGTGATCAAAATACTGGAGCTTCAGCATCAGTCCTTCTAACAAATACTCAGGGTTGATTTCCCTAAGATTGACTAGTTGGATCTCCTTGCTGTCCAAGGGACTTTCAGAAATCTTCTCCAGCACCACAGTTCAAGGGCATCAGTTTTTGATGTTCTGCCTTCTTTATGGTCCAGCTTTCACAGCCATACGTGACCACTGGGAAGACCATAGCCTTGATTAAACAGACCGTTGTTGGTCCGTGTCAGTAATGTCTCTGCTTTTCAACATGCTGTCTAGGTTTATCATAGCTTTTCTGCCAAGAGGCAATCGTCTTCTGATTTCATGGCTGCAGCCACCATCCTCAGTGATTTTAGAGCCCACGAAGAGGAAATCTGCCACTACTTCACCTTTTCCTCTTATATTTGCCATGAAGTAATGGGGCCAGTCCATGGGGTTGCTAGGAGTCAGACACGACTGAGCGACTTCACTTTCACTTTTTGCTTTCATGCATTGGAGAAGGAAATGGCAACCCACTCCAGTGTTCTTGCCTAGAGAATCCCAGGGACGGGGAAGTCTGGTGGGCTGCCGTCTATGGGGTCGCACAGAGTCAGACATGACTGAAGCGACTTAGCAGCAGCAACAATAGGGCCAGATGCCATTATCTTAGTTTTTTTTAATATTTAGTTTAAGCCAGCTCTTTCACTCTCCTCCTTCAGCCTTATGAAGAGGCTCTTCAGTTCCTCTTTGCTTCTTGCCATTAGAGTGGTATCTTCCGCATATCTGAGGGTGCTGATGTTTCTGTTCATGATGCTCTCACAGCAAGTATACTGGAGTGGGCTGCCATTCCCTCCCCCAGTGGAACTCTCCACTATGACCCATCCATCTTGGGTGGCTCTGCATGGCATGGCTCACAGCTTCACTGAGTTACACAAGCCCCTTTGCCACAAGACAGTGCTCCACGAAGGGGGTGTTGCGTTTACCCCCATGTGAAAGTTCCCTTCTGCTTGTCCTTCCATTTGGTTCTTACAGACCTTTATGTTCCATCTCCCTGGCCTTCAACAGCCTAATGGGCCTGTTAAAGCTTTCTGAACATAGCCATAGTTATAACTAACATCTGTTGAGTATTTACCATGCTCCAGGCACTGTACAGTCTCCCCTAGTGCCTCAGTGGTCAAGAATCTGCCTGCCAATGCAGGAGACATGTGTTCGATCCTTGGGTCGGGAGGATCCCCTGGAAGAGGAAATGGCAACCCACTCCAGCATTGTTGCCTGGGAAATCCCATGAACAGAGGAGCCTGGCAGGCTACAGTCCATGAAGCCGCCAAGAGTTGGACATGACTAAGCAGGCATGCACACACATGCAGACACTGTACTCTTAGCCATTTATATACATAATCTCTTTTAATCATCATATAACCCAATAAAGTGGATAATATTATTATCTTCCCCGCCTTTTGTATTAGATGAGGGAATGGAATATGCCTAAAGTGATATGTCTGGTCTCTGAATGCTCCCAATCTGGCCCCAAAGCTAGTTGTCATAAGCACCACAGGATTCAATCGTGTCTGACCCTGTGTGACCCCATGGACTGTAGCCCTCCACATCTCAGTGTCCATTGGATTCTCCAGGCAAGAATACTTGAGTGAGTTGCCATGTCCTACTCCAGGGGATCTTCTAACCCAGGGATCAAACCCACAATCTCTTATGTCTCCTGCATTGGCAGGTGGGTTCTTTACCACTAGCATCACCTGGGAATCCCAGCTTTCAATGGTGGTCAGTAGATATTTGTTGAATAAATGGGAGGGAAGGAGAGATGGAGGGTGAACACACAGACAGGTAACAACTGAACAAAAAGTCCCTTTCTTCTCTGAGCTGGACATTCGCCATCTGTACCACATCACATTCAAGAAATCACAGCCCACGTTGAAGTCCAAGATGGCATCACCTTGCATTAACTGTTTTTTTTTTTAATTTTTAATTTTTATTTTATTTTACTTTACAATACTGTATTGGTTTTGCCATATAACTGTTAAAGTAGTCAAGTCCTCATTTTTATATTCTAACACACTGTGGCCATGTTAAAATACGAAGGAATATTTGCCATACTTGTAATTCCTTTGGGGGAAGGGAGTGTATTTTTAATAAACATGCTTCAAGATATTCAAAATATGTATGCTTATGAATTTTAAAAAAATTACACAGCATCAACAGCTTCCTAATAATAATTTGCATTTTGCAGTGGTTTGCGTTTGTCAATGTGCATTGATATTCAATGAACACATTTAATTCCATCAGCATTCTTCTTCTGGTAGATTTGTATTTCTTGGCGAAGCTATCATCCTGAAGCCATCAGTCGGAATATTTATCACTATGAACCCAGGATATGCTGGTCGAACTGAATTACCAGAAAATCTCAAAGCTCTTTTCAGGCAAGTGTTATGCTTTGTGGTTTAGCATCTGGAGCACTCATGCCACCTAACGTTGCTGGTTTGCACTGTTAAATGATTTGTTTGTACTCAAGAATTTCTATGGAAAACCCCTTATTGTTTCTTTGGGATTCCTTTATAGAGAGAACTTTCACCATGATAAATTAACTCCTGTGAAATATGAAACCAGACCTCAAAATTGTTACATAAAAGTTACATGGTACATTGAACATTTAATACTAGCTCTTGTTATATTTATAATAAAATGATTTTTATTATAAATATAATTTTCACAAAGTACAGACTATGGAAAATATGAAACTGAATAAAGAAAAGAATTACAATTTTATCACCTAGAAATATGATTGTTATATTTTTTCTAGTCTCATAATTCCTGTTTTATGAGTTTAAGTTATTAGATTAGGCATGATTTTCATTTAATTCTCATTTAATGTGTTGACATAAGTAGTTTGTCATATTACTGAAAATTCTTTAGAAATACCATTTCTTTGTAGCTCCAAAATGGTCTCTCCCTTGGCTCATCCATAATCTTCTTAACCATTCCCTATTGTGTGACATGGAGGACTTGTGTTTTTCTTTTCATTTCTTTATGATCACAAAATAGCAGGCTGTAAACATCCCTTCACATGAAGCATTATCCTTATTTCAGCTTATTACTCAGAATAGATTTCTACATGTAGAATTACTCAGCGAATGGTTAAAGTCTTTACTGACAACCTACTTTCCAAACATACTCTGCCAGTTTATATACACTTAGGGCAATCTGTCAGAGCACTCATGCTGTTGCATCTGAACCTATTCTATTTAACTCATGTTTTAAATCAACTTTGTTTCCTGCAATAAAATGCACCCACCTAAGTATCCAGTTGCTGGAAACACTACCACTACAGTCAAGATGTGGAATGTTTCTGACACCCCTGGAAGTCCTCTTGTGCCTCTTTGAAGTTGATCCCCCATATCACTGATGTCCTTTCTGACTCAAGGTTAAATTTCTTTCCTAGAGTTGATATAAATGAAACCATGCTGTATGTACTCACTTGTGTTGTCGTCTTTCCTTGAACATTATGATTTGGAGATTTATCAGAGTTATCCAGTCCATCAGTAGTTTGTTCTTTTTTATTCCTATTGGAGAGGCATAACTTCAGTCTGTTTGTCTAGTCTCTGGTTGGTGTATGTCTCCAGTTTGGGACAATTATGAATAAAGCGTCTGTGAACATTCATGTATAGTCTTTGTGTGAATACATGTTTCTTTGGGGTAGATATCTATGAATGGAATTGGTAAGTCAAATGGCAAGTGTCTGTTTGAGTTTATTAAAAGCTGCAAATCTGTTTTCTAAGATGGCTGTACCATTTTAGACCCTCACCATCAATAGAGAACACTTGTTCTACATTCTTGTTAAAACCTGATATTATCAGTCTTTTTGGTTTTAACCAACCTGATGAAGAGGAGGAGGTATATCACTGTGGGCTTACCTTGCATTTCCATGATGGCTCATGATGCTGAGCATCTTTCCATGTACCTTACTGCCATTCCCATACGATCTTTGTGAAGTGCTGTATTCTGCATAATTTTTTTGTTGAATATACACATTGCAAGTATATTCTCCTCCATTTATGACTTGCTTTTTCATTTTATTAATGGTGTCCATGAAAAATAAAAGTTTTAAATTCAATGAAATATAAGTTTCAATTTGTTTCATGGTTTTTAGAAATATCCTAGTTAGGACCACTTGACTCACCACAGGTTGTAAACTTTTCCACTATGTTTCTTTTAGATTTTTTTTTTTAAGTTTTCATCTGTCTCCCTTCTCTTTTGTTGATGTGTCAAACTATATTCATTGATTGTTCAGATACTACACAATTCTTCAGTGTTGCATCCCTGAGATAAACTCCATCTGCTCAGGAGATACTATTTTTATCTGTGTTACTGTATTCAATTTATCACTATTTTGTTGAAGATTTTAAAATCAATGCCATGAGGGATGTGGGTCTGTATCATCCTTTCTTGTCATATCTTCATCTGGTTTTGGCACTCAGGTAATGCTGACCCCATGAATGACTTGACATATATTCCCTTCTCTATTTTCTTCAGGGTTTTGTAGGGTTGGTATTATTTATCCCCTGTTTGATAGAATAAATAAGTGAAGCCTTACATATACTTGGGCTTAGATTTTTCTTTGTTGGAATTGTTTTAGTGATCAATTCAGTTTCTTTAATAGATATAGATTTTTTTTTCTTGAATTGTAGTCTAAACTTTTGAATTTATTGACATTAATTTGTTCCTAATATTCTCTTATTATCTCTGGTGATGTCCTAAAATCCATGTCAAATAAGGGTAATTTGTGTCTTATTTCCATTTGTTTCCTGGATGAGCTGGAGGCTTCTCAGTTTTATTTTTTTAAAGTTCTTCCGTGTTTGTCAGATGTGTCTTTGTTCACAGTCTACCTTCAAAATAATACACTACTTCACATAGAATGGAGGAACCTCTGTAGTTTTTAGTGTGATTTATTTTGACTCTATCAAGCTTAAAATTTGCTTGTCCATCCATCTAGATGTTTAAGCATATTTAATTTGTATTTTCTTTTTTAATTTTTACAGTATGACTTTTTAAATGTACTTCATTTATTAAGGTCTTATTTTGGTAGGTAACATGAAATGAGTATTTAAACAGAATTCTTTTCCCTATTATTCAATTATTCTAATACCCTTTAGTGAATGTCTTTGTTTTCTCATATAATAGCTTTCTCTCCAGCAATTTTATAATGCAATTTAATGCAATAGCAGTTTTATAATGTCTCTTTTTCCTTGAAAAAAAATTCTAGAGAATAACTACCCTGGAAATAAATGTAATAATTGCAGAATATTTCCATTTGAAACTTGTAGATCTCTGCAGTTCTTTTGCATTTGTATTCCAGTTCATCTTGTACAGGTTTTCATTTGGGTCTTAAAATTTGGAAATTATTTTGGAAATGCTTCTTAAATTTGGCTTAAATAAGTGCAGCATTATTTGTGTATGGGACAAGTACTGATCTCAGCAGAGTGTGCAGGACGATTGGTGATGCTTGTAGTATTCCTGAGTGGAGGCAGCATGCCTAAGCCTTAAGCACCATGGCTCCACTGCTTAGCCAGCGTGCGGCCTCAGTCGTGTGCTTGTACTGCTCAGAACCCTAGTTTGCACCTCAGTAAAGTACAGACAAGAACAGTTGAGAGAATTAAGTGAGAAGTGCAGAAAATCTGTAGCATCCCTTATGGTAGGCAAAATACCCATTGAGTATTCAGTTCAGTCATTCACTTGTGTCCAACTCTTTGCAACCCCATGAATCACAGCACATCAGGCCTCCCTGTCCATCACCAACTCTTGAAGTTCACTCAGACTCACGTCCATCGAGTCCGTGATGCCATCCAGCCATCTTATCCTCTGTCGTCCCCTTCTCCTGCCCCCAGTCCCTCCCAGCATCAGTCTTTTCCAATGAGTCAACTCTGTGGAAGTACCAGTTAAGCAAATTTACTAGCCTTTTCTGTCCTGTATTAGAAACTGTGGGGGAAATTGTGGGGCTGCTTTAGGTAGTAGTCGATAACATAGATCTAGAGAGACTCGGGAATTTTTAGGATGAAAAATTAGACATGTATACAGTAGACCATAATAATGCTTATAAAAACAGATGGGTAAATATGACTGGGATACATGCTATAAAATACATGCTTTAAAAAGTCTAAAATTCAGGCTTATTTACCTATTTACTCTGGCTCCTTCTTGACATTGAACTTCAGTTGAGTGGAATTTTTTCAAATGTTGCTTTTAATGTCAATTGTCTTGTGAGGACTTTTTGAATGTCCCCCACCCCCAAAAAAGAGAATTTGAAAGTTATTTTTCGGTAAGTTTTCTTCTTAAAAATCTAGTCAAGCTGGCCACAAGCAGTGTTGGAAATGACTAGTGTAAGCTTGAAAGAGCTGATGATTAACTAGTCATGAATTTTATGAGGTGGTTGTTCAGTACAGATACTAATAAAAAGCTAAATTTTGTAAACTTTTGACTAAATAACATCTATGAAAGACAAAGGTGATAAATATCCAAATTCATGATTTCCTAATTAGTTTCCTCTATTTTAGCAACACTTAAGCTTTTAGGTTACTTTGTGTCTGTTGTGTGTGTACTGTGGTGTGCAAGCTCATTTCCTGCTAGCTCCACGTTCAGTGATACGTGTTGGTAGATGAAATCAGCCATGGTGGAAGGACTGATTCCTTGAAAGTCAGCAGGTGCTATTTTTGGAGAGTCAGTTGTTAACTGTTTACCTGCACAGCACTGGCCACAGATGAAGACTGACCTCTAGCACAAAGCATCACTTATCTTTCTGCAGTGACAACTAACAATGGAAGTTTACTGAATGTACCCACAGATTTCCCTTCAACTCCTACACGTGTGCTTCTGACATTTTCAGATTTTCCGCCTTTGTCTATGTATCCAGTAGCTCCTGGGCATTTTTTGGTTGAAGTGAAGGGTCTTGTTAGCTGTGATTGACAGGTAATTGTGACCTGCTTGGGAATGGCTAAAATGTGGATATGCATTAATCACTTGGTTTCAGCAATTTGTACTTATTTCCTTATCACATTTTAAAACAAAATTTCATATTTACTTTGTAGACCCTGTGCCATGGTGGCCCCAGACGTCGAGCTAATCTGTGAAATCCTGTTAGTTGCTGAGGGTTTTGTGGACGCGCGCTCGTTAGCCCGCAAATTTATCACACTGTACACACTCTGCCGGGAGCTCCTGTCCAAGCAGGTGAGGGTCTTTTGTTGCTTTTTCCTGGTTGTTACACCCCATTAAAACAGCTTCTGAAGTATGGATGCTGGGTAATTTATCATTCATATTACAGTTAGACATTAAGGAATAATTTGATATTTTCCCTTAAATTTTGAAAATCTATGCTTTACAGTTCCTCATTTTTAAAAAATTAAACACTTGAGACAAATTTGAAGGTTTTATGTTTATTTAATACAGTTTTATCAATGGGCTATGTGATTGTTTTTAAATGTTATCAGTGCTATAATTAGGTATGAGTTTTATGATGCCTCTCTTTCTTGGTGGGAATGTTATTTTCCGGGGAAAGATGGTGGGAGTGTTCATAATACCCAGGGAAGGCTGATTTTCTGAAGAACCCTCAAGAAATGTTAAAGAGTTTCTCATTTTGTTGGTAGTTCTTTCTTTGAAGGTAGAGTTGGCTTTTTTGTGTTTATTTTTGCTCTGCAATTCCTTAGTCTCTGAAATGGACCAAATTAATGTATCCTTTATTCTCCAGTCAGTAGCTTCTTGCTGTTTCATTGAATCTGCTGATGGGTCAAAAAAAATGACATCTATATGAGCATCACCATTTTTAAATTTAGCTTTGTGGTCACCTTTGAGTTCAGTCTTTGGTGACCTTTTGTTAATTCCTAGTGACATTACTTTGCAGTTTTTCCAGGGTGTAAGTATTAAAATATCACAGTTACAACCATACACTTAATTATACTGCCAGATACACTCATTTAAAATTACCCCTTGTTGGGATGAAATTTAAAGTCTGAGAGGCAAATGCGTGTGGAAACTGCTGATGAAAGTGTTATATGAAGTGAAGCAGTGTACCAAACTGTAGATGTGATCTATAATTTCAGTGTGTTTTATATGTTATATTGTGTGTTTTATGTATAAAGTGACTGGAAATACATTGTGACTTTTAACATTTGTTTCTGGGTAATAAGATTGTATTTTAGAATTTTTCCTTATTGTTTATGATGATATATATATATATATATATATTTGCAATGAAACCATTTTAATTTTATATTGGAAAAACATCAGAAGAAAGCAGTGTTACTGGATCCAGGATACATGTAGTGACAACCATACTGCATTCCCAGTACCATACTTAAACGTTTAGTGAGCATTTACTGTATTCCAGTAATAACTTTATTGCTGTTGATGATGAAGGGATAAACATGGAACAAATGAAACACTCAGATTTCTGTCTTAAAAAGGTCTATTTAGGAGATTTAGTATACATGGCATAAAATTTATAAAGAAATGGAGGATGAAAAAAAGTGTCATAGTTTCAAGAAAAAAGGAACCGGTATTTACGGAACAGGGGCCATGTATTATCTTTAGTATCTTGATGAAAACACTATGAGCTTAGTCTTATTCGTTCCATTTTACAGATGAGGAGACTGAGTCAATTACCTATCTGAAGCTCATGAGTAATAAGTGGTGAGAACATGATTTGAATTCAGTCCTTTCTAATCCTTTCTTGGACACCAGCAGCCAGTTACAGGAGGAAGATGTTGGGAGTAAAGGCAGAACAGGCAAGGAAAGAATTTTCCAACTCAGAGAAGCCTCAGGGAGGAAATGAGAGGGAAGAAATTCATCCAGGACAGAAGCTGAGTTAGGGACACAATCCTGATAGTTTTCTAAACTGTAGGAATAGATTTTAGAAAAATCAGTGGATATTTTTGACTAAAGGAATAACATAATGAAAATGATAAAGATTATTTTAACAGTTGTTTGCACTGTTTAAATGTTTAGGCATGTCATCAAGTCGCCTTTAAAAAAAATTGAAATATAGTTGATTTACAGTATTGAGTTACTGTTGTACAGAAGTGATTCAGTTATACACACAAGCACACACACGTGTATATGTAATCTTTTTCATATTTTTTTCCATTATAGGTTATTAAAGGATGTTGATTATAGTCGTCTGTGCTACAGCAGGACCTTGTTGTTTATCTATTTGATACATAGTAATTTGTGTCTGCTAATCTCAGCTCCTATTTCTTACTTCTCCCTCCACCCCTTTCCCTTTGGGTAACTGTAACTGTAAGTTTGTTTGCTATGTCTGTGAGTCTGTTTCTGCTTTATAAATAAGCTCATTTGTGTCATATTTTAGATTCAGCATGTAAGTGACATCCTGTGAGATTTGTTTTCCTTTGGAGTTACTTCACTTAGTATGACAATCTCTAAGACCATACATGTTGCTGCATATGGCAGTTTCATTATTCTTTATGGCTGAAGTATTCCATTATATAAATGTATGTACACATCTTCTTTATCCATTCCTTTGTCAGTAGATAGCCAGTCTGCTTCCTGTATGTGTTATTGTAAATAGTACTGCTGTGGAGTACTAGTATCTTTGAAGTACATGTATTTTTCATACATTCTCTTCTTTAATAGTTTTACTGCCGTGACTTACTCCCTCCCCAGTCTCTGTGGCCTCCAAATGTTGGTTCTTCCCCCTTCCTTCCCTCCTCAAGCCCTAGTTCTCTCTATATAAGTGGCTTTGAAATGATTTTTGCTGTGACCCACAGTAAAAATGCTTTTTTCTGTTGAGACTCAGTCTACACTTATGTGCCTACACATACGCACCCAGATAACAACCGAAACAGAAGTCTTCACCAAGCGCTTCTTACCGTTACTGTTTGCAGTGCACTGTGGCATTTTCCATTGCATTACTTCCTATTTTAACACCAACAGAAATGATGGTTGAGACCCACTACATTGATTTTATTATCTACTAATGGATTGAAGGGCATATTTATACTTACGTTAACTGGTTTTACTCCCAACAACCTTGTAAAGTGGGTGAGTACTTCCATCTGCCTTTTCATAGAGGATGATAGGAAGACTTGGAAAAGTTAAATGGCTTTCCCTCAGGCATAGCCAGGAGACGTTAGAGAGAAGGGGTGTTTCTGTGTGGTTGCAGATAGAAGGCCGTTTATAAACGACCTCTCAGTTGAAGCAGAGTGTCTTTCCGGAGGCCCCGGAAAGACAGTGCACCACGCTAGGGCCTAGAAGGCAAAAAAGCAACACGCGGTCTGTGCTGTAGGAGCTCGGAGCCTGTGAAGAAATCCTGGGCAGAGATAATGTAAAAGTTTCAAAGCGGTATTGGTTTAATCATTGAATGTATTTTAAAAATACTTTATTGGGGTAAAGGTCTGTGCTCCAGGAGCTCGGAGCCTGTGAAGAAATCCTGGGCAGAGATAATGTAAAAGTTTCAAAGTGGTATTGGTTTAATCATTGAATGTATTTTAAAAATACTTTATTGGGGTAAAGTTGGTTTACAATGTTGTGTTAGTATCAGGTGTACAGCGAAGTGACTCTGTTATACTTATGTCCACTCTTTTTTAGACTCCTTTCCCATATAAGCCATTATAGAGTATTGTGTAGAGTTCTCTGGGCTGTACAGTAGGTCCTTATTAGTTATCTTTTTGTACAATAGTGTATATGTCAATCTCAATCTCCCAATTTATCCCTCCTCCACTCTTTACCTGCAGGTAACGTCATATGATATCACTTACATGTGGAATCTAAAAAGGGTTCAAATAAACTTATCTTAAAATAGATATAACCTAAAATAGATATAACTTAACTTAAAATAGAGATAAAGTTACAGATGTAGAAAACAAACTTACAGTTACCAGGGGGTAAGGTGGCCAGATGGATAAATTGGAAGACTGGGATTAACATATATATGCGACTATGTATAAAATAGATAACTAATAAGGACCTGCTGTATGTTGTTGTTATTTAATTGCTAAGTCATGTCCAACTCTTTGTGACCCCATGGAGAGTAGCTCACCAGGCTCCTCTGTCCATGGGATTTTCCACTGGAGTGAGTTGCCATTTCCTTCTCCAGAGGGTCTTCCCCACACAGGGATCAAACCTGTGTCTACTGCACTGCAGGCAGATTCTTTACCACTGAGCCACCGAATAAGTATACACAGGGAACTCTACTCAATACTCTGTAATGATCTATATGGGAAAATAATCTAAAAAAGAGTAGATACATGTATACGTATAATTGACTCATTCTGCTGTATGCTTGAAACTAATACAACATTATAAATCAACTGTACCCCAATCAAATTTTTTTGTAGAGCGTAAAGAGGGAGATTAGAGATCCAGGGCCCAGAGGAGATAGAATGGCAGGGCTCCAGGTGGACAAGAGGAGTGTGTTTGTGGTTGGAGGTAAAACATGGGAGTAATTGTACCCCTGAGTTGGCAGGTTTATTGAGAGAACATAGGGAGGCAGGCAGGTGGAGCCTTGGGCAAATACTGCAACTAAACACCATGGAAAGAAGAGATTTGCTGACAGAGGCAGAGAATCAGGCAAAAGAAACAGGACAGTGAAGGGACATGATTTTTTAAATTTCAAGGAGGGGAGAAAAATACTACTTTACATTGTCAAGACATGTGTGGAAGTGAATTCTTTTAGCCTTAAGCTCTTCCTTCTGGAATGGAAATCTGAGTCCCTCATAAAATTTTTGAAAGAATGTATTTGTGTTTTGATTTTAGGATCATTATGATTGGGGACTTCGTGCTATTAAATCTGTCTTGGTTGTAGCTGGCTCTCTGAAACGAGGAGATAAAAATAGACCTGAAGATCAGGTACTGCAGTGCTAATATGATTTTGTTGAGTGAATAACTAAATGGCTTTGTACAAAGAAAAGTGTACGTGTGGATGGTGGGTTATATATATCACAACTTTAAAAAGGGATCACATCTATTTTTAATACAGGATATTTTAAGGACTGACATCTCTTATGTTATACAAGACCACACGTATTTTTGAGTAAAAGGATATGAACATATGAAAGAAACTGTGATTTTTATAAGTGCTTTTGGAATATCAGCCACAAAAAGTATTTGGACAGTCATAAATAATTCAGTAATCACTGTTTGATTTTCTCTAAGAAGCATTTAGAAAATCTGATTGAGTTGGGATATTAATCCTAAAAATATCAATGAAAACATAATCTAATGGAAGAAAGTATGTTCATTTCATGGGATGGACAGGAAGGATGCTTGCCCGACACCAATGAAATACTTAACCAGTTATTTAGAGAAACAAGGGGATGTTCCAGCCTCCTTCATGGGGAAAAACAATAACATCCACACTGTGCATTTTTCTCTATCAAACAAATAGTGAGACTAATTGATATACAGCCTTTGTGTAGATGCAGTATGGCTTGCAATTTTGAAAAAAGATCTATTCCTTTGAGTTTCTTTTCATGTTAAGTGATATTTATCCTGTGAATTTCTACTTCTTTTTTTACAGTCTTTCTCTTTCTCTCAGTCACAATTCATAATCGGGTCAAGATTGTCATTTTTTTGTTTTCTTCCTATTTCTTGCTATATTTTAATTTTTGTTGGGACACTTACCTCTTTGTGTGAAAGTCATCCTGATGTTCAAATTACTGCTTTTAATATCTAAAGCCTTCTCTGGTTTTCAACCAATACAGAAGAAAAACCAAGCTAAAAATGGGTGGAATTGATTATTCTGAGATTTTCAGAATATTTTGAATAAAGTGATCTGATGGGACTGGCCAATTTATATCCTGGAATTTGAGGATTACAGAGAGCAGCACCACAGACCTTGTCTTAAGATCCAGACATTATCAAGGAAGGGACAGGGCCCTTTGGCTGGCTTTAGTCTGAGGTTACCCATGGTATCAGCAGAGTTCTCTCCTGTTCTGATATGTGACCTTTTAAGCAGTTACCCTCCCTGTAGATAGAATGCCATTCTAATAGAGAACAGGATCTACCTCATGAAGTAGATATGAAAATTAAAAATAACATCTTTAGCTGTTGATGTGCTTGTTAGACCTTGTGTCAGCTTTCTTATGAAAAGTTTTCTGTCTTCTTTTCTAGGTACTCATGAGAGCATTAAGGGACTTCAATATGCCTAAAATAGTGACTGATGACACCTTTGTGTTTTTGGGCCTCATTGGTGACCTGTTTCCATCCCTGGATGTGCCCCGGAGGAGAGCACCCCACTTTGAACAGATGGTCAGGCAGTCCACTGTGGAGCTCCGCCTGCAGCCTGAGGAAAGCTTCATCCTCAAAGTAAAAAGAGAGTTCCCTTGTCATGGCAGCCCTTGGGATATTCAGTGCCCATAACTGCAGTGACGTGGTACTCAGCCAAAACATCAGCTTACCTGTTCCACTGACCTTAAGATGCTCTTGATACATACTTTACAGCATTCTAATGTGGAAGTCTTTACTAAAGTAAATATAAATATCATCCCATTTGTGAGAAGGTGAACATATACAGATATGATTCAGTCATGGATTTCAATATGAACAGACTTTTCATTAGTTTATAAAACTCCTTGCTGATGTGCAGCAAAAATTAATTTTGCTATCTTTTCTCTCCATCTTAAGAAAGGGTGGAAGTAATGAAATCATTAGCACATGTTTGTAAGCGGGGAGAAATGTCCATATGTATGACATCATCTGACTCCTCGAAGGCTTGTGCATATGCTTGCTCATTTGGGATATAGTGAATATACATGACTGTTAAAATACATAAAGGGTATCTGTTTTAGATGCTTCAGAGGATATGTGAGTAGTTATAGATGATATTGGCCATATACTGTTTCTGGTCACAGTTCCTGAGTGTTACTGATTTTCAGACTCACTCCTGCCATGTACCAAATACTTCACTTCTGCCTATGCCCGTGACTCATTAACTAATGATTGTTCTTCATTCTCATCCCCATATTCTGCATTGGGACATCCAGGAGAAACTATACTTTTCACTTGTTATCTCTGAATTTTCCCTGAATATAATGCTGTTGGTGGGGTCTGGCTTGAGTTGTAAGGAAAGAACTGGGCAAAAATGGATAGATTTTTTTTTTTTAAAGGAAACTAATGTCTGGTTGTTCTGTCTGTAGGTTGTTCAGCTTGAGGAGCTGTTGGCTGTGCGACACTCTGTCTTCGTCGTTGGAAATGCAGGCACAGGGAAGAGTAAGGTATGGTAAACACCTGTGAGGTTTGAACAAAACTGGCATAAGAGTGGGGCCTACATTCAGTTCTACTTGAGAGTTCCCCTCAGTGAATTTGCTCATAATTTGAGGTTAGAATCTGAGACTCTAATATTGCTCTCTGATCAGATGACACTCTTTTTCTTTATAATGAGGACAAGGAGAGAGGAATTGGTAGAACACTGCACTCAAGGAAAGTAAATAAAGGAAGACTGGGCTTTCCACGTGAAATAGCATCCTATTCACACATTTAGATGTATGCCCTCCTGTCTTATGCATCTTTTATACCTGAATTCTTTTATCCAAAGTAAACATATTGAGAGACTCTAGAATAAGATACCCAGATTACAAGATTGGTTTTGCCCTGCCCACATTTGTCAAAACTATTTTCTGATATTTTCCAAGTTATCCTAGTTTCTCTTTCCCATATCACTGAGAAAAGCCCAAATAGTTTTCTTCAGTATCACTCTCTATAGGGCCAAAGCAAAACTTGAAAAGCAATGGAGAAGCAAAAGGACGTTTTTGAGGCACCTGTTAAATGCTGTGCTGGGTGTACGATGTGTGATTTACTCTGTACAATGATGAGAGTCCACGGCTCTTATTATCCCCATTTTTAGTTCACTGCTTGATTTTGTTTGGTCTTACTGACAGTCCTGGAAACACACTTTTCTTGCTTGGCAGACGGTATGGGCAGAACTGCATGTGTTTTAACTGAGGGTGCTTGGGTAGAAACGTATTTAGTAACCAGTGACTAAAAATGAGTATAGTGCACACATGAGACTTCAGGGCGTGGATGTCTATAGAACTTGCCAACGTTTAGATCAGACTCAAAGTGGTACACTTGTAAAGAGAGGCCTGATATAGGGCTTTTTTCTAGTGGAAAATATAATAATTGAAATATTAAAGTAGATAACTAACAGATAGACCTGTAATTATTTTGTTAGAGTAAGTTTCAGATATGGGCTATGGTGAGAGGAAGGATAAAATTAAATTCTATCATTTTCAGTAGATTAATGGTTTCTAAAAATAGAAGCTTAATATTCCTAAGACATTCAATTTCTTTCATCCAGGCTTCGCTGATTCTGTTTCTGTTCTATTCAACCTTTACTTAAGCTGATAGAACTAGAGCACCAAAGCTTGGGGCGTATTATTTAGCAACATAGTATTCTGAAGTATTTGGAAATTGTTTCAGTCCTTTAAACCCCTGTGAAGAGATAAGGATGATAATATCTAAAATAAAAGCCATGGCTTTTCAGAGAAAGCAAAAAGGATAGTTGGGTCAATACTTGGGTTAAGGCATCAGTTCATTAAACAGATATGTTTTAAGTGCAGATTTTATTTTCTTGGTTTCCAAAATCACTGTGGACAATGACTGCAGCCATGAAATTAAAAGAGGCTTGCTCCTTGGAAGGAAAGATACGACAAACCTAGGCATATTAAAAAGCAGAGACATCAGTTTGACAACAAAGGTCCGTATAGTCAAAGCTATGGTTTTTCCAATAGTCATGTATGGATGTGAGAGTTGGACCTTAAAAACGGCTGAGCACCGAAGAATTGATGCTTTTAAACTGTGATGTTGGAGAAGACTCTTGAGAGTCCCTTGGATTGCAAGGAGATCCAACCAGTCCATCCTAAAGGAAATCAACCTTGAATATTCATTGAAAAGACTGAAATGCTGAAGCTGAAGCTTCACTACTTTGACCACCTGATAAAGAGAGCCGACTCACTGGAAAAGACCCTGGTGCTGGGAATGATTGAAGGCTGGAGGAGAAGGGGATGACAGAGGATGGGGAAGTTGGATGGCATGACTGAGTCAATGGACATGAGTTTGAGCAAACTCCAGGAGACAGTGAAGGACAGGAAAGCCTGGCATACTGCAGACCATGGGGTCAAAAAGAGTCAGACACTGAGCGACTGAACAGCAAAACGACATTAAGCATCTCTTCTGTGAATTCCTAGCCTCAACGCTTCTTTTCCTCAATTACCTAGATCAGAGTTTCTCAGCTTCAGCACCATTGACATTGGGATCTGCTAAGTCTTTGTCTTGGGGGCCGGCCTGTCACTGCAGAATATTGAGCAGCACCCCTGGCCTCTGCCCACACAATGCCCAGCAGCAGGTCCTCCTCCCTCAGGTCAAGATAGTCGCCTGCTGAGAACTCACTGCTCTAGGCCACCAGTACTCACATTACAGCTAGACAAACGTCATAGGCGTCACCTAGGACCTTGTTAGAACTCAAATCAGTCCTACCTGAGACCTACTAAATTAGAAACTCTGAGACTGGGTCTATTAGTCTGTTTTGATACCTTTTATGCACTTTGGATGCAGGCTAAATTTCAAGAACCATCTAAATAATATAGACAGAGTAGATGTTAATATCATGCACAGGAATAACATATACAGGCCTTGACTTTGCACACATGGTTAAAAATCTCAGCTGGTGGTGACTTTCTCTAGTCTACACTGTTGAAAGAATCAGGTGAATTGATCCTCAGGGATTGTAGGATTAAAGTTTTCAAGATGGGAATGAAAATAGACACATGAAAATGTTTTCCCATTCTCAGTACACTCAGAATATATAGGAACATATAATGCATAAGGAAATCCCTTCAGAAATCTTTCGCTTTTCATTTGGCTTACATTAGTATTAGTTTTCTTAGCTTTTTTTCCTTTTCTCCCCTAGATTTTGAGAACATTAAACCAAACATATGTTAACATGAAACAAAAACCCATTTGGAATGACTTAAACCCCAAAGCTGTGACAACAGATGAACTCTTCGGTTTCATACATCATGCTACCCGAGAATGGAAAGACGGCAAGTAGTATTTCCTCTTTTGAAGTGCTAAAAAATTCTTTTTTTTTTTAATCCAGAAAATCATTTCTTAGTTCAAGCCAATTTTAGGCATGGCTGTAGATTTAATGTTTATGGGTTGGCGTTATTGGAAATAGATCAACTCACAACAGCATGTATCACCTATAAATTAAACCCAGATTTGAATAAGTGGTTGATTAGCATTCAGCAGGTTCATGCACAAAGCTGTGTATTTTATCCCCCATTATTTATGTCAGTGCTCCCTGTAAACCAGAAAAGTCAACACAAATGCTTCAAGAAATATTTATGCAGTACCTGATGCAAGACACTAAGTTCCAAAGTCCTTGGAACATGTTTCTTGTCCTGAAACCATTTTTGCAGACAAGCAGATTCCTTTGCTTTGTTAAGATAAGTTCTTACATTCTCATTTCCATAAATGCACTAACCTTCTCATCATCCTTGAGTTCTTTCCCCCCATACATTCAACCTCACAGCAAATTCTAAAGGCTTTACCTTTAATGTGTGTGTTGCATTCCAGTACTTCTCACCTTCTCTACGGCTTCCACATGAGTCCAGACAACCAACAGTGGGTCACACCTCATGGGTCTCTAAGAAGCTCATTTTCCACAGAGTAGACAGAGGCTCTTCAAAATGTTACTTCTCTGAAGTTTCCAGTGTGTTTCATCAGCATTAGGATCCAGCCTTTATCCAAAGCCTACAGGGTTCTTGGTGATGGAGTCCTCCTTCCCCATCTCTGACCTCATTTCTTGTTCTCTGCCTTTTACTTGCACATATGTTCAGGCCTCGTTGCTCTTGCCCCAGATTGCCAAGCATCTTCCCATCATGGGCCTTTGCACTTGGTGTCCCCACTGTCTGCAGCTTGGAGATGCTGGCATGGCTTGCTCCCTTACATTACTGGAATGTTGGGTCACATATCGCATCAAAGAAGACCTTCCTGATGACCCTGTCAAAGAAGCTGACTTCATCATTATCCTTCCTAATATGTACACACTGCTTCCTTTATTGTGGGACAATCAAAATGTACTCTCTTAAGCTTTCTAGCTTTTTTTTTTAAGACCGTGGCAGGAAGTGAATAATAATTTGTTTACCCTGAAAATATGTGGAAGCCTTTCAAATCATTGTTCATTAGAAATGCTGCTGACATTTTTGTGAATTATAATGGCAGGTACTGTTTTGACTGTCACTTTGCTTTGCACAAGATACTTCACAGGAAACAAAACCTTCCACATACATGCGTCAATACAGTTTTTTTTTCCCCCCACTGTAGTATAATATACTTGAGTTTTGAACACTCAGCAGCTATTAAATATGCCATGTAACATACATAGCAAGGAAGACTGAATTTAAAATGTTTTCTCTTTACATTTTGTGAGATAATAGTCTTTCAATGCCAGTGAATGAATTTCTCAAAGAAATATATCACATTTCTGAATAGTTTATAATGATCTCTCTTGAATAATGTTATAGAAAAACTGATAAAGGTGGAATAAGCTAATATTTGGCCCAAAATAGATACTGAATATACATGCATGAAAAAAAAAAGTTACTGTTTTCACTTGTATAACTTCTGAGTTTCATTTACATCACCTGATGTCAGTCAGTTCAATTGCTCAGTCGTCCAACTCTTTGCGACCCCATGAACTGCAGCACTCCAGCCCTCCCTGTCCATCACCAATTCCTGGAGTTCACTCAGACTCACGTCCATTAAGTCCGTGATGCCATCCAGCCATCTCATCCTCTGTCGTTCCCTTCTCCTCCTGCCCTCAATCTTTACCAGCATCAGGGTCTTTTCAAATGAGTCAACTCTTCACATGAGGTGGCCAAAGTACTGGAGTATCAGCTTTAGCATCAGTCCTTCCAAAGAAATCCCAGGGCTGATCTCCTTCAGAATGGACTGGTTGGATCTCCTTGCAGTCCAAGGGACTCTCAAGAGTCTTCTCCAACACCACACTTCAAAAGCATCAATTCTTAGGCGCTCAGCNAAAAAAAAAAAAAAAAAATTCTTCTAAAGAATTCATAAACCTCAGTCTGATCGATGCTGTTCTAACATCCCCTGTAAAATGTCCTACTTCATGGCACTATGCTCCTGACAAAAAACCTCGTTTCAAAAGATGAGTATCCCCAAGCAGGATTCTAGCAATGTTGACAGCCAGCCATGGAATCAATACAGTCAGGATCTAGTGTAGGGAGTCCTCTCTCAACAAATCAGAACCCACTGTGGAGCTGGAGCTCCTTTCCCCTCTAGAATGGTCTGCAAGGAAAAGGAAAAGGATTAGCTAAATATCACTACCACCAACTTGCAGCCTGAAATTTCATGAGAAAGTCACTTTGGTCATTGCATATCATTCTCTTGTCTGTTTCATGAACCTGAGTCTCTCTGAAACATTTAGTCTTGAAAGGGTTTCACAAGAGGTTCTGATGTCAATCTAAGACTGTTTCCACATCTCTTCACCTGTAAGGACCACCATAACCTCTGTGATCAATGTTCACTTGCTGTACAATGAGTTGTACTTTTATGGTCAGGGACTTCGACTCAAGAGAAATGATTTAATAATGTAGATGTACATTGCTCCTCATGACCCATATGCTGAGAAATCCCCTACAACATAATGACTTGTAAATAACTTCACGTCCTCCTGCCTGTCTGAAATTTACATTTCTTAATTGGAATATTTAATTTTATATTGTGGGTTGTTTTAATATCTCCCAACAAATTCATTAACTCCTCAGTGTTACCATCCCAGCATCTCCTTTTATCTCTCCACACCCATGAGTCATTCAGAGTCACTGGCATAGAACAACACCCTCACTAGTCTCCTCAAGAAATAGAATCAAACCTGTTTATCTTATGGGGCTTTGTAGTGTCACTGAAAGATGGGTATTCTACAGCAGTGGGCTCAATTCTCCACCATCTCCCTCCCTCCTTTCTGCTCATCCTCTGCAAACTTCCAAAGATCCACTGGAAGCCCTCCCCCAGTCTTCACCCCAAGGGAACTCTCCCCAAAACCCCTACTCCACTTTTGCTTTTGCTCACTAGTGGTAAAGAATTCACCTGCCAGTGCAGGAGATGTGAGAGATGCAGTTTCGATCCCTGGGCCAGGAAAATCCCCTGGAGGAGGAAGTGGCAATCCACTCCAGTATTCTCTTGCCTGGAAAATTCCACGGTTAGAGGAGCCTGGCAGGCTACAGTCCATGGGGCCACAAAGAGTTGGATACGACTGAGAGACTGAGCACACACATAGGAGGAAAAAATAGTCCAGGCAAGAGCCAGTTTGCATGATGTGTAAGCTCCATTCATTGAATCAGATTTTTTTAAAGGAAATGTTTCTGTAAGTACCTCTTTGTTATGTGCGTATTTGAAGTAGGGTGTTTATTTCTTCCAGTTGCTAGCATAGCCAAGTGTCACATGGCACATCACATTCACATTTAAGCTTAGATACATTAAAGCTGGTGCAATTTCCCTGAAGAAAAACGTGACTTCAAAGAGTACCCTGATTATGGTATTATTCCACTCAAACGGAAACAACATCGGCAAATTTGCCAGGGGATGGATTTCAATGACTAAACTCAAATCTTCAGAAGGCATAATAAAACAGTAGAAAACATTCCAAATGATCCAAATCACTGAAGTTGTAATTTTTAAAAGTATAACCAGTCTTTTCAGAGAATTTGTCTGGTGACCCAGTAGTTTCAGAATCTTGACAATCCTCTGAGGTTATTAAAAACATGTAGAACCAGACTATTTATAGCCTCCTAACTTCTGTAGATGGTGACTTCAGCCATGAAATTAGAAGACCCTTAGTCCTTGGAAGAAAAGTTATGACCAACCTAGATAGTATATTCAAAATCAGAGACATTACTTTGCCGACTAAGGTCNATTTTGGGGGGCTCCAAAATCACTGCAGATGGTGACTGCAGCCATGAAATTAGAAGACCCTTAGTCCTTGGAAGAAAAGTTATGACCAACCTAGATAGTATATTCAAAAACAGAGACATTACTTTGCCGACTAAGGTCCATCTAGTCAAGGCTATGGTTTTTCCTGTGGTCATGTATGGATGTGAGAGTTGGACTGTGAAGAAGGCTGAGCGCCGAAGAATTGATGCTTTTGAAGTGTGGTGTTGGAGAAGACTCTTGAGAGTCCCTTGGACTACAAGGAGATCCAACCAGTCCTTTCTGAAGGAGAGCAACCCTGGGATTTCTTTGGAAGGAATGATGCTAAAGCTGATACTCCAGTACTTTGGCCACCTCATGCAAAGAGTTGACTCATTGGAAAAGGCTCTGATGCTGGGAGGGATTGGGGGCAGGAGGAGAAGGGGACAACCGAGGATGAGATGACTGGATGGCATCGCGGACTTGATGGACGTGAGTCTGAGTCAACTCCGAGAGATGGTAATGAACAGGGAGACCTGGCATGCTGCGATTCATGAGGTTGCAAAGAGTTGGATACGACTGAGCGACTGAACTGAACTGAACTGAAAATATACATAATGTCAATTTTACCATTTTAACCGTTTTTAAGTATAGAGTTCAATGGCATTGAGTACATTCACATTGTAGTACAACCATCATCACCATCAGTCTCCAGAACCTTTTTCTTCTTCCCAAAATGACACCTGCAGTCACTAAGCAGTACCCTTTCCAGCATCCCCAGCTCCTTTCTACTCTCTATCTCTATGAATCTGAATAATTTAGGTACTTCTGATAAATTGAATCATATAATAATTGTCTTTTTCTGATGGGCTTATTTCACTTAGTAAAATGTCTTCAAAGTTTGTTCGTGTTATAGCAGGTGCCAGAATTTCGTTTCTTTTTAAGGCTGAATGGAATATATACCCAATGGAATATATATCTATATATATATATATAATCTCATACCATTCATCCATTCATCCTTCTGTAGACACTAGGGCTGCTTCAAATAATGCTTCTATGAACATGGGCATAATCGGTTTGAGTCCCAGCTTTCAGTTGTTTTTGATATATACCCACACAAGCAGAATGGCTAGAGATCATAGAACAAGTCTATTCCAGATTTTTTGACATACTGCTATACTGTCTTCCACTATGGCGGCACCATGTTACATTCCCATCAATAGTCCACTCGAGTTCCATTTTCTGCATGACCCTACCACCACTGCTTTTCTCTATATTTTATAATAGAAACATCCTAATAGGTGTGAAATGAAATCTTATTCCAATTTTGACCCATTTCTCTAATGATTAATCATGTTGAACATCTTTTCATGCGTTCACTGGCCATTTGTATATTTTCTTCGGAGATATGACCATTTCAGCCCTTTGCCTGTTTTTTAATCTAACTGTTGGGGTGTTTTGTTGTTTTTTGAACTGTTTATTAATCTTCATAGAATCATTCAACTTCAGCTTCTTTGGCATCAGTGTTTGGGGCATAGAGTTGAATTACTGTGATATGGCTCATAGTTTTGTTGAGTTAGACAAGGCTGTGGTCCATGTGATCAGTTGGTTGGTTTTCTGTGATTGTGGTTTTCATTCTGTTTGCCCTCTGATGAATAAGGATAAGAGGCTTATGGAAGCTTCCTGATGGAAGAAACTGACTAGGGGGGAAACTGGGTCTTGTTCTGATGGGCAGGGCCATGCTCAGTTCAGTTCAGTTACTCAGTTGTGTCTGACTCTTTGTGACCCCCTGGACTGCAGCACACCAGGCCTCCCTGTCTATCACCAACTCCTGGAATTTACTTAAACTCATGTCCATTGAGTCGGTGATACCATTCAACCACCTCATCCTCTGTCGTCCCCTTCTCTTCCTGCCTTCAGTCTTTCCCAGCATCAGAGTCTTTTCAAATGATCAGTTCTTTGCATCAGGTGGCCAAAATATTGGAGTTTCAGCTTCAAAATCAATCCTTCCAGTCAACACCTAGGACTGATCTCCTTTAGGATGGACTGGTTGGATCTCCTTGCAGTCCAAGTTGCTCTCAAGAGTCTTCTCCAACACCTCAGTTTAAAAGCATCAATTCTTTAGTGCTCAGCTTTCTTTATAGTCCAACTCTCACATCCACACATGACTACTGCAAAAACCATAGCCTTGACTAGATAGACCTTTGTTGGCAAAGCAACGTCTCTGCTTTTTATTATGCTGTCTAGGTTAATCATAACTTTCCTTCCAAGGAGTAAGCGTCTTTTAATTTCATTGCAGTAGACACCATCTGCAGTGATTTTGGAGCCCCTTCCCCAAATAAAGTCAGCCCTGTTTCCACTGTTTTCCCATTTATTTGGCATGAAGTGATGGGACTGAATGCCATGATCTTAGTTTTCTGAATGTTGAGCTTTAAGCCAGCTTTTTCATTCTCCTCTTTCACTTTCATCAAGAGGCTCTTTTAGTTCTTTACTTTCTGCCATAAGGATGGTGTCATCTGCATATCTCAGGTTATTGATATTTCTCCCGGCAATCTTGATTCCAGCTTGTGCTTCTTCCAGCCCAGCATTTCTCATGATGTACTCTGCATAGAAGTTAAATAAGCAGGGTGACAATATACAGCCTTGTCGTACTCCTTTTCCTGTTTAGAACCAGTCTGTTGTTCCATGTCCAGTTTTAACTCTTGCTTCCTTACCTGCATANAGCCCAAGAGAAACATTACCTACCAAATTGCAAGCAGGTTTCTTTGCTAACTAAGACTTCTGGGGGTTCTAGACAGTCATTATCTGCCTGAGAAGGAACCCCAGCGGTACATCCAGAAAACTGAGCAGCACAGAAAGGTCGTAAGTCTTAGTGATTGCACTGCCAAACTCTTGAGCTACTCGGACCTGGGAAGGGCACAAAACACGTGCTCAACCAAATCTGCTCCTCTGAGTGGCTTAGACTGGGGATGTGCATGTAGCCTAGGGCCAGTCTCAGATGGTTCCCCGGCAGAGCAATATAGAACCTCAGTGGTGAGCGCCGTGAGCAGAGGCAAGCCCAGTGCGGAGTTCACCACCGCCTTCTNAATCTGCTCCTCTGAGTGGCTTAGACTGGGGATGTGCATGTAGCCTAGGGCCAGTCTCAGATGGTTCCCCGGCAGAGCAATATAGAACCTCAGTGGTGAGCGCCGTGAGCAGAGGCAAGCCCAGTGCGGAGTTCACCACCGCCTTCTCTGTGTCAAGACGGAAATCAGACACTGAAGAGACCAGCAAACAGAGGAAGTTAAACAGAGGGAACTGCCTTGGTAGTGACACCACACAGCTCACAATGCCAGAGAAAGCACCAGAGAAAGGGCCTGATATACCTTTAGCAATTTTATGATCAATCTTTTTTTTTTAAGTCGATGTGGTTGCGTGATTGTTTTTTCTTCCTTTTTTTAAAAAAAAAAATTATTTTTTCTTTTCTTTTTCTTCTTTTTTAACTTTCTTAAATTTGTAAGCCCTCTATTTCTCTAATTATTATTTTTATAACCTATTATNAATGATCCCTTGGTATCTCTAATTTTCTTGAAGAGATCTCTATTCTTTCTCATTCTATTATTTTCCTCTATTTCTTTGCACTGATCACCAAGGAAGACTTTCTTACCTTTCCTTGCTATTCTTTGGAACTCTGTGTTCAAATGGGTATAGCTTTCCTTTTCTCCTTTGCTTTTCACTTCTCTTCTTTTCTCAACTATTTGTAAGGCCTCTTCAGACAGGCATTTTACTTTTTTGCATTTCTTTTCCATGGGGATGGTTTTGATCCCTGTCTCCTGCACAGTGTCACAAACCTCAGTCCATAGTACATCAGGCACTCTTATCTATCAGATTTAGTCCCTTAAATCTATTTCTCACTTCCACTGTATAATTGTAAGGAATTTGATTTAGGTCATACCTGCATGGTCTAGTGGTTTTCCCTACTTTCTTCAATTTAAGTCTGAATTTTGCAATAAGGAGTTCATGATCTGAGCCACAGTCAGCTCCTGGTCTTGTTTTTGCTGACTGTATGGAGCTTCTCCACCTTTGGCTGCAAAGAATATAATCAATCTGATTTCGGTGTTGACCATCTGGTGATGTCCATGTGTAGAGTCTTGTGTTGTTGGAAGAGGGTGTTTGGGCCATGCTCAGTAAATCTTTAATCCAATTTTCTGTTGATGTGCGGGGCTGTGTTCCCTCTGTGTTGTTTAGCCTGAGGCCAAGCTGTTGACCCACACCTCCACCAGAGACTCCTGAACATTCCCAGGCACGTCTGACTCAGTCTCTTGTGGGGACACTGGTCCTTTCTTCTGGTGCGTACAAGGTTTTGTTTCTACCTTCCAAGAGTCTGTTTCCCTAGTCTGAGGAAGTTCTATAATCCAATCCCACTGGCCTCCAAAGTCGAATTCCCTGGGGATTCTCCATCCCCTTTGCTGGTTCCCCAGGTTGAGAAATCTGTTGTTGGTCCAAGAACTTTCTTAACAGTGCGAGAATTTCTTTGGTATAGTTGTTCTGCAGTTTGTGGGTCGTCTGCTCAGCAGCTCTATGGAAAATCCCCTGATACTTGGAAAAGATTGAAGGCAGGAGGAGAAGGGGAGACAGAGGATGAGATGGTTGGATGTCATCACCGACTTCATGGACATGAGTTTGAGCAAGCTTTGGGAGTTGGTGATGGACAGGAAAGCTCAGCGTGCTGCAGTCCATGGGGTCACAAAGTGTCAGACATGACTGAGCAACTGAACTCAACTGTCAATCTTAGATGTTAAAAAAAGCTAAAATTGTGTTTTACTATTTGAAGAAAATATTAGTGATTAAATTTAGTGCTAATTAATTAGGCTAATTTAAATCCCGCCCCACCTCCACCACACTGAGAATCTCCCGACCTCCACAGGTTTCCATCCCCAAGGCCCTGAGGAAGGGGAGGGGCTTGGGGAGCCCTGCCTTGTTGTGTACCAGCAATAGAAATACTCTATACTCAAAAGATAAATAAAATAAATTAGCATCTTTACGCAGTTGTCATTTTTAGTTGGACATTACCTTGTTCATGCCTTGCACATGTAAAAACATACATTTGTTGACTAAGTGAATAATAGTAAAGACTCACATGGAGCACTTAGGTGTCAGTATATCATTTAGTGAGCATATGTGTGTGTGTGTGTGTTTTTATATATAATATGCATATGTGAGCAGCAGTGATGGTTTGATTTAGAACAAATTTATTGTGCCCACTTGCTTACTTTTCAGATGCTGACACTTCTCATCATTTATTCTGGTGGTCCCTTGTTACCTTCTCTCATATTCCCACTCTGTGCTGTGGAAACACCTACGCTCTGCACATGAACAGTGCTGGTGATGGTATGCTTCTTGTGTCGGTTATCTTCTCTTTACCCCTCCACCCTGCTCTGTGCACCCAATGGCTGTCCTGTGTGGACCACATCAGTACGTTCCTTGCCCTCTGGCTTTTGGTTGGTTTGGCCAGTGGGGAGCGCTGACAGGAAATGAGAGGGAGAAAGCAGAGTGAGGTATCTTCATTCCTCCTGCTCCCTCCTCATAGGACTACAACAGATTGACTGCCCTTCATCAGCGTGCGTGCGTGTTCAGTCGTTTCCAACTCTTTGCGACCCTATAGACTGTAGCCCACCAGGCCCCTCTGTCCATGGGATCCTCCATGCAACAATATTAGAGTGGGTTGCCATGCCTTCCTGCAGGGGATCTTCCCAACCCAGGGATGGAACCACTGTCTCCTGCATCTCCTCTGTTGCAGGCAGATGCTTTACCCACTGAGCCACCTGAGAAGCTCCTCTTAAATCTCTCCCTGAGATTCTTTACTTCCAGGTTCTGGTAGCCCTTTCCTTTCCCAACAAGTCCTTTTATTGATCATTCTCTATTATCCTGATTCAAGGATGACTTCTGTTCCCTGCCAGACTCCTGACACGTGCACTTCTCCAGGCTACTTTGCGTGTACTGATTTGTTTACTGAAAGTCTCATCCTCTAACTCGAGTCAAGTAGAGCCATACCCAGGTTTCTGTGAAGCTAGGGGAAGGATTGATTTTTAAAGTCTGAGATGGAGAGTCCTTCTTGGACTAACAGCTGCTTTCTCCAGCTAGGATTTTGACTGGCTCCTAGGACATTTCTGTTGACTGGATGCTAGATGAAGGAGAATCTCCAGTGTCCCTTGACCTTCCCACATGGACACCAGAGGCAGTCCTGGTACCCCATTGCATTCATGGGACCCCTCATCCCCACTGGTGTAGTCTGATTTCAGCAGTAAATCTCATGGTTCCCAAGGTCTCTGTAATTGTCTCAGTAACATACGAAGTTTGTGCTAACAGAGGCTGTCTAAATCCCCAGTTAAAGAAGGACTTTCATCTAGAAAGTCAGAGATCATAGCATGGCAGAAGAGTCACATGATTTGCATTCTTGAGAAAGTTAAACCCCTCTTTACCATTAGATTTTGTTTTTATGGAGGTTTGGTTCTAATTAAATCAATGGGTAGATTTTCATTTTCCTTTGTGTGACTAAAGGGTCCATCCAGGTCATTATCCATAATAGTGGGCATTTTCTGTACAGGATATTTTTACATTTTTACCTCCTACTGCCAGAAAGTTTCAGTGTACTATGAAAAAGTGACTATTTCAATTGGGAGGGGTATTTTTTTTACATCATATTATCAGATACTTTGTTACCTTACATTAATGTCATAATATTAAAAATGTGATAGCTTTACATTTATTGACTCATTTAATCTGTAATTATCTCTCAGATCAATATAATCATTAATGTAATTTCCTAGACCAGTACCTAAGGTCTCAGTTTCCCCCCAACTTTTTAATTTGAAAGTGTTAAAAAAGAATATTTAAGAAGTTTAAAAGGTGGTAGGTAGTACATTGTATAACCATGCAGTCTTTTCCTACAGTTACCAATTTTTACAATTTTACCCAATTTACTTTATCTTTGGCTGTACATATACACTCCCTCTCAAAGGCAGAGAGAGACAAAAATTGTCTACTTTTATTTTTGGTGAATTATCTTGAAAGTGAGGTGGAGACATTGACAGTGTTTCCTACAGGAACATAATTCCAATAAACATAACGAAAAAACTAATCTTTGTTATAATATTATCAAAACAGTGGTTTTTCAAAATCTCCCAGCTACTCTGGGGATTTCCCCTGTGGCTTTTTTTTTTAATCCAACATCAAAACAAGGACCATGCATTGCACTTACTTATCTCTGTCTTCTCCTTTAATCTAGAATATCTATCCACCTTTTTCTTTGATAATGTTTAGAGTTTTGAAGAGAAGAAGCCAGATATTTCAAAGACTGATATTTGCGAAGTTATTGCCAAGTTGGTCCACCTTTCTGTCTCTGTATTAAGTGACGTGTTTTTAGTTAAAAAAAAAACTATTTCTATTCTCCCTTTCTACTCGTTTCCTCATTTCCTCTCTCTTTTTCTTCTCTTCCCCCTTCCTTTTTCTTTTTGGGGAGTGTCATTTTCTATTTGTGGGTTCTTTTTTCTCTTAGTTCAGTGGATTATGAATCATTGCCGACAGTATTCTTTTGTGTGCTTAATTTGTCTCAAATTTTGCCAGCAGAAGTGCCTTCCATGTTCTTTTATATTTGCTTTCTAGCTGAGCCAGATGCTTCTGGCTCATCTCAGACTTCCCCTCCCCTACACTCCATTCAGCCATTTCTCTAAGGAGCCAGGAGTTGTCTAAGGAGTAGAATTTAGAATCCAAGATACGATGCTAGACTGCTCATTGCCATTGGTATGTCATTGTTTCTAGAACCTTTAGTGTCCAGAGTTAGGAAATATATTTTCTTAATTCATATGTGAAAACTGATATTTTGGATAGAGGAGATTATGAAACACTACGTTCCAACTAAGGAATAAATAGAATACTCTTATTAACCTGCTAAGAACATTTTTTTTAAATTCACTGAGCTATTTAAATGCATAATTTTATGTCTGCATTTTACAGATAAGTCAAACAACATCCTTAAAATCATATCAGTAAGTGATTACCTGAATCAAATACTGTTTTAATTCTGAGTTCTAAGTAAGTTTACTGAAAGACTCCTACATCTGTTGAGATCTTGAGAGAAATTAGAAGTAAATTTCTGAAAATTATCATCAGTGAGAATTTTTCCTAGTAGAGAGGAATAAAATGCACAGAAAAACAGAATAATTAAATTCATTTATAATTATTTAAAGTGAGCATAACTGAAAATGAGATCTACCAAACTGTGTATTACATAGCTTGTACATAATGATAGGGAAAGGAAGGAATATTTCTGAAATTTTGTCTGATTCCTGGAAGATAACTTTTGGGAGCCACACCTTCAGATCACTTTTCTCTCTATTACTTTAGTTGAAAATGTTTCTTTTAAAAACTTGATTTTTTTAAAAGTATGGTTGATTTATAGTGTTGTGTTAGTTTCAAGTGTACAGCAGAGTGATTCAGTTACACACACATATATATAATAGTTTGCTTCTGCCAGCCCCAAACATCCCTCCCAGCCTCTTTCCCCCTTGGCAACCAGTCCGTTCTCTGTGTCTGTGAATCTGTTTCTATTTCATAGATAAGTTCACTTGTGTACATGTAAGTGATATTATATGATGTTTGTCTTTATCTTCCTGATTTACTTCACTTAGTATAATAATCTCTAAGGTTCATCCATGTTGCTGCAAATGGCATCCTTTCTTTTTTTTTTAACCAGTTAAGTACTGTTCATTATGTGTGTGTGTGTGTGTGTGTGTGTGTGTGTGTGTGTGTTCACACACTGCATCTTTTTAATCCATTCATCTGTGGATAAACGTTTAGCTAGTTTCCATTTCTTGCCTGTGAATCGTGCTGTTGTGAACATAGGGGTGCATGTATATTTTTTTTTTCCAAAATGTAGTGTTTTCCTGGCATATGCCCAGGAGTGGGATTGATGGATCACATGGCAATTCTATTTTTAGTTTTTTTGGGGAACCTCCATATTATTTTTCATAGTGGTTGAACCCATTTGCATTCCCACCAATACTGTAGAAAGATTCCCTTTTCTCCATACCCTCGCCAACATTTGCTGTTTGTAGACTTTTTAATGATGGCCATTCTGACTGGTGTGAGGTGGTACTTCATTGTACTTCTGATTTGCATTTCTCTAATAATTTAGTTGAAAATATTCTACCGTTGTCTCATTCACTCACCTACATTGGATGAGCTTACTGTCTTCTATCCCTACAATCCCATCCTTTTATCTCTGGATTCTGTTTGTATGTGTAAACATACAGATTCAGAAGTCTTCAATGTACACTGCTGATCTGTAGGTCCTTTTCAACTTCTGCTATTTTCTAGGCCACCATGAATGATAGAAAACCAAAGTCTTGCCATGAGGGGCAAACTATAGAGAGCTCTGAATTCCTGTTGTGCTGTATGATGGGATCTCAGTGCCAGACTTAGAGTAGTAAATAAATAATATCTTCAGAAGCCTGAAAACTTTGGCTGCCTTTATAGTTTCTCACCTACAGAGCTGTAGACTTCCTGTGATGTTCCTATAGGAGTGATGTGCCTATAAGACTTCTGGAGAAGGAGGAGGTGCAACACAGTTGCCTACATGGAACAGATTTGCAAGCACCACGAGCCAAAGATTCTCTGTTAGTGACCTAGACATTAGCGTTAAGGTGATGCATTAAGGCATCTGTTGCATTAAGGCAGCTATTTCCTGAGGCAGGGGCAGTGATGTAGGTGAACCCATATGTAGTAAGGTATAAATATATCCTGTTTTTACTTGTATGGTAGCATTGTGTTTCATGTGGCCATATTCACATCTACAGCATCTTTTTTTTTTTTTTTTTTTTTTTTTTTAAAA